>CM060107.1:59322418-59594918 GCA_030522415.1 Channallabes apus
TCTGTTAGTGATATAGAAGATCTTAACACCGACTAGTCAGCTAGCATGTTCACGGTGGTCATGTGTAGTGCTAGGTGGCTCGCTCGCTTGGCGTGTTTTCCGTCTCTCCGCCTGCATGTTCCCCCTCCAAGAGATCATTAACATCGTCTCCCATCCTCCCTTCTCCCCCCCTTTAGTGCATGCTGATGGTCTGTGCTATCATTTAACCAGTGTGTGTGTAAACAACACACCAGAAACAGTGGGTCTTACACACGACACCTGGGAAATTGCTCGCGACTCTCTGCAGCTGAATGTCAAGCTTGGAGCGGGATGTTTCGCAGATGTCTGGTGTGGTAAGATCAAATACATTCATAAAGGATATAAACTGTTGATTCATTGATAAACAGTGATGTGGTAAACCATGCGTATGTGTACAGAAGTCGTACTGTAGAGGTGCTGCTTAACCAGTTACAGTAGTCTGCTCGTTTATTAGAGCATTTACAGGAGGAGTGCAGTACAGGAGTACTGTATACCGAATACCGTATGTCCGCATGTTAACTGTAAAGTGTTTACGCCTATTTTCTGGTGTTCTTATAGTCGTCATGTCCGTCCAGTTCTTCATATGTTTTAGTAAGAATGCCACACGGTTTCTTATTGGTTCCATGGTAGATGAGATCTCATTTGCTTATTCGCTACTGAGTTCGTCCACTAGAACATTTGGAAATATCTCACAGTTTGCTGCATCACTACACAAGAGTTGTGTTGTGTGAGAGCTTATGGACTAAAAGCAGGTCTTATTTATTCACAGACTGGTATGAAGTGCCACAACACTGTTTATTAATGATCATATTATAGATATTATTAGAATTTTGATGGTGTTGAGAGAGAGAGAGCTCCGGGCTGCAGAGGTGAGTATGATAATGGGTGGGAAAAAAAACCTCCTGTGTTCTCCGTCACTTCAAGCTGTGTTTCCATCCGAAAAGTTCATAAGTGATTGTGTTGCAATTCGCTACACACACGGTTGTGTTACCCACTCCCACGATACATGCTAATCACACGAACAGACTCCTGGCTGGCTCGCCATATTGTGTGTTTTAATGGACTTTTTTTTATACACATATTGGTATTTATTATTTTTAATCTTTATGGCATAATTTAGCATTGAAAGATCTTTATAATATTTTAGATTCAATCAGACACAAGCTATTTTACGATCAGCGCTGTGACGTATAAATGTACACACCCAATCAGCTTCAAGGTGATTTTATGACTGTACTAATTATTATCAAAGACTTAACCAGATTTGCATTGATTCCACCCTGGATTACATAATAAACCCATCAAATTCAACATTAGTTAATGTAAAACAAACAAGTTTGGATATAAAACCAGTTTGCATCATTTTCTCTCAATTTTTAAACCTTCAGCTTCAACACAGGTGGATGAAAACACACTTGTTTCATGTCCTTCTGTATTACCATTGTGTTTCTGTCTGTAATTCTGCCCTGTCCTCCTTTCCTATAAACTTGGTTTGATTTCCTCAACTTCTCCACTGCTCAGTCTCTGTGACTTTACAACCAAGGAACGTTTCTCTTTCGTCAGTAAATAGGATTGTTCGTTTTTTTGTTCTCCTGTAAGACATCCATTCCTCAGTTCTCCTTCTGTCTTTAGTTTTTATTCGCAGTAATATTTCTGTTGTGCTCTTCCAGCACCCCCTGTTGGTGATCTTACAAAACTTACATTCTTATAATTTATAAATTACATCCTTATATTTTAGATGTATGTGTAGGATAAAAAAATCATGATCATGTTCTCATCTAGTATCTGATAACTGATGAAAAATAAACAGTTCTTGGTTGTTTTGCTCCTTTGAGGAAAATGTGTCCTGATGTGTGTGTGTGTGTGTGTGTGTGTGTGTGTGTGTGTGTGTGTGTGTGTGTGTGTGTGTGTGTGTGTGTGGGTCAGGAACATGGAACGGTAACACCCAGGTGGCGGTGAAGACCCTGAAGCCAGGCACCATGTCCCCCGAGTCGTTTCTGGAGGAAGCTCAGATCATGAAGAACCTGCGTCATGATAAACTGGTGCAGCTCTACGCCGTCGTCTCGGAGGAGCCCATCTACATCGTCACAGAGTACATGAGCAAAGGTCAGGGGTCGTATCCGTGGTGACCGAGCAGAACAGATAACCGTGGTTTAGTTTGGTGAAGCTCAGGTTTATTCATATGCTGGTGAACTGTGTGTAAAATGTTTACAGGAAGTCTGCTGGAGTTCCTGAAGGACGGAGAAGGTCGTGCCCTGAAGTTACCCAACCTGGTCGACATGGCCTCTCAGGTATCCCAGCATGCACTGCTCCTAAGGTTGACTGATTTATTTGATGATGTGGTCACTTAGTAATTAGAAAATGGTACGATCGTTTAACAATTATTATTTGTATTGTTTAAAATGTGTGTGTGTGTGTGTGTGTAGGTAGCTGGCGGAATGGCCTACATCGAGAGGATGAACTACATCCACAGAGACCTGCGTGCTGCCAACATCCTGGTTGGAGATAACCTGGTGTGTAAAATCGCCGACTTTGGCCTCGCCAGACTCATCGAGGACAATGAGTACACCGCTCGGCAAGGTGAGAGGCAGAGAGACTGGAGGACAGAAAGACAGGCACAGAAACAGGCAAGCACACACAGAGACAGGCAGGCAGGCAGACAAGCAGAGAGTCAGGCATGTAGCTAGAGAGACAGAGACAGATCTGTATGTATAACTATCTATCCTAAAATGCCCCGCCCCGCCCCACCGCGCCCCTCATTCCACCCTTTGCTCCATCTCTCTTTCAGGTGCCAAGTTCCCCATTAAGTGGACAGCTCCGGAGGCAGCTCTTTACGGGAAGTTCACCATTAAATCTGACGTCTGGTCCTTCGGGATCCTGCTCACTGAACTGGTGACGAAAGGACGAGTACCATATCCAGGTACCGCACAAAGAACCCTTAATTAAAGATCCTTTTTTTCCCCCCAAAGTCTATTAATAACCAAGACACAGTCTTAAAACCTGGTTGTTAAGAACCCTTTTCTCCTCTATGTTCTCGAAGATGTAAAACTCATTAGGCAATTAGTTAACTTACAGCAAGTATATGTTCATGTTTCTTCGTGTGTGTGTGTGTGTGTGTGTGTGTGTGTGTGTGTGTGTAGGGATGAACAACAGGGAGGTGTTGGAGCAAGTGGACCGCGGGTACCGCATGCAGTGTCCTATGGGCTGTCCCGTGTCCCTGTACGAGCTCATGCAGCAGTGCTGGAAGCAGAACTCGGAGGAACGTCACACCTTCGAGTACCTGCAGGCGTTCCTCGAAGATTACTTCACCGCCACCGAGCCGCAGTACCAACCTGGGGACAACTTATGATCTCGCCCACAGCGCCTCCTGCAGCATGGAGGCGGAACCACAGCTTCCATCAAGTCCTTTGGACCTGCATTTATCTTTAGCAGAGAGGAAGAGGGAGCTCCAGACTCGAGCTTTGCATCCAGACGCCGATCTAAAGGAGGAGCTGTAAGGGGCAGTGGGCGGGATTAGTGAGTGGAACTCTGGGTAGTTTTGAAAATATGTAAGGGTTTCTTTTCTTTTTGGAATAATATGGCTTTGGAAAACAGATTCCAACGCTCTCTTCTGGTCTGGAGATTATTTGCACAGTCTAGTTGTCTTTTAAAGCGCATTGTTCAGGATCTAAACCCGGGTCTGATGAAGGTTTTAGTAAGAGGAATTGTGGGTACTGTGTGGGAATAAGACAGGAGGGATTGTGGGTACCTGTGCCTTTTTTTATTTTTTTTCCTTTTGTGTATTAATTATAGATTTAACGCAGTAAGATAAAAACTGTTATACAGACATTTATTTTTGGAATATATATATATATTTTTATTTTAGTTTTAATTAACGCCCAAAGACCCATAAAGCAATGCTGCGTTTGTGCTTTTGTTCATGTTTTATGCTAAAGCTAACAACAGAATGTAAGGTAAAGAATAATATATGTTGCATTTTAAACAGTATGTATGAAAATAATTTTAATTTTAAACAGAAGAAATGCCTGCTCTTAGTATTTTATGTTTATTTACTTCCTTTTCTCAGGTGTTAATTACGTTACTGATCATGTGACCATGACGAGCGAGCACATCCTGTGAAAGTCTTAATCTTTCAGTCCTCGTTGCCTTTGTACTTGTTTTTTCTCCTTTTAACGGTTTTAATATGTGTAATTAACCCCGGGACAATTGTCCTGCTCAGTTGTTTGCATGTAAGAAGTCACAGGAGGCGCTGTGGAGCCATTTCATATCTCACCCTCACCGCCCTCACCGCCCTCCCCTACCGACCATCCGCACTTCTGATTATCTAGTGTGCAATCCGATTACATCCACTTGCGAAATAGTCAATCAGTTGCGTTTACAGTATAAACAGCTGCAGTGCGTTTTGCTTAATTTGTCCACAGCGTCGTTGACTAGATGACCAAGGGGACTTGGTCAAGGGAAAGTGAACAGAGGTGTGTTAAATCCCAGCCTCGTTCCAATCCAGTGTTCTTTTATATTACAGGTTGTTGCATGTTCTTTTTTAAAGTTACATTTTTCCAATAAAATAAATATTTTATACACTTCTATACCTGCATATTATTATTATTATTATTATTGGTGCTTGCACAGCATCACTATTATTATCTCACAGGCTTATAATTCTTTTTTTTAAATGCATTTATTTATTTTTCTTCTTCTTCCGTACAAAAGTTTGATGCGTAACTAGTCCTGTACCGGTACGTTATGAAAGAGGTGTCAGGAATGGGGTGCTGTGACTTTTATAAGGGGTGAGGCAGGGGACAATTTACCACCCCAAAAAACCCTATAGACTTAACATTAAGAACAATTTTGATGGATTCTAGCACAGAGCAAGAATTTTGTAGAAATATAAGATTTGTTACATTTGAAAAGGCTTTCGAGCTGTGTCAGAACACACCCTGCGCAAGGGTATAAGGTGTACCCCTGGGGCACAAGAGGTCCCCAAATTTGCCCCAATGACACATAAAGGTGTGCTCCCCATTGAAACAGGTGAAAGGGGTGGGGGGGGCTCATTTAACTCAGGCAACCAATCAGTCTTGTGTGTTTATAATGATGCTCATAAGCCACGCCCCTAGCAACCATTTAGAGCCCCCTAGCAACTGAAACCCATGGAGGATTATCTTCACAACAGTCACATCACAGACACATGAGAATTGGTTTATATCATTCATAACGCATAGAAGCCTTTGATTTCATCATTAGCAGGTGCCAACCCACTCCCTAGCAACGAAACAGAGTACCCTAGCAACCATTATGCTACACATGCTAGCAGTGAATCGCTACATGCTAATATATCCGGTAGCTAAGAGCTACAACATGTTAAAATTGTGTTAGCATGATGTAAGCAACATGCTAATCACATGGGAGTCATGCTAGCAACATGCTACTCGCGCTAGCATCATGATAGACATACTAATGCTGTTGCTAGCAACATGCTAATATAGGTAGCATAAGGTTAGCAACATGCTAATCATGCTGTTTTGAAAGCTATGCCAGTAGTTTAAATGTTGCTTTTTTTTTTTAAGTGCTGTCTATTGTGAAATAATAATTTGGTTACAATTAGTTAAATTTCAAATAAAAATTGTATTTATCATGAACAGTCGTACACAAGTGAAATGCGTAGACTGCTGATGACCTAAAAAAAATATTTTTTAAAAACATAACATAAAAAAACATAAAAAAAATATTTTTAATTTACATTATGCACAAATAATCAAATCAAATCAAATAGAATTGAATTGGAATATAGAAACCATGTCCAGTCCAGTATAATTGTAAAACAACTAGCGCTAGTTCGCAATGTTGACGGTTAAAGAGTCTGTAGAAACAGTTAAAATGTTTAACTCTAATAATAATCTGCTGATCTTTAATGTAATCAGTGTTATTATTATTATTATTATTGTTGTTATTATTATTGTTCTTACTATTGTTATTATTATTATTATTATTATTATTATGATTTTTATTATTATTATTATTATTATTATTAGAGGTTGAAGTCCACGTCCGTGTCCGTGTGTGTTTCTGTACAGCAGAACTCTCTGTCTAACTTATTAATAGACAGAAATGACATTCTGTAAGGTTGAGTATCTGACGCCTTGTTTACACTAAGTTGTCCTTCTTTGGTGCTCAGACAAATACACTCCCTGTTCGGTAATCGGAGAGAGAATCACAGATGAGAAATGGAAAAAGTAGATCAGATAAAGATGAAGTTTTGTCTTAAAACGACTCCAGTGTGTTAAAATTCACTTATACCACTTCAGCGCTGTTATTTCAGACAAAGTGAAAATATCAACTAATCCCAGTCAAAATATTCACTTTATCTTTTCTAATTAATATCTATTGCTGCAGGTGTTTGTTTACATTGAGACAGTAGCGCATTAGTAGATTATTATACAGTAGATTATTAAATCCAGCACATAACTGTTCATAACATCACTTTTACTCCACATTTAGATTTAAACTGATGCTGCAGATTAAACAGGCAGAAGATCTAAGGACTGCAGGAGATTCAGGAAATTACAGACAGACAGTTTAGTGTGATGCTGTGAGGAAATCAGGCTGGACAGACAGACAGACAGAAAGTTTCTGAGACGGGTTTCTGGTCCTCCAGTGTGTGAAACATGAAGATCTCACTGACAGAGTGACAAATGTACAGTCGAAACCTTTCAGCAAATCAATATTCAATCCAGAAATTCCACAAATCGATAAGAGCGAGCGCCGCTTCCTGTATCCTCAGCTAATGTACTGTGTGTTTATGTGCTGCGTGTCTGCCCATCTGCTACCTGGGGGTGTGTGTGTGTGTGTGTGTGTGTGTGTGGGATCAGGTGAGTCCGGCTACCTGCACACAGTCACATAGGTTCCTCTGTCGCAGTGAGTACACACACACACACACACACACACACACACACCTTTCACTTCCTAAAAATGTATATGTTCTATAGACTTGTAACTCATTATAAATGTTGTGTGTGTGTGTGTGTGTGTGTGTGTTGCAGGATGTTGGATGTGGCACTTAAAGTTTATGTTTAATTCCTGTAAGAAAATAAAGCAGACAAAATGATAATTATGTTTCAATTGTTTTAAAATGACATTGTGTGTGTGTGTGTGTGTGTGTGTGTGTGTGTGTGTGTGTGTGTGTGTGACCTGATGCTTTCTTTAACTTGTTACTTCATCCAAAAATATCTTTATATTTTATATATTTAGTAATTTTATTGCTATACGACGAGGCGATGCAATAATGTGTGTGTGTGCGTGTCTGTGTGTGTGTGTCTGTATGTGTGTGTGTGTGTGTGTAATGACTTTATTGCAGCATTAGTGCTGTATGATGGATGCAGCGAGTGTTTTCATCACCATTCAGAAGGTGTACTACCCGCTGCTGTGCATTCTGGGTATTCCAGGTGTGTGAGTCACTTTATCACAAACACATGATTTTTAGAACCGCACAGAACATTTAACAGAATTACAGAATCTCTCTCTCACACTCACTCACACACACACACACACACACACAACCTTGATGCCTCAGTGTTAGAATCTTCAGACGGCTGCTAGAATCCTTCAAGTAAATTCCAAAGATCGTAAACGTGGTTTATTGTTTATTATAGCGAATATTGTTCAAATATATAATTTCCAGGTTCTAGAATCCCAGGATCTGGAGTTTAGTTAACTGTGGGTTTGAGAGGGCTGTGAGAGTTTTCACAACACTTTATCGAATTTTAATATGGTTCTACAACCTTTATTTGGGATCTAGAATCCTCAACGGGTTTCTAGAATCATCGTGGGTTCCAAAGATCATGAGCATGTTTTTCCGTGGTTGCAGAGCAGTTCTAGAGGCAGCAGTGGGGGTATGGAGTCCTCAGCTGGGCTCTAGAACCAGAACGATGGTTAAAATATTTGAAGAGTTCTTTGAGCATTCCTAGATTTTTTTTTTTGTTGTTGTTCCTAAAGGAGGCGGCGCGGTGGTGTAGCGGTTAGCACTGTCGCCTTGCACCTCCAGGGTCTGGGTTCGATTCCCCAGCCAGGCTCGATTCCCGTCTCTGTGTGCATGGAGTTTGCATGTTCTCCCCGTGCTTGGTGGGTTTCCTCCGGGTACTCCGGTTTCCTCCCACAGTCCAAAGATATGCAGGTTAGGCTAATTGGCGTTCATAAATTGCCCGTAGTGTGTGATTGGGTGTGTGAGTGTGTGTGTATGTGTGTGTGCCCTGCGATGGATTGGGTGTCCAGGGTGTACCCCGCCTAGTGCCCGAAGTCTCCTGGGATAGGCTCCAGGTCCCCCACGACCCTGAACACAGGATTAAGCGGTATAGAAAATGAATGAATGTTCCTAAAGCCTTTGTTTTGGGTTCTAGAAGCTTATTGAGTTTTTAAATCCTAACATTTTAAAAAAACATTCTTTTTTTGCATATCCCTATAATCTTCTGTGGGGTCTAAGATTCTTCACTGGGAGAGATATGCATCTTCTCTGGGGTTCTAGATGTTTCAGTGGGAGGGATACTAATCTTCTGTGTGGTTCTAGAATCCTCACTGCAAGGGATACAGATCTTTTTTGGGTTCTACGCATATGCTCGAGTGGGAAGGTTACAAATCTTTTCTGCGGTTCTAGATTCATCAATTGAAGGGATTTTGCATCTTCTGTGGGGTTCTACAGTCTTTAGTTGGAGAGAGACACATGGTTCTTGATTCTTCAGAGAACAGTTGTCTGCATCAGCCGAGGACAGGACCGTCTTTATGGTAAAGTGGAACCGTCCCCAGTCACCACACGCATCCTAAATAGACCACATGGGGCATCCATGTGACAAGCAGGACACCAGGACGAGTCAGACAGGTCCAGAGGGCAGACGGGGTCTGGATCACTGGGAGTTCTGGAGGGGCATGTGTAGTGAGACAGAAAGACAGGGAGAGAGAGAGAGAGAGAGGGAGGAGAAGAAAAGAGATGAGGTTACAGTTAGGTATGGTCACAGTCACATACTTAGCATACAGGGTGAATGTCAACACAATGTTCAATTCAATTTTATTTGTATAGCACTTTTAACAATTGTCATTGTCGCAAAGCAGCTTTAAACAATCAAAAGAATTGTTTAAGTTTGTATGGAATGTGAATGTGTATGAATCAAAATGATAAGACTGTCCCTGATGAACAAGCTGAGGGTGACGTCGACAGTGGTGAGGAAAATGATATTGCCTGTCTTCACATACATATGAATTTGAGTAACATCCAATTCTTAATCCATTGGGTTTAAAATGACATTGGCTCCGCCCCCCTTGCAGCTATAATAGCTTCAACTCTTCTTTGTACACTCGTACGCAGTCATGTTGAAACTGGCGGGGTTGTTTTCCAGGAGTTGGGATCGGACCCTTACTTCCACTGAAAGGAACTCCTAATGCTTCAGCATTGAGAATTAAGAATTGGATGTTACTCAAATTCATATGAATGGACACACTTGACCCACTACAATTTGCATACCGCCCGAACCGCTCCACAGGCGATGCAATCTCACATCTCCTCCACACATCACTCACTCACCTGGACACTTGGAAAGGGAATTATATTAAAATGCTCTTCATCGACTAGAGTTCTGCATTTAATTCCATAATTCCCTCCACACTCACCACCAAGCTGGAGCACCTGGGACTCAGCTCATCACTGTGTCAGTGGATCTCCAGCTTCCTAACTGGCAGGCCACAGGCACTAAGGATGGGCGGCCACGTCTCAGCCTCACTCACTCTCAGCACTGGAGTCCCCCAGGGTTGTGTTCTGAGCCCCCTGCTGTACTCATTGTACACCTATGACTGCGTGGCCACTATGAACTCCACCACCATCATTAAGTTTGCTGATGACATCGTTGTGGTGGGCCTGATCTCTGACAACGATGAGACAGCCTACCTGGAGGAAGTTGGAAATCTGGAGAACTGGTGCCAGAGGAAGAATCTACTCCTGAACATCAGCAAGACAAAGGAGTTGATAGTGGACTTTAGTACTAAGCAGGTGAGGAACTACCAGACCCCCGTCATCAACAGCAGCCCAGTGGACAGCTTCTGGTACCTCAGTGTTCACATCACGCAGGACCTGTTATGGTCCTCCAGGGTGCTCAGGAACTTTTAGTCCTGCACCATAGAGAGCATCCTGACGGGAAACATCTCAACCTGGTTCGGGAACAGCACTATGCATGACAGACGAGCGCTTCATCTACACTGAGTTCCTTGACCTGACCTCGATCTACAGCAAGTGGTGCTGGACCAAGACCAGGAAGATCGTGAAGGACCTCAGCCACCACAACAATGGACTGTTCTCTCTGTTGCAGTCAGGAAAGCGATTCCGCTCCCTGAAGACCAACACAGAGAGACTGAGCAGGAGCTTCTTCCTGCAGGCGATACGGTCTCTCAACCAGGTGAACACACAGAACTAATCATCTCCATGTATTTGCAACATTGCACAGAAATGGATACTCATGGACATGGACATTTCACACATTTCACACCCCAACACACTGTAGACTGGACAGTCATGGGCATAGCTCATTTGCACACTTCTGGACATTTTTCATTCATTCCACGTTTTATTCGTATTTAAATTTATTTTGTCTTGTACAGATAGGTTTTATATTTCTTATATATTTTTTTAATTTTTGTTCTACTTTCTTATAGTTAAGCTATTTATTTATTTATTGCTTCTTTTCTATTTCTCTTTCTTATTTCTTGTTAATTGTTTTTAGAATTTGAATTTAAATTTGATGTCAAGGCAGGAGAGTAAATACTTTTGGCAATATAGTGTATTGAGTGCAAGCAGAGACTCCGGCAGGACTAACTATGACATCATAACTAAAAGGGAGAGCCAGAAGGAAACACAAACATGAGGGGGAACTGAGATGTAAAGCAAACAATCACCTCACCGTCAACAAACCTGAGTGATCAAATGAGAGTGAGGACGACAGCATCTAAACATACCAGTTCACCATAATACTCTACGTCCATGAGTCCCCCAGATCTGCTCCTTTACCTAAGGCAGACTCTTGCTGCTGCATTCTTTTTAGGGTCTTAGATGCTTCAGTGGGAGGGATACAAATCTTTTCTGGGAGGTTGTGGACTCTTTGCCGACAAGGATATGAGGCTTCTGTGGGGTTCTAGATTTTTCTGTAGGAAGGATACAAATATTTTCTGTGAATTTGCATCTTCTGTGGGGTTCTAGATTCTTTAATGGGAGAGATACTAATCTCAGGTGGGGTTCTAAAATCTTCAGTGTGAGCGATGCGGAACTTTTTCTCGGGTTCTCGACTCTTCAGTGAGAGGGATATAAATCTTTGTTATGGGTTCTGGCTGCTTCAGTGGAAGGGATATAAATCTTATATAAGGTTCATGATTTGATAATCTGTAATTCTCAGTCAGGTTCTCGTATTCTATAATGTCACAGTTCTCAGAGCAGTTCTATCATTTTGTTGATTCTTCACAAAGGTTTTAGAAACTAGTGCTGTTTGTTCTGTATTCTGCCCTAGCAAACCTCTTCACTTTCTACATGCTGTGCTGGCATGTGTGCGGCATGTCGGACTCGGCACGTGTGTACCTGGGCTGCTTGGCGCTGGTGGACACCTGGTACCTGCTGTGGGTGACGCTGCTCGACCTGAGCCTGGTGTTCCTGCAGCCGCACCCGTTCTGGCACTCTCACCCTTGGTGTGGCATCATAAACTTCCTGCAGTATGGAATGTTCTACGCCTCCGCCTGGCTGGTAGTAGCCTTCACCATCGAGCGCTATCTGGTGTTCAGAGTAATGGTGAGCCGCCACCGCCACCTGCAGGTCAGACATGCCCTCCTCTCCTGCACCACCATCATCCTGCTCTCACACCTGGCCTCCATCCCCCTCTGCTGGATCAACGTGGTGGTGCAGGTGCAGAAACAGCTCACTTTTACTCTTTTTATTTACTCTTTGATTTATGTGTAGAAATGTGTACGTTGTTAAAGTTAACACATTGTAAAACTATAAAAAATCATTAACATGTGGTGTAGTGAATAGTCCCTTATCTTGTTATTGTTGTTGTTCATTTTTAATGTTCTCCATTTTCCAGGTGAATCTGACTATGCATGGACAGACTGTTACAGTTCCGAGCTGTCTTTACCGAGACGCATTCTACTCCACTGTGGTGGTTTGGGTCACGTCCTTCCTGTCCAGCGGAGTTCCCATCTTGCTTGTTATCATCTTTAACTCTTTGATCGCGTACCAGCTGGCCGGCTCCGGTCGCCTATTCACTAAAGAGGAACGGCGGACAATCCGGGCCTGTCGGACACGAGGTTCCGCCCGCAGGACTTTGGTGCTGCTTGGTATCGTCTCTGTGGCATTTGTGGTTCTCAGCTTGCCACGCTTCGTCACCTACTGCATCCTGCGCACCAAACACAACCACAAAGACTTTGACCGAGATGACTACAACATCGCCATCAATGTCATCGGAGACGTGGCCAACATGCTGCACAACCTCAACTCCGGCACCAACTTCCTGCTGTACTGCGTGGCGAGCCGCAGGTTCCGGCAAGAGATCGGCAACACGTTCCGCTGCCGAGCCAGAGCGCGAGATCTCGGCTCTCTCTTTACACAAACCACCATGAAGGTTTTCTCTGTAGCTGAGCGCAGAGAAATGGTAGGACAAGACCCCGTCTCTATCGTTCTCACCAAACTGAGACACTTGGAGAGTCCCACAGCAGCCAACAGCAGGAGCTCAGACGGTTCCACCACGTTCTGGAACCTGAAACAGTTCTGAGAGCGCTGCATGAGACTGAGAAATAAAACAAGATTAACAAACACCAGCCATCCTTCTCCTGAAACTGCTGTTTAATAAAGAATGTTATTAAACAAAAAAAGCTGTGTGTACAGAAGATGTTTTTAGGCTGAATTTTGTGTTTTGTGCAATTTTGGTGTTTAGTTGAAAGTCCTCAAATTTAAGGAAAGCTCAAGTCAAGGGTGTGGCATTAAACAAGTTGGGCCAGAATGTCAAGTGCAGGATGTGTTTTGGAAGAGAATGGATTTAAGGTGCAGATGGTGGGGTTTGGCCTTGAAAAGAGTGGACTAGAGAGTGAAGGATAGGGTGTGGCATGGAAGCAGGTGGGCCAGGGTGTCGAAGGCATGATCTGGAATAGTCGAGAACAGGACAAAGTGGTTGGTATCATGGTTCATGGTATAGATGTGGAGAAGCAAGAACGTCAGATGGTGGGGTGTAACATGAATGTGTTAGGGGTGAGATGTAGCATCGATCAGGGTGGGTGTGAAGATCAGTAGAGGGGTGTGGCATGAATGTGGGTTGGTGAGAGTGTAAGGGGTGGGGTATGGCTTAGACATGCGTGGGTGAGAGGGTAGCAGGTGGGTGAGAAGGTTAGGGGTGGGGTGTAGCATGAGTACGGAAGGTGTGGCATGGATGTGGGTGGGTGAGAGGGGGGCAGGTGGGTTAGAGAGTAAGTTGGTCTGAAAAACATAAAACCTTCAATAATATTTAATCTGAAACAAATCCAACTGAAAAAATATATAAAAAGGAAACAATTCTTAAAAAAAACATTACAAACTATAATAATAACTAGAGATGTAGATTTTCTGAAGAATTTTTCTCTGCACTAGAATTCGTCAGTTGGTCTCAATGTCAAGTCTATGAGATTTTTCGTACGGTATTTTGGTATTTTACCCCATAAACCATAATATGTCAATGGGGCAGATTTGGGCACCTGTTGCAAAACTTCTTGGTCTCAAAATTTAATCTATGACAAATGGTACGGGGCTAATTACATGCCAATGATTTGTACAGAAGAAGAAAAATAGGCCTGTGAGATAATAATAGTGATGCTTTGCAACACCACGAATAATAATAATAATAATAATAATAATAATAATAATAATAATAAATACATTTGAAATGCTTTTAAACAGCCACTAGGTGGAGGTATTTGCTATGTATTGTCGATATCCCAACACCCAGGTTACTCTCTCTCTCTCCCTCTCTCTCTCACACACACACACACACAACTGGTTTGACAGCAGTACTAGGGGATTTCCCTGCTTTGTAATATAATACTCCTTCCTGTAAGAGGTGAAAACAGGAAACACTTCCGTGTATCGCACAGGTGAGTCTGACACACCTGAGACAGGTAAGAGCACGAGCACTTAAGAAAAATGATTTCTTATTTCAGTGTGTTTGTGTGTGTGTGTGATCCACAACAGAAGGTGGGTTGGAGTAAAGTCCTTGTTAAAGTGAAGAAAGGTTTGTGTGTGTGTGTGTGTGTGTGTGTGTGTGTGTGTGGTGTATAAAGCCTTTTTTGTGTAGGTTATTATATATGAAGTTGGTTAAAATTGATGATAGATAAATTTTAGTAACCTATTATTAAGTCTTAACATGAAAATATAATAACAGAAAGTCCAGAGGGTCACGTGACTCCAGAAACGCCCATGATGATCAGCTTGTTGTATGCGCTGTCTTGACTCTAGTTTAACCTCAGGTTGAATGTGAAGAACTCCGTGGTAACTTTATTAGCACTACGAGATGTTTAACGCATTCATAACACAGAGACCATGAATATTAGCACAAACACTTACAAAACTTTAAAAAAGCAAATTATGAGCATTTTAAGGTATAAAAAACAACATCCGTGACAAACAAACAAAAAAACAGTTCAGATATGTGTGTTCAGATACAAACTGGACCATCTGTGCTTACAGAAAATAATGACTAATTATTAACGACTCACTGGCCTCTGTTTGTGTACCTTCATGCTTCTACTGTATTCAGCTACTTTTGAAAAGCTAAACCATTGTATCTAAGCTGCAGTTAATATTTAACCTCTTATATATTAGAAAGCAGTTGCTGACCCACTTACTGGAGCTTTAAACACACACAACATTCTTCATCCTGTTTTTAGCAAATTACATTCTCCTGAAACAACACGTCTTAAAGCTTCTAATGACTTTTAACTCACCGAGATTCAGGAAGATGCTCAGTTTGACCAGGTGGACCGTCAAACACTTATTGATGCGTTCGGGCAGGTCTCTCAAACTCAACTAAATGGTTCTCTTGATATCTTTAAAGTAATGATGTCTTATCCCATGCACCTCTGCTACATACGGGGTGCCCCAGGGTTCTATTTTAGGTCCTGTTTTATTTTCTCTTTGTTTGCTTCCATTTGGGCATCTGATAAGAACATTTGAAGGAATTTCTTATCATTGCTATGCAGATGATTTACAGTTACAGTATACACATGTTTTAACCATGAAAATAGGGCAAAACTTTGCTTAATTGCATCAATGCAATAAATATTTGGATGGTAACAATTTTTTTACAGCTTCATAATGACTAGTCTGAGGTAATTATTTGGGTTTATGGTGGTCTTGTCCTGAAGATATAGGAAAGTCTTGGAGTTTTGTCCTTATCTGTAAAATCCTCAGCCACAGAGAGTTTCGGTGTTACTGTACACTTGACTCCTAGAGATGGGGAAAATAGATTCAGTTATGTACCGTGATTTTAGATGTGGCGGTTCATGTATCGTCATCGCTAAATTCAGAATCTTTACTTAATTAATGTTTTAAATATTTTTTTGTTTAATAACAAATCATAATAATAATAATAATAATAATAATATTTGTTTAATGAATTAATTAATGTTTAATTTGTATGTTAATGTTTGTATTTGAGTAAGACAATGGTGCAGTTCCTCTATAATCTTACCTGTGGGGTGGAACCAAATTATTTGCTTAGTTTGTTTACAGTTGTAACAAAATTTGAAAAAAAAAAAAAACTCACTGTCTTCTGTCTCCGGGTCACGTTACAGAGTCCATTGTAACAGTCCAAAATGCCAAGTTTCTGACCAGCTCGACTGCATGTGAGCATTCAATACGTAAAATCTCTCTTTTAAAATGCATCTTAAAAACCTGTTGTTGTTTTTTTACTTACTTTAATGTACAGTTTTATGTCAATAGTTTTCTATATAATCCTATTTATTTACTTTTATATATATATATATATATATATATATATATATATATTTTTTTTTTTTTTTTTTTTTTTTTTTTTTTTTTCAGTGTGTTTCTTTGATCTTTTTTATCTTTCTATCATTATATATAATTTCTACATTTTAAAAAAAAAAAACTGTTTTGTGACTAGTTTAATTGCTTTTGTGGGTTTTTTTTCCTTGTAGTTCGGCCGTAAGAGAATAATCGTCTGAATGATGGCATCACATTCAGGTATCATAGATTCTGAATCTCTCTTCATGTATTTTTTTTCTTTCTTTTTTTTTTCACGTGATCATCAGTGTATAATATTTTACCCATAAGCAACATCACACTCAAGGTCATGCTGTTGTTCTGAATATCAGCACAGCTGTGATGCGGTCATAGGCACAATGGCGCAGAACAAGTACTGAGGTATTGCAGCTATGCTGATATTCAGCACAACAGCACAACCTCATGTGATATCGCTTTTATAAAACAGGTCCACAAACTCCATTTATTATCAACAGATTGTAATTTGTTTCTTTATTTAACCAGTCATTTTGCTCCGCCCACAAATATCCTTACGCGCCTGGTGGAACTAACTGACTGACAGATGGCGAGTGACAGTTAGTGTAATTACCAGGAGGTGAGAGTGGTGTTAAACTCTTAGTGTTACTCTGTAGACAGAAGGTGATGAGAATAAACCATGGAGGTGGTGGACAGTCCTGAGAAACTCACCAGCTTTACTGTATATTTACTTTAAATTACACTTTAGAATATCAGCTCCAGTAACTTCCAGGTTCTGGGGTCGAATCCCAAATAGTGTAAATGGGAAGCTAGTGCACTATGTAGGGTGTACACTCCCTTGTTCCACACTCCAAGCAGTGTCTTTGATCAGGGGTTAGAGAGGGATTTGGGATTCAGCCTCGTGTTAGACACTAGTTAGCTTTGTCGCTAAGTGTTAGCCGTGAACAGAATGACACGGACATTTCAGAGGCGATTCAGAGCGACTTAGAAGTGATTGGTGCAGAGACGGCATGTTGTTTAAGGCGTTACATCACGTTATCAGATGTGTGTTCTTACTGAAAGTGCTTCTGTGTCTGGGTATGAATGTGGGTTTTGTCAGACATCTGCTCTCTCCTCAGTACTGCGGACCGTACAGACCTACTCTCACCCACGCTGAGACACACAGTTAGTGTCATTGGGTCAGGGGTAGCTCAGTGGTTAAGGCATTGGACTTGTGATCGAAAGTCCCAGGTTCTAACCCAACAGCCACCAAGTTGCCTTTTGGCGTCTGCCAAATGCCATAATGTGGGACGCCGAGTGATAGATATAGTTAAATGTCCCAGTGCTGGTACTGTCTATTATCAGCACTCGGTTTCAGGTTACACTCAGATTAAATTCATTTTTCAGAAACTACGGACATCTGCTGAGCAATTAATTTTTTTGTATTTTGTAAATATTTCTTTGTTAATTAATTAACTTCGAGTTCTCTAAGCATTCAAAGATTACTTGGCATGCTAGCAGCATTACCATTTATTAATGACTGAATTAAACCAGACGAATCTCCACAAATGTAACTTTAATTTCTTCATTAACTTTTTTAATATTCTAAACATGTTTGCTGAATTCTGGGCTCACTTTTATTCGTTGTCGTTGTTTTTTTCACTGTATAGTTTCGTTGTTTTCTTTTCTAATTAAAGCTCTTTCTCTTTCCTGACTCTCCTTCAGAAGCGTCCTGTCGTCACCGCAGCCTCCCAGTCGAGATGGACGAGTCGATGACGTGTTCGTCTCTGGACTTGGCCTGGCCGGCGTGTTTGGAATGTTCGGGGCGTGTTAATGACATCACACCCCTAAGCAATGAACTCATGGTTAATGGCAGGCAAGAGGTCAGATGCCCAGATGACAGTTTGAGAGGTCATGCGTTGGGGCTACAGGTCAACAGGCCTATAATCACGCCGACCCAGCTGGGTGCATCACGTGTTCATCGTCTCCGGGACCCACAGGGGGCTGAGGTCCGGCTCGCCCTAGAGGACGAGAGGTGTGAGAACGTCTCGGTGTCAGCAGCCTATGGAGTGAAACACCAGTGGAACGTTCCGAGTGAGGATGAAGAGAGTCTGGAGCCGCCTCTGGAGCCGCCGCTTCCTCTTCGCTCCGATATGGGAAAGAGTCCCGGCCTGACACGCCCACGTACGTACAACTACAGCTCATGCATAATGTATGAATATTCATGATTATGCAAATTATGTAACGCACCTGTGTGCTCTTGCTCTCTACACAACCTTTGTTAGTGCTAATACTTCTAGCTCACACCATTGTTATGGTTACCATGACAACCACCATTGTTTTAACGTCACCTTTTACCCACCATTTATTCATTCATCATGTTATCTTAGCATGCAGGTTGTGTTTTATGTATGGTTATGTACATTATTTTCTCTTACTTTCTTTTTTTTTGTACGTGTGTGTGTGTGTAGCTCTCTATGCTGTAGATCCTCACTGTTACAGATGTCCACGTCCACCTGCTAAAGTGCCAACACCACACATACAGAAGCACATGCAAGCCAGGTTACACACACACACACACACACACACACACAAACACATACATTACATATAAACTACCTAAATAAACACACTTTGTACAATTTCCGGTAGACTGGAGGCCCTTCAACCTGCAGTTGCCATGGCGATGCCCCAAGCCACCACCCCCGTGAGAGACACGTCTGATGTGATGATGGAGGCGTGCATTCTTCCCTCTCAGGGAATCAGACCTGGCTGTCTCCCCGTACAGGAAGTGAGACGCACCATCAGTCTCCCCGACGACTGCCGTGAGCCGCGTTTCAGCTCAATTCTGAGAAAATTCAGACAGAATTCAGAAAAAAATTCCAGATCATTTATGTTTATATTAGAGTCTATAATAGTCGACTCCGCCTCCACAGTACAGAGGTGCTAAATCAAAGACCACAGTCTTACGTCATTTGTTAGCA
This sequence comes from Channallabes apus, assembly GCA_030522415.1. Lineage (NCBI taxonomy): Eukaryota > Metazoa > Chordata > Actinopteri > Siluriformes > Clariidae > Channallabes > Channallabes apus. The sequence continues at coordinate 59,341,418 of CM060107.1, forward strand.
GACGTAGCCTAAGTGCAAACTCAAAGCAGTAAAGACGTCAGATCTTTTATATGAAAGTGTGTAAATACAATGTGAAAAGCGAATGTCTGTGATTTTTAGGGACGGTTTTCATCACATACTCTGTGGACGTCGCCGAGGAGATGTTTCCTTTTGTGAAGTTTTTAATAAATCAAGGCTTCAGACCTGCAGTGAGTCTCAGCATCTCATCTACATCTCTATTAACATCTCCCTTTATTAACACTCTGTAACCGCCTCCCCTTTAACACTCTGTAACCGCCTCCCCTTTAACAGTCTGTAACCGCCTCCCCTTTAACACTCTGTAACCGCCTCCCCTTTAACACTCTGTAACCGCCTCCCCTTTAACAGTCTGTAACCGCCTCCCCTTTAACACTCTGTAACCGCCTCCCCTTTAACACTCTGTAACCGCCTCCCCTTTAACACTCTGTAACCGCCTCCCCTTTAACAGTCTGTAACCGCCTCCCCTTTAACAGTCTGTAACCGCCTCCCCTTTAACACTCTGTAACCGCCTCCCCTTTAACACTCTGTAACCGCCTCCCCTTTAACAGTCTGTAACCGCCTCCCCTTTAACACTCTGTAACCGCCTCCCCTTTAACACTCTGTAACCGCCTCCCCTTTAACAGTCTGTAACCGCCTCCCCTTTAACGCTCTGTAACCGCCTCCCCTTTAACAGTCTGTAACCGCCTCCCCTTTAACAGTCTGTAACCGCCTCCCCTTTAACACTCTGTAACCGCCTCCCCTTTAACGCTCTGTAACAGCCTCCCTTTAACGCTCTGTAACCGCCTCCCCTTTAACACTCTGTAACCGCCTCCCCTTTAACACTCTGTAACAGCCTCCCTTTAGCGCTCTGTAACCGCCTCCCCTTTAACACTCTGTAACCGCCTCCCCTTTAACACTCTGTAACCGCCTCCCCTTTAACGCTCTGTAACCGCCTCCCCTTTAACGCTCTGTAACCGCCTCCCCTTTAACGCTCTGTAACCGCCTCCCCTTTAACGCTCTGTAACCGCCTCCCCTTTAACGTTCTGTAACCGCCTCCCCTTTAACACTCTGTAACCGCCTCCCCTTTAACGCTCTGTAACCGCCTCCCCTTTAACGCTCTGTAACCGCCTCCCCTTTAACGCTCTGTAACCGCCTCCCCTTTAACAGTCTGTAACCGCCTCCCCTTTAACGCTCTGTAACAGCCTCCCCTTTAACGCTCTGTAACCGCCTCCCCTTTAACGCTCTGTAACCGCCTCCCCTTTAACGCTCTGTAACCGCCTCCCCTTTAACGCTCTGTAACCGCCTCACCTTTAACGCTCTGTAACCGCCTCACCTTTAACAGTCTGTAAACGCCTCCCCTTTAACAGTCTGTAACCGCCTCCCCTTTAACGCTCTGTAACAGCCTCCCCTTTAACGCTCTGTAACCGCCTCCCCTTTAACGCTCTGTAACCGCCTCCCCTTTAACGCTCTGTAACCGCCTCCCCTTTAACGCTCGGTAACCGCCTCCCTTTAGTAACGCTCTGTAACCGCCTCCCTTTTAACGCTCTGTAACCGCCTCCCCTTTAACGCTCTGTAACCGCCTCCCCTTTAACGCTCTGTAACCGCCTCCCCTTTAACGCTCTGTAACCGCCTCCCCTTTAACGCTCGGTAACAGCCTCCCCTTTAACGCTCGGTAACAGCCTCCCCTTTAACGCTCGGTAACAGCCTCCCCTTTAACGCTCGGTAACAGCCTCCCCTTTAACGCTCGGTAACAGCCTCCCCTTTAACGCTCTGTAACAGCCTCCCCTTTAACGCTCGGTAACAGCCTCCCCTTTAACGCTCGGTAACCGCCTCCCCTTTAACGCTCTGTAACCGCCTCCCCTTTAACGTTCTGTAACCGCCTCTATTTCACAATCTGTACATGACACGGCTTTGTTCCTCTCTGTGCTCTAGATCGATATCTTCGATAATGCTGTGCGGCAGATGAACGTCAACAAGTGGATGGACAGCTACTTAAAAGACGTGAGTTTCTTATTAAAGTCTCTGTAAGTACTGTAGTTGAGCCTGTATTTCAACAAGAGGAATAATCATGTTTAAGGAGCAGCGTTTTCTTTATTCTATTTCCCAGCTTTACACTTTTATTCTGTGTGTGTGTGCGTGTGTGTGTTTGTAATGTTTCTGTTTTTATGCAAAAAAAATAAATATTTTTTTAACATTTATAATAGCTAACTAGCATCTACTTATTGTTCAAAACTATATATTTCTTTGTTTGTTTATAAAGTAATTTATTTATTTACTTACGTATTTATCTTGTTTTATTTACTTGTTTGTTATAAACTAACATTCACTCATAATTAATTTATTCAATAATTTAAATAGCATATTTATCATGCGTTAATGAGTTTGTTGTAGTAATAAAATTATGAGCTAAGGAGCAATATTGTTATTTCTTATTTTATAACTTGTATATTAATTTGCAACTAAAGTGGAGTAACTTTTGCACTGCTCAGTGCCTCCTGCTGATGGAGTAAAGTTTAGTGTTTATCCTGTTAGCATTGCCGTGACAACGCCTCCTGTGCTCTTCCTCAGCACTACCATCGCTAAGTGAGGTGAAAAAAACTAGCATAACTGTATCTCACGCTAGCTGTATTAGCATGTTTGACTAGCTTTACTGCAAATAAGTCCTTAATATTAACATTTAAACGATCTGTGATCTAGCAGCTCTTACAATGCTAACTTTGATGCTAATGTTGCTAAGAGTGAGTGGATGCTAAGAGCAGTTGTTGAACATTAGGACACGATGCTACTGTTAAGGCTGTTAAAGTTTATGGGGTGAGGGATGTCGAGCTGTGTTTTTGTTTTTGTAGAAATCGGTTCTGATCATCATGGTCATCAGTCCCAAATACAAGATTGACATCGAGGGCGACGGATCGGACCAACACGGACTGCACACCAAATACATACACAGTCAGGTGACCAGCTGCCTGCTCGTGTCCATGCCTTACTTCTTCTCAGTGTCTCACTTCCTGTTCTGAGACCAGCTGATCCATTGTGCTGGCCTACAGTGCTAATAGAATGCTAACGCTAAATGCTAATCCCTGTCTCACACAAACATAAACATCCTGTAATTACATGTGTGTGTGTGTGTTGTACTTTATTCAGTACAAATTATAAGTACAATAAAATACAGTACTATTTTGACAAAGAAGGTTTTATTTATTGATCTTTCATCAAACACCAGGTAATTTCTTACACCCTATAAACAATGTTTATGCTAACTGCTGTCAGGTCATGCTAACTTTCGTTTAGTGTGTTAGCTGTTTAGTTTTCATGGTTTATGTTTTTTAGCATGTTTATCTGAGGTGTTTGATTTAGTTTCTAATCATTAAAATTACTTTTTTACTCTGGCATCGCTGAGCGACAGTTAGCTAAATTGTCCCAACATTAGCATCTTTTTTATTCACTGCTACAGTAGCTGTGTTAACATTTATAGTTTTACTACAGATTTATTGCTAATGTTAGCAAGTGTGTTGCTATAAAATTTTGTTTATTTGAATGTTCTGGGAAAGTTACCACAGAGCATACCACAGATGCTAACAGTACATGAATGCTAGCTGCTTCTTAACTATTAGCTGCGTTAGCTTTTTTCCCCCCACAAACGAAGCAGTTTGTAGGCGAAGTGTCTATCATTTTATTACAATTTTGTGTTGTTTTGCTCAGGCGATGCTGAGTAATGTGCTGTTTGAAATGAAAGGTCAATTTTATTTTATAATTTTTTTTACAGCTGCAGAACGAGTTTATCCAGCAGCACTGTCTGAACTTCAGACTCATCCCCGTTCTCTTCCCCTGCGCTAATCAGGTGAGCTAACAGATCTAGCATTACAGCTAAGCTATTACGTGAAAAGTATTACCATGCTGTTAGGCCGTTTAATGATTTGCTTTGAAGCGCTAAGTTAGCTATGTGATGGGCTAAGCACACGTGGTTAACAGTTAGCTTGGAGATATTAGTAAAAATGCTAATACGGGTGTTTTATTTAAAGCAGAGAGTGGTGAGTAACATGTCACAGGCGTGTAGTTAGTTGATTAGCTTGTCAATAACAATGTACAGTGGAACCTCGGATTACGAGAAATGCGGTTTGCAAGTGTTCCGCAAGACGAGCAAATATTTCTAATACCTTTTGACTTGGAAAACGAGCATTGTCTTGGCACCAAGTATCATGTATCAAGCATTCGCTTCTTGATTTGATACGGAGCGTCACGTAATCACAACTGAGCCAACAGTTTTTCTCTCTCTTGCGCTGTGGGTAATCATCTCCTCTGCTGGGTCTTAGTGCTTGCCTCTTATCGGTATAGTCAACATCTGTGTGTGTGTGTGTGTGTGTGTTTTCCTTTCTCTTGCGCTGCAGAGTGTGTGTGTTATGTGTGTGTGTGCGCGTAATTTGACACTGCGTTGGTTCACACACACATATACAAACACACTGTTTCTCTCTCTCTCTCTCCCTCTCTCTCGCCTTTACTGTGTGTCAGTATTTGAGTGTGTGTGTGTTCTCTTGCGCTGTAGAGTGTGTGTTATGTGTGTGTGCGCATAAATGGAAACGCTTATCTGTCGGGATTTATTTTTCCTTTTTTTTTTAGGTAAAGTGCAGATTAATTTGTTTTATTTTTACTTTATATTTTGTGATAATTCTTTTTATGTATTAATTTTTTTGTGCTGTGGAACGAATAATTATAATTTCCATTATTTCTTATTTGAAAATGTGCTTTGATTTACGAGTGTTTTGGAATACGAGCCCGTCTCCGGAATAAAAATTATGCTCGTAATCCGAGGTTCCACTGTACTTTTTGTTAAAGTAGGCGGGGCTTATCAGCGATAAGATTCTTGTGAGACTTTTACAGGGCAGTTTCTGAACTGAATTTGTGTGCGTGTGTGTGCGTGTGTGTGTAGAGTCATGTCCCTCTGTGGTTACAGAGCACTCGTGTGTTTCGGTGGCCTCACGATGCTCAGGACCTGCTGCTGCGTTTACTCAGAGAGGAGAGATACATCGCTCCACCGCTGGGTCGTGACCTCACACTCAGCATCAGACCCCTCTGACATACACATTACTGTGTTACATTCTTTAGCGCTACTATCTATATATATATATATATATATATATATATATATATATATATATATATATATATATATATATATATATATATATATATATATATATAATGTGAAACTAATGGCTCACACCTAATCCTGTAAGAAAAAGTTTTATGAAATTAAAAAAAAATCCTTCCTGATGCGATGTCTCAAATTCTCTTCTCTGTATTTACGAAGTTGAAAACTTTCCGCATGTTCAATAATCACCTATTGGCCTGAAACATTAAAGATTTATTTTACGGAAATGTGTTTATGTTTATTTTTGAGACGAGTGTTTAGGTTTAATGTATAGACACGGCATAGAAACATGAACTAGACACATCAACCATCATGCTGACTGGGGAAAAGGTTCAGCTGATTTGTCTCAAGGGTGTGCAGACTTTTTTCCAAATGTGTGTACTGTAATAATTTCATGGGTAAATTATAATAACGGTGCACTACACCACGCAACAGGTGGCAGCACCAAGCCGCACGCACAGTCACAGTCAGTCGACCTTCATAAGTCAGCGTGCCAAAAGACATCGCCTTGATTCGACAAGTTTACAGCAATACTGCAGTGAGATTGTTTAGTAGCACGTGTGCTTCAAGAACGGAAGAACATCAGTGGAAGAAGATGAGAGATCAGGAAGACCTTCTTCACAGTGGAAAGGCGAGGTACAGTAGGTCAGCAGCTCGACCGAGTGCATTCTCATTGTCTATTTTGACATTTGCAGCATTGTGCATCAAGAATTTATAATGTTCCAGACCGACTTCTACTGCCAGATTCTGTGGCGTCTGAGGGAGGAGCTATGATGAAAGGGACCGGATCTGTGGTGCGCAAATCTCAAAACTTTTTGATACCACACATATATGATAGTGTTCAAGTCGATCCGGGAAAATCTGTTCTCTTAAGTTTTTTTGAGCAATAAGTATGTTCCGACTTTATACTGTTAAACTATGCACACACTCCTGGTTTGAGTGTGTGTGTTAGAGTAGTGGGGTGTGTATAAATCATCTGGAGGTACTGGTTCCTTTCCTGCTCATGTGTGTAAATGATTAACTACAGTTAATGGAGCTGCTGATAAGCACACACACACACAGGGAACAGGATACACAACACACTTCCTCCGCGCAGTCCAATAATGTGAACTATGAATTACAGTCTGTTATTGAAAACCATCTATTGTTCTTCAGTATTTTTTATTTTATGGATTATAATCCCTTTCTCGTCATCGTATTGATCCTGAACACACACTCCATCTTGCTCATCTACACACTCTTTTGAATGTAAAAATTTAAATATTTTATTTTAATACTTATGTTGTAAGCATAATTACATCAAATATATGGATAAAACTATATAGACTTACACAGTTTATATACAGTACAAGGTATTAATAATACAGAACATTCAATATGGATTTGATTTCCGGGTTGAATCTGATTGGATGACGCTGAGGACCCAAAGCCGCCTAGCAACGGGGAAAATATTTAGGTAGATATCTAAGAGCCTGATCTTTTAAAAAATCGTTAATAAAAAAAAAGTTGTACACAAATTTAAACAAAATTGTGTTCGTTTTTTTTAATTAAACGTTTTGATCAGAGCGATTATCAAACGAATTATAAACGTAAAGTTTTCATCGTTTAATCATCATCTATTCATTAAGACTTCTGAATTTTAAGTTTAAAACGATCATGATTATATTTTCAGTAATACATTATAATGACGTTTATTATTAAATTTCTTATAGGTTAACAGTTGTTGTTTTTTTAATTAGGCGAACAAAAAGGACACCTAAAAGCTCTCTCAGTGTAAAAGAGGAACCTGTGAGCCAATCAGAGCGCAGGAAGAGAGAGACAGCCAGCCAATCGCGATGTAGGTGGGCGGGGTTTTCCGCAGGTGGGGGCAGTAATGGCGGTGGTGAGAGGCAGCGCAGTGCTCGGGTTACACACGGGGCGCGCGCGCTGAGGGCTGAGTGCGGTGCGAGACCCGCGTGAGGAAAAGAAGGAAAAAAAAAAAACCCACTGCGTGACAAAGACACGGGAGCGTCCTGCGCGCGCCTGACGTGACGTGACGCGAGGAGAGGAGAGGGAGGGGTTAGATTAAATACAACAACAAGTAAATACAAATAATAAACAACAACAACATCTAGAGCTACAGCACGGCGAGGGAAGAAGGAGAGCAGAAAGCGGAGGGAGGAGTGTGTGTGTGTGTGTGTGTTTACGTGCAGCAGCTGCAGGTTTGGGTCAAAGCCAGGAGCAGAACCAGAGCACGGATTTAACCAGGACGAGGAGAATGAGATCTTCATCATGATGGTTATAGTGAGAGGAGGTGAGCATGCGTCCTGAGCTCGGGGTGTGTGAGGCCTCGTGTCCTGCTCTGCAGCACCAGCAGGACCTGGAGAGGAACCTGTAGAGGAACCTGGAGGAGGTTCTGGAGAGGAACCTGGAGGAGAACCTGTAGAGGAACCTGGAGGAGAACCTGTAGAGGAACCTGGAGGAGGTTCTGGAGGAGAACCTGTAGAGGAACCTGGAGGTGAACCTGGAGGAGGTTCTGGAGAGGAACCTGGAGGAGAACCTGTAGAGGAACCTGGAGGAGAACCTGTAGAGGAACCTGGAGGAGGTTCTGGAGAGGAACCTGGAGGAGGTTCTGTTGAAGGATCTGGAGAGGAACCTGGAGGAGGTTCTGTAGAAGGACCTGGAGAGGAACCTGGAGGAGGTTCTGTAGAAGAACCTGGAGGAGGTTCTGTAGAAGGACCTGGAGGGGGTTCTGTAGAAGGACCTGGAGGGGGTTCTGTAGAAGGACCTGGAGGGGGTTCTGTAGAAGAACCTGGAGGAGGTTCTGGAGGGGACCCTGGAGGAGCTCCATAATGTTCTCTGTGCGCATTGTGTGTGCGGATTATTACATGTGCAAACCTGTGCAGCTGCTGGATGTGTGTCACTCCCAGTTCAGAGATGCCGAGGTGCACAGGGTTCCTGTGGTGAGGATATTCGGAGCCACACCGGCAGGTAGGTGTGTGTGTGTGTGTGTGTGTGTGTGTGTGTGTGTGTGTGTGTGTGTGTGAGACATGAACTTTTGTCCACGTACCCCACAGAGCCCCAGTATACGGAGTAATGCTCTACTCGGACGTGGTTAGTTCTCCACTCTGTGGTGTGTGTAACAGAGAGAGTTAATGGAGCTGCTGATAAGCCCTCACACACACACACACACACACCCACGCACACACACACACACACACACACACACACACACACACACACACGAGGAACAGGATATACATCACACTTCATCCAATAATGTGAGCTGTGAATTACAGTCTGTTATTGTAAACTGTCTATTGTTCTTCAGTATTTTTATTTTATGGATTATAATCTCTTCCTCGTCACCGTATTGATCCTGTACACACACACACACACACACACACACACACACACACACACACACACACTCTATCTCCTGTACACACAATTCAATTAAATTTTATTCATATAGCGCTTTTAACAATGGTCATTGTCTCAAAGCAGCTTCACAAAAATGAAAGAAATTTAACAAAAAAAATAAATAAATTAAAAAATAATAATTATTATTATTATAGAAAAGAAAATAATTGGAAGTGTGGATGTGTGAGAAAAATGTGCAGATAATAATGAGACGAATGAATGAAATTTCTCTGATGAGCAAGCCAAGGGTGACGGCGACGGTGGCAAGGAAAAACTCCCTGAGATGGCATTAGGAAGAAACCTTGAGAGGAACCAGACTCAACAGGGAACCCATCCTCATTTGGGCGATAACAGATAGAAATGATATAACATCTTGTGTGTTGTGCAGGTGAAAATTCAATATGACAGAAATTATTTAAATTGTCATGAAGACCAGTTCAGCATAGGGACGAGTCAGTAGGTGCAGAGGGCAGATGAGGTCTGGATCACTGGAAGCACAGGAGCAGCATGTGTAGCTCCAACCATCATAAAGCTGAATCCAGTTGGAGCTGCTCCTTCTCTGGATGCCTCAGGAACCTCGCAGGGTCGGCCTTTGTCTACTGAGGCTGGCAAAATCTCCCGATGCCTCGGGATGGGTAGAGAAATACAGAACAGATGGGGAGAATTAGCGTAGTTGCCATTCGGTATAGGTGTACTGGAGTATGAGTACTGGGATGAGTTATGTGTATGCCAGATTAAAGAGATGTGTCTTGAGTCTACTTTTGAACTGAGAAACCGTGTCTGCTCCCCGAACACTGTCTGGAAGGCTATTCCAAAGCTTTGGAGCTAAATATGAAAAAGCCCCGCCCCCTTTTGTAGATTTTGAAATTCTGGGAACTACCAGAAGTCCGGAGTTTTGTGATCTTAAGGCGCGTGGTGGATTGTAGCGTATCAGAAGACTGGTTAGGTATGTGGGAGCTAAACCATTTAAGGCCTTGTATGTAAGTAATACTATTTTGTAATTTATTCTAAACTGAACAGGTAGCCAGTGCAGGGATGATAATATTGGGGTTATATGATCATATTTTCTGGATCTAGTGAGAACCCTGGCAGCTGCATTTTGGATTAACTGAAGCTTGTTTATTGAGGATGCAGGACAACCACCTAGTAATGCATTACAATAGTCCAGTCTGGAGGTCATGAATGCATGAACTAGTTTTTCTGCATCAGATACGGATAAGATGTTCCTAAGTTTAGCAATATTTCGAAGATGGAAAAAGGCTGTTTTTGTGATATTTGAAATGTTATTTTCAAAAGACAAGTTACTGTCTAATATTATGCCTGTACACACACACACACGCTCTCCATCTCCTGTACACACACTTCTGAATGTAAACATTTACTGACATTTCATTCAAAATCTATTGTAAACACAATTACATCAAATATCTGGATAAAGGAGAGAGAGAGAGAGGGGCTTCCTGAGGATCAGATCACAGGGAGCCTCCAGGTGGCGCTCACACCCCCCTCCCCCCTCTGAGCTGGTCGTACAGGTCATGTGACCTGCGCAGGTAGTGATGGTAGTGAGTGTTACAGCATTTACACACACACACACACACCCTGCTGACTCTGAGAGACTGTGTGTGTGTGTGTGTGTGTGTGTGTGTGTGTGTGTGTGTGTGTGTGTGTGATTACTCATCAGAATGTAAACTAGAGTGACGCAGGAGGAAACCTGAACATTTAAATGATTTAACGTTTATTTTGTCCAGATGTTCATAATATTCTCATTCTCTCTCTCTCTCTCTCTCTCTCTCTCTCTCACACACACACACACGTACTGCTTGGACACCCCCCCCCCCACAGTGCTCTCACACACACACTGGTTATGATCATTTCTGATCACGGCTTTGTACTTTATTGTATCGGAGGATTTACACAGAGAAACAGAAAGTCCCTCTTTGACTCGAACGGCTCGCTGCTCGTTAGCATGCGTCACTGCAGTGTGTGTACGCATCATTGTGTGCTGCACGATCAGAGATATTAATTTACATAAACACTGTCTCTGTGTGTGTGTGTGTACTCGGTGACCTCTGACCCCTTGCTGATGTTAAACCTGTCTGTCTCACCACACCTGGCTCAGTGCCCCCTCTTCAATCACATGCTGCCAGGGACTGTGTGTGTGTGTGTGTGTGTGTGTGTGTGTGTGTGTGTGTGTGTGTGTGTGTGTTAGACGCAGACTGCAGTTGCCCGCTCAGACGTATCCGTGGCGATGCATGAGCTGCAGCTGTTGCCAGGCAACCAGCCTGATGATGGGCGCCAGGCTCAGACAGAGAGAGTGTGTGTGACTTGATGCTCTTGGTCACAGTGAGTTGATTTAACTCACACACACAGCGTGGTCACAGTGTGTGTGTGTGTGTGTGTGTGTGTGTGTGTGTGTGTGTATGTGTGTGTGTGCAGGTCAGAAGGCGTGTCTGCACGTGCACGGCGTGTTCCCGTACGTGTACGTGCCGTACGATGGGTTCGGACAGGAGGCGGAGCGTTACCTGAGACAGGTGGCCTTCAGCATCGACCGCGCCCTCAACGTCAGCATGGGCAACCCCTCCTCACACACACAGCACGTCTTCAAGGTCACGCTGGTCTCCGGCATGTACGTATATACACACACACACACACACACACAGATTATATGGACTCTGAGAAATTGCTTATTTAAAAAATAATAACAAAAAATCACATTGTTACTACAACAATTATAAAACATTTAATTACATCATGATTAACATTAATTTAAAAAAAATCAGAGTTTATAAACGTATATAAATATGCAGGAGTGATGTACAGGTGTCCCCGACTTATCGTACACTACGCGCGCGTCTACGCGAGAGCTTCCTCAGCACGTGTGAACTGGGACAAATGTGAGAGTTTTTTACTTTGGCAGGAAACAGGACCCCTTATCTTACCAAGTGGTCTCCAATGGGGCAAAGTCGGCCTCGAGTACCTTGGGGTGTTTTTAGAGAACCTGGCAGAGTGTAGTGGAAAAAGTGTGAGCCAAGTTGTCTCAATGGACCTGGGTCCTGCCTCAACTGTCCTACAGGGGGACAGTAGTGGTCGTCAATCATCTGGTCGCCTCCATGCTCTGGCACCGCCTCGCTGTCCTTGAGCCCCCCGGAAGTTGGTGAACTTTTTTTGGACTGGACTCGAGCCTCTGCGCTATATCTACCTGTACGAGAAGTGGGAGGGGCAGGGCCTGATCGACCTGTCCTGCCGAATAAAAACCTCTAGACTGCAGGCTGCACAGAGGTTTAGGTTTAGTTTATTTATAAAGCACATTTATAACAGCCGTGAGACTGACCAAAGTGCTGGACATCCACATCATAATATTATAAAAAGGCTAAAAATACACTATACACGCAAAAATGTAATAGGCTAAAAATGCACTATACATACAACAACGAAATAGGCACAGTAGCGCCTAGTAGGCCAGGGAAAACAAATGGGTTTTTAAAAGGGATTTAAAAATAGTCAAGCTGGGAGCCGTTCGAATATCAAATGGCAAGTCATTCCAGAGACGAGGCCCAATAACCGAGAAAGCACGGTCACCTCTACGCTTAAGTCTGGAGTGTGGGATTAAGAGGAGGTTCTGGTCGCAGGATCTCAATCTTCTCAGGGGGGTATGATGGTGCAGCAATTCAGATAAGTAGATGGGTGCTTGCTGGTGTAACGATTTAAAAACAAATAGTAAAATTTTAAAATGAATTCTGAATTGAACAGGCAGCCAATGAAGGGCTTTCAGAAGCGGAGTCACATGATCCCTTTTTTTCTTTTTCAGAAGAAATTTAGCAGCAGCGTTCTGAACCAGTTGAAGACGGGCGATTTGAGCTTTAGAAACACCATAATAAAGAGAGTTGCAATAGTCAAGCCGGGTTGTAATGAAGACATGAATGGCCATCTCTAGAGTCTTATCAGTGAGAAAAGGTTTAATTTTAGCGAGCGTACGGAGCTGATAAAAGCTAGATCCAATCACGGTAGAGATTTGTTTCTCAAGTTTTAGTTTATCATCTAACAGGAAGCCTAAATTCCGAACCTGAGAGGATCTAAAAGCTGATAGAGGACCCAGATCAAGATCAGGGGCCTTGATGTGTTCCGATGGGCCAAAGACTATCACCTCAGTTTTCTTTTCATTAAGGGATAAAAAGTTATGAGATAACCAAGATTTAACTTCCTCTAAACAGGATAGCAAAGTAGTCATGGCCAAGCCATCATTATTCTTAAAAGGTAAGTAGATTTGCGTATTGTCAGCGTAAAAGTGGAAAGATACCCCATGTTTCCTAAAAATGGAGCCCAGAGGTAGCATGTACAATGAAAATTCTAATTTTATTTGTCACATGCACAGTCATACACATATGCAGTGAAATGCTTACACGACCGCCAGTGACCTTAAAAAGAAAATAAAAGCTTGTACGAAAATAGAGTGGGAGCCAGCACAGAGCCTTGTGGAACACCACAGGGAAATGAAGTCGATGAGGAAAAATCTCCTATTTTTACTACATATTTTGTGTCAGATAAAAATGATTGAAACCACTTTAAGACTATGCCAGAGAGGCCCACCCAAGACTCAAGTCTATTTAGTAATATTGAGTGATTAATAGTGTCGAAGGCAGCTGATAAATCTAAAAGAACAAGGACCACAGAATCCCCCATATCGGTGGCTAAAAGGATGTTGTTTAACACTCTCAAAAGGGCTGATTCAGTACTGTGGGCCGCCTACAGAGGCTCCTCTATGGAGAAGGACTGGCATGGACAGGCATAGCCAAAGCCCCACTCCAACTGGTAGAAGGCCTAAAGTACGACACACACCTGTTCGTGCTTAACCTTATCAGCCACAACACACTTCTATCAGTCCGTACTTAAAGCCTGGACAACTGTGATTAAAGACGAGCAGAGCTGACACACAACCCGTCATCAGCACCGATGAGGAGCCACTGTTCCACAACCCACTCATAAACACCAGGATGCTGACGCCAGACTTTCGATCGACACCACTTCCAGAAAACATCAAGGGTTTGAGGAATTAAACGGAGTGGAAGACGGCAGACGAACCGTGTACAGAAACTGGACTAAAATCAAGCCGTCTAATGGAGAGACTCCTGGACGAGGTGATATCAGGAGAATCTCTAGTGCAAAGCCCTAGAGAACATCAGCAGCCTTCACTACCTTCATCCATACGCCCAGCAGCTGGAACCCCTCAGCAAGAGGAAGGAGCCCTCCTGGCATTCAGAACCCCAGTTATAACTAACTTCTGAGACCTCCTCGAAGAGGGCGCTGTATGGAGCGAGTGTTAAGGTCGTGCATGGAGGCTCCTGGGCTGGAATAGGGGACTCGCGGTGGTCAGAGTGTCTGACGCCAGGCTCATCCTCACCGGGACGCTGGAGGTCCCTGTACAAACCGCCCATAGAAAAGCGCACAGGCCATCTACAGTGGCGGATAGAACACGGGGGCGTGGCCACAAACAGACACGCGGTGCACATGGACTCCACTAGGGGGCACAGAGTGTCTCTACTGTGGGATGGAGGAAACAGTACACCACCTGTTCTTAAAACTTAACATTTGTTATATAAATGTGTGATCCTCTTTGTCTTACCTGTATTTTATCTCCTTATGTGCTGGTTTTATATACCGGGTGTATTAATGTACCTTTTAGACATTAATACAGCAGTTCAGCACCGTATAGACTCAACCATTTTTACTTCACTGAGTTTACTTCAGTCCCACTGCTAAGCTTGTTGAACGAATGATTTTCTACCCTTTTCTGTTTTTATTTTATTTATTTATTTCATTGACTATTTTGTCTTTTGGAGGAAAAATAGGTGGATACAAAAACTTAAGGAATAAAGGGACGTTAAAAGTCTCTCTCTCTCTCTCTCTCTCTCTCAGGCCGTTCTATGGGTTCCACCCTCAGGAGAAGCCGTTTATGAAGATTTACCTCTATAACCCGCAGATGGTTAAAAGGTTTGTGTGTGTGTGTGTGTGTGTGTGTGTGTGTGTGAGAAGCTTTACACCAGTACTAGAGTGTGTGTATGAGCGAGGCCTGTAGGAAGCGTTCAACTTATTCACACATTAGGTTCATTCTATATCTTACTATATTACATTTTGTGTGTGTGTGTGTGTGTGTATACAGAGTGTGTGAGCTGCTGCAGGGTGGAGCCGTGATGAATAAGTGTTTCCAGCCTCATGAAGCTCACATCCCGTTCCTGCTGCAGTTCTTCATCGACTTCAACCTGTACGGCATGAACCTCATCCACCTGTCTGCAGTGCGCTTCAGACGCCGCGGCCCAGGTCTCACACACACACACACACACACACACACACACACACACACACACACACACACACACACACAGGTTTTACTGTCAGTCTTTAGAGTTCAGTAATTAAACCCTCTAGTGTGTGTGTGTGTGTGTGTTAGAGCCCGGTGAGCAGTGTGGTTCTCCTGTAGAGGATGCAGAGGTTCTGAAGAGCTCCAGACTGAGTGAAGGTCCGCTTGGAGGAACGTTCGCTCGGTGGGACGAGACCCTCTTACCCAGGTCGGGGTTAGAACCAACTCACCGAGCTGCTGAGAAACATTACACACTGTAACACGCTCAAGGATATTTACTCTGTGTGTTTGTGTGTGGCAGCTCTCTGGTGCTGGAGGACGTGGCGAGGGTGAGTGTGTGTGAGCTGGAGGCCGACGCTGTCGCACCAGACATCCTGAATCGCCTGGAGATCGAGAGTAAGCAGATAACGTCCATGTACAGGACACAGGGACGTGGAGGAAGTGACTCGGACACCAACTGAAGTGTGTGTGTGTGTGTGTAGGTCAGATCGGAAGGAACCCTGGCCTGCAGGCCATCTGGGAAGACGAGAAGCAGAGACGGAGGGAGAACAACAAGAGCTCGCAGATAGAAACGCCTCAGTCTCAGGGTGAGTAACACACACACACACACACACACACACACACACACACACGCGCGCACGGAGCTCTGACGTGCCAGTAATTTGTGTTCTGATGGTACTGTGTGTGTATCAGATCGTCCGTGTGTGGAGCTGGTGGAGAGCGAGCGGTTCTTCATGAAGAGGTTAAAGGAGAAGCTGAGAGACAATCAGTTTGATGTGTGAGTTCACACACACACACACACACACACACACGCGCGCATGCATACTAGTGTACAGTTTTATAGTGTGCGAACATAAATCCGTTTACATTGAGGGAAGATATTTAGACAGACAGACAGATGGATAGTGTGTGTGTGTGTGTGTGTGAGGGAGAGACGGACATTATTAGACAGACGGACTGTGTGTGTGTGTGTGAGGGAGAGACAGACATCATTAGACAGACAGTGGTGGATGTGTAAGTACGCGCTGACAGAATAATTACTGCCGTGTCTCCTGAGCTCTGATCTCTTTACAGTAATTAGTGTGTGTGTGTGTGTGTTGCTCACACTCACACAGCTCCATTTCTTCTTTCTCTGTACTGTTACTCTCAGTCATCAGTCTCCTCAACCCACCCCCCCCCCCCCCCCCCCGTCCTCTCTTTCTTCCTTTGCCCCATGTTCCCCCTTGTCATCTCCGCTCTGTCGTCGTCTCCGCTCTGTCGTCGTCCCCCTTGTCGTCTCCGCTCTGCCGTCGTCCCCCTTGTCGTCTCCGCTCTGCCCCCCCCCCCCCCCCCCCCTTGTCGTCTCCGCTCTGCCCCCCCCCCCCCCCCCCCTTGTCGTCTCCTCTCTGTCCCCCCCCCCCCCCCTTGTCGTCTCCTCTCTGTCCCCCCCCCCTTGTCGTCTCCTCTCTGTCCCCCCCCCCTTGTCGTCTCCGCTCTGTCCCCCCCCCTTGTCGTCTCCGCTCTGTCCCCCCCCCCCCCTTGTCGTCTCCGCTCTGTCCCCCCCCCCCTTGTCGTCTCCGCTCTGTCCCCCCCCCCTTGTCGTCTCCGCTCTGTCCCCCGTCCCCCATTGTCGTCTCCTCTCTGTCTCCCATGCCGTCTCCGTCCCGTCCCCCGTCCCCCCTTGTAGTCTCCTCTCTGTCCCTCATGTCGTCTCCGCTCCGTCCCGTCCCCCCTTGTCGTCTCCTCTCTGTCCCCCTTGTCGTCTCCGCTCTGTCCCCCCCCCCCCCCCTTGTCGTCTCCGCTCTGTCCTCCCCCCCCCTTGTCGTCTCCGCTCTGTCCTCCCCCCCCCCTTGTCGTCTCCGCTCTGTTCTCCCCCCCCCCTTTGTCGTCTCCGCTCTGTCCCCCCCCCCCCCTTTGTCGTCTCCGCTCTGTCCCCCCCCCCCCCCTTTGTCGTCTCCGCTCTGTCCCGTCCCCCCCCCCTTTGTCGTCTCCGCTCTGTCCCCCCCCCCCCCCTTGTCGTCTCCGCTCTGTCCCGTCCCGTCCCTCCCCTTGTCGTCTCCGCTCTGTCCCCTCTCTGGTTCGGGCTGCTTCTCCATTCTGCGTGATTTAGGACGAAGCCGGAGCTCCACACTTCACGTCTGTAAACATGTTTGATTATTTCTCACCAGGACACAGAGTGACATTGCAGATGATGATGATGATAATGATGATGATGGAGACGACGAGGATGATGATGATGATGATGATGATTTCCCTGACCTCTCACTTCACCCTGATGATCTGAGTCCTGATCTGCCGTTGGTACCTGCCAGCCAGGTGGAGGTGCACAAAGACACGCCCACCGGTGAGACAGGTCCGCGCTACTGGTGTAAATGATCTCCGCGTCATGATGATGATGGTCATCTTACACACACACACTCGTAATTAACTCCTCCTTACTTTCTTTCTCACTTAGACAACGAACTGTCTGAAGGTAAAGCTGCAGAAGAGGCGGTTGTGGACGAAGAGGCCATTTTGAGCTTGCTGGAGAGCAGTCAGACCTTCCTGCCCATGTCTCAAAAGTCCAACAAGTCCCTTATTCTCGGTACACTGATGCTCTTTCTCCTCCTTCTTCTCCTTTGGTTTGAATTTGTGCTCCTTAATATGTTGAACATTAATTAGGAAGAGATATTGCATAAATGTTTATGAGAAAACGTACTAACTTGTATATACATACGCTCCATTTGCTTTTATTTCCTGGTGTTATAGACCACAGCCAGGAACAGGAGATGGTGGACTTTCTCGAGAGACTGGCAGATCATCGGTTTCAAAAAGATGTGCCGATTACGGCTCCCCGACAGGAGCTGTCGGGAAGTCTTAGCTGCCCCTACAACAGTGATGAGGAAGAGGCAGTGCCAGAGCTTGAGAAAGAAGAGGCGGAGCTAAGCATGGTGATGTCTCAGAGATGGGATACAGATCTTCCAGAACCCTCGGCTCGGTACGGAATCACAGTTTCTTAGGGGCTTCTAAACCTTCCCTCGTTGTGGTCTGTGTCAGTTCTGAACTGTGACTGGTTTTAATTGTCTTCTCTTTCATTGACAGAGGACTAGTGAAGGAAGCGGATGAAAGCTCTGGTGAGGAAGAGCGCGAGTTGTCAGAAGAGGAGATGGACTGGAGTGGAAACAACAGCCTTTTTGGCCACCTGTCTATTCCCCAGCTGGATGGGGCTGCAGATGAGAACAGCGGTGTGTATCGACACCCCCCAAAACTTGACGCTATCACAAAATTTGCATTATTTCACAAAGATGATGAACCGCCCACTTTTGCCTTTTTGTCTCTGTCTTTTCAGATTCATCATTATCTGACAAGGGATCCCGAACTCAATCATCTCTTACAGTTAATAATAAGATTCTGGCCCGGAACAATCATTTCCAGAGTGAAACCGTTCACCTGGAGCCTCCTCCCTCAGCGAAAATCCTTCTGGAGTGCAAACACCCCGAGCATAGGCAGTCCCTCTCGCTTGATAAGGTGGAACCGTTTGACAATAACTTTCCTGATAAAAGTGAAGAGGCTAGTGAGCCATTAACAGGACTCAAAGTGAATAAAGACACCCCTTATATCCCACCGGTCAAACATCCAATTCTGTCTCAAATTGGTGCTGACAGAGTGGGCGGGCAACCGCTTTACACCAATGAGAACAAAGCTGTAGGTATTAATCAGGCAGATCCAGGCAGTTTGAGTTTTGGTACCTCGAAGCTCTGCCAGAGCCGAAAAAAATATAGTAGCATCAAAAATGCTGAGAAGAATCACATCTCCATCTTACAGAATCACAGTTTTTCTTTGTGTTACTCCGAGCTTACAAATTGCCCCCCCAAGTCTGAGCTGGAGAAAGTTGCAAAAGACTCTAGAACGATCTCACCTGTGCTGAGGACTTTAGAGCAAGCTCCAAGCCCAGTAGCAGATCTGGAGTGCTTGGTACCTCAGGAGGTTAAAATGAAGCAGGACAGTGAAGAGGGCGATGTTGGGGAACTTAAGATCAGATACGAAGACTACCAAGAAAACAAAACAGAAAGGAAAATAGTGGCTCAGCAGGAGGCACACTACAAATTCTTTCCCAGTGTTATTCTTTCAAATTGCCTCTCAAGGCCTGTGAAGAAGCAGGTGGGAAGTAAGACAGTTGATGGCGGTGGTAGCTTGGATCATCTAGAGCAAAAAAGGTCAAGAATGAAATTAAGCAAGAAGAAGAACAATTTAGCAAGTCAAAAGAAGACAAGTCTAAATGAAAGTTCCCAAAATGAGGTTTCCGGTTCTACCTCAATCATACCACTCCATTCGAGTGAGGAACCAGATGAGATAAATGAGATGGAAACTTCTGACCTTGCAAAAGCTCATGATGTAGGAAAAGGTTTAGTGGAAAGTTCTGTTGAGGAAAGTTTGACAGACCTTCCTGACAAAATAGATTGCACTGAGGTGTCTAGTTTACCTGGCAGCAAGTATACCTTACGCACAAAACGCAAAATGATGCATTACGACAGTGAGGATGGTGATCACTCAAGTCCTTCTTCTTTTAAACAAGCCTTGGTAAATCAAGACAACTTTAAAGAAAATTGTTTTCCTACCAGCGTTCGAAAAAAGAGGAAGATGTCTAAAAAAGAGCCGCCAGTCATAATTAAGTACATTATAATCAACAGGTTTAAAGGTCAGAAAAATATGTTGGTGAAGATGGCTAAGGTCAAAGGAGACGAGCCACAAGTGATACTGACACCAGAGAATCTCAAGCATTATGATAAACTTGCCCCTTTGAAAGACTTTTGGCCCAAGGTTCCCGAGTCCACAGCTGTCAGATATCCGGTTCCTGAACCAAAGGTAAAAAGACACCCCAAACGGAAGGCCAAGGTCACGCCACAGTCCGGGAAACTCTACAACCTTCCAAAAACAAGTTTTGTAAAAGACAGCAAGATCTGTAGATCTAAGAAAGTTAAAACCTTATCATTAATAAAACTGCCTGCTCCTAAACCTTGCTATAACGACCTCACGGATGACTACTGCAAGGAGTATTCGGATGTTATGTTGGATTTGGGGTATCTCTCCGAGAGAGCGCCCAGTCCCACCGATTCAACCCCGCCTCGATGCTGGTCTCCTACCGACCCGCTTTTAGAGTCAGAGTCTGATGCTTGTTTGATTAACCCCTATAGTGATCCTTGTCTTGCCTTGCCTTTTGATGGCATGTCCGGGAACCATAATAGCAGTAGGAGGCCATCTAAACCAAGAAAGCGTTCTGGTGCCAGGCCAAAACAAAAAACTAAAACTACTATTAAGCCAGCTGAATGTGTTTCTACAATCCCTGGAGAAGCACAAACAAAAAGCAGGCGTAGAACTTCAAGAAAACCAAAGAAAAGCATTGATGATAGTGATGGAACTGATAATAAGAAAGCTGCCCCTCAGAAAACCAGGAGGTCTTCCAAGAAGAACCAGGTAGAGAGGTTGGAAGGGTCCTCTGTAGTTGTAGTATCTCTAAATAGTTCACAGTCACTGTATCCAGCAGATGAAGTTCCACCAACACAAACACCATCTGATGATTTGACTCCCTATCAGCATCCAAGCTTCTGCCCAAACAGTCTTCAGGTCAGTAGTGATTCTCAAGGATTACCATGTTCCACTGAACCAAAATCAGAGTCGGTCCAGTCAAAAAATGGAGATGAGATGGTCATCGCTGTCCCTGCTTCACCACAACAAGGTTCTCAGTCTTCTCAGAGTGCTGCTAATCCTTCTGCTGAGAAGACCACTGGATTTCCGTGCTCGGTCATAAAACAATGTAACTACAGCCCAAGTCCCCTCCATGTAAGTGAACATGGATCCAGTCCATGTGAGTTTAAAGCTGAGGCCTGTGGTGAAAAACAAACTTCTAAAGATATTCATTATTCACAGCAAGAGCCAAAGATACCTGCCAAATCCAGGAGACGTCAGTCCAAAAAGAAGGTAGAAACCCCTGAGATTACGACATCCTTGAATGTGTTAATGCATGGACCTCGAATAGATGTTGCCGAACTTCAGTCGGTGCCAAAGAATGGAGAGACACCAGCTCACCCAGAGATGCCTTCTGGCATTGCAGTCTTAAAGGCACTGCTCCAGAGAAGACAGTCCAAGGAGGGGCAGTTTTCTCAGGGAGATAACAGTGTTTCTAACACTAAACAAGCTTCTGATGTTGCAAAACCTAGAAGGGCATCTTCGGCGAAGCCAAGAAAGCCCAGAATCCCAAGAACTCCAGTGCCAAAGGAGTCTAAGCCAAGAAGTAGAAAAGGAAAGAACGGCAAAACAGATGACCGCATTCGATTAGAAGCCCCGGTTTCAGGTGGAAGTCCTGTGTTTTTGGCTGATCCTGGTTTTGACAGCTCCTACTCCATTGAAGATAGCTTATCTCCTGAGGTTCCTCATAATTACAGCTTTGACATTAATGCTGTTGGTCAGGTGGACTTTTCCAGTTTGTATTCTGGTAGCCAGTTTGTTTTAACAGACAAGAACTTGCCACAGAAGTTCCTCAGTGATATCAAGCAGGAACCGGTGACCTCTTTGGATTTGGAAAACAAGCAAGCAAAGGTCCTAGGTGATCTTGAGAACTGCATGCATGGATCTGAGAGGCCAGTTAGCCCTGAGCTCTTTGATAGATCCTCTGGTAGAGACCGCAAAGGGTTATCAAATGAGTTCAGTCTGTCTCTCCTGGACTCTGAGAGGGTTTTGAAAAACAGAAATTGGGGCAATTCATTGTCCAAAATCCATGGGAGTCACTTTCAAGACTTTCACTGTGAGAAGAGTGACCTGTTACTAGGTCCTGATCACTTTTTACCCCTTACATCTGTCTCCTTTGCTGACAACGGCGTGTCCCCAACTGGAGATTTGCTGGACAGTAGTGAGGTTTTTACATCAACAACTCCCAGCAGTTCCCCTCGGTCTATCAGCTCTCTATCACAAATAAGGGGCAGTCAGGTTCAGAAGAGTGCAGGAGTTCATATCCTCAAGCCCCTAATGTCTCCTCCTAGTCGGGAGGAGATTCTTTCTACCCTCTTGGAGCTGGAACTTTCCGAGGCCACCTATCAAGAACCGTTCTGTAGTGATCCTTCTGACATACCTTTGCGACCAAGGTAAGTTTATATACTACGTGTACCAATTATGCTTTGTTCATTCCACATTTCAGATCCTTTGAATGAGATGTTTAAGAATGTAGGAATAAGGTGTACTTTTTCTCCATACAGAGAGATCGCTGGACGCAAGCTTATTTTGGAAACACGGTTAGCAAAAGATTTAAAGGAGTTTGTTGGTGGTCTATCGCAAGAAGGTCTGCAGTTCTGGAAAACTGCGTTCTCTGCCATGACGCGTCCAGGGTTTTCACCTTCCCGTGGCACTGACTCGTTAAACTTGACCAAAACCGAAAAGGAATGGCGCAGTTCTTCACCTGCTAGTGATCAGAAGATCATTCTGCTGCCTTGCAAAAGTGCCCCAAGTAGGGAACGTGTACAGCTCTGGCTGCAAGCTAAGAGACAGTTTGAGTGCCTTCAGAGTGATCGCAAAAGAAGAATCAGTGCACAGAATGTCATGCCGGTCCAGGACAAGAATACATCACCACACCACAAGGAGTCAGAAGACGTTTTGCCTCCTTCACAGCTGCAGGTTGAGGCACTTGTAAAGGTGTCAGAATTACAGTCTCTCAGGAAGATCGATTTAACTTTGCCTCTCAGTATATCTCCGGTAGAGGCAGGTACTTCGAACAGTCCAAAGGAGATAAAATGTGCAACGAAGGCTGAAATCATAGGGGACGAAGGCAAAGATGAGGACTCTTTCAAACAGACTCCATCTCCTGATCCTTCCTGCCTGCCACCATGGCAGCAAACATCAGGCAAGATGGATCCAGACAAGAAGTCATCGGAATTAGGCTCCGGAATAACCTCCCCCAAACTTTCTCCTTTCTCACCAGAAGGGGTTCAAACGAAGCGGTTTCTCACTCCGTCCCCGTTTCACGTAAAGGACCAGGATGGGGAGAGTTCAAGTCCCTCCCTGCTCCACAGCACCCCCATCCTCAGTAAGAGAAGAACCAAAGGAGTCTGTGAGCTTGATGGCAGCCCTGGATCTGAAGGTAGTCTCTTCAACACCGTCTCAATCCAGAACTGCTTAGTACACCTGCTTGAGTAACAAACCAGTTTGAAAGGTCATTTCTATCAAATCACATTTGATTTAACCCGTTTTCCAGATGTGGACCCAAAATGTCAACGACTCCAGCGAAGACGAAGCAGCAACCTGAACACATTACGTAGAGTCTTAATCACCACGCAAATGAAGGTCTGGTGAAAAATCAGCATGGTGACCTACAATTGTTTTTGTCAGAAACCTGTCTTAGTTATGATGTAATTTTTTTTATTCCTGTAGAATCAGTTTGCTGGTCTGAATGTACCCAAAGGGGATAACTCTCAGATCGAGGGTCCGTCGCTGTGCAACTCGTACGGGTTTAAAGTCGGCATGCAGAACCTACAGGAAGCTAAAGCGCTGCACGAGGTAAGGTTATGGCTTTCATCTCCATGAACAGGCTCAAACATTCACCAAACAACAAATTAATTCATAAAACCTTTGATTAATCACTTTTTTTTTCATGCAACAGCATTTGTTGATGATGAATGTTATTTGGGGTTTGTTTTCACGCCTGTGTTTCTGCAAATTTATGAATAAGACGTTTTAAAATACAATCAGGATATTTCATGATGGTTACTGAAGCACAATACAAATCGTATCAGCACCGATGTGTCTGGGTCAGGGGTAGCTCAGTGGTTAAGGCATTAGACTATGGATGGGAAGGTGCCAGGTTCAAATCCCCTGACCCCCAAGTTATCATTGTTGGGCCCTTGAGCGGGGCCCTTAACCCTCAACTGCTCAGATTTATAATGAGATAAAAAGGTAAGTCTGCCAAAATGCTAAAATGTAAATGTATCGCAGTGATCATATTAGGACGTCCCTGGTCATTGCCGTCCCTAATCTCTACACATCACTTCTATACTTTTAGATGCAACAGTTGCAAGAACTTGTAGACGTCACAAGAACCTAAATTGGTGACCTCATCACAATAGATTCCAAATGTCTCTTCCTTTATGGTACTTTTTTTTACAAAAGTACTGGAACCCTGTAAAAGGAAGAGGAGTGTGTGTGTGTCCTTGGCAGTCACTACTTTGTTTTTAGAGCTTCGTCCCTCTTGCCTTTTACTTCGGGGTTTCTTGGAAGGGCAAAAAAGGTTTCCAGATAATTTTATATTTATTGAACTACACAGCCATACAACACTTCACTGATCTCCCTCAGGTGCAGCACTTAACGCTGATGGGTTTGGAGCTGCATGCTCGGACACGCCGCGATCTGGAGCCTGATCCTGAGTTCGACCCCATTTGTGCCTTATTTTATTACCTGAGCTCAGACAGTCCACTTGCTGGCTCGGAAAAAAGGCAGATAACCGGTGCTTTGGTCATCGATAAAGACTGTCGCTCCGCAGGACAAGGTGAGCGCTCCTGTCTCCTGTCGTCAATCTCCAAGACTTTAAACATAAATCACATTATTTAATCTGCACTTGCAGGCTTGAGGAGCACAGCGCCCCTGCTGGTCAGGTCTGGTGTTGCGGATCTGCAGGTCATTTACACTGTCGATGAGAAGGAGCTGTTTGAGGAAGTCTGCAAAATGATGAGAACGTAAGCGAACGTAACTCACGTGACGGTGTCTAGAGAGTGAGACGTCGAAGTCTTTTTAAAAAATGTTTTGTCTTTCAATTGTTCAGTGTTTATTTCAATACGTGTGTGTGTGTGTGTGTGTGTAGGTATGATCCTGATATTCTGGTTGGTTATGAGGTTCAGATGCGTTCCTGGGGTTACCTGCTACAGCGCGCATCAGCGCTCGGCGTGGATCTGTGTCGACAACTTTCCAGAGTCCCAGGTACAGTAATGACACACCTGACACACACACACATATATGTGCAGTGGATTATGGGTAACGCGGGTTACATCTCCTCCTCCTCAGACGACACCAAGGGGAGCCGCTTCACTGAGGATAAAGACGAGTACGGCAGTGAGGTGATGTCAGAGATCCACATCGTCGGGCGCATCACCATCAACCTGTGGAGGATCATGAAGACCGAGGTCTCACACACACACACACACACACACACACACACACACACACAGTTTGAGATATAATGGTGCAGATGAGAATAAGAGAGTCATAGTTTTTATTATTATACATATTACAACAGACGTGTGTGTGTTACAGGCAGCTCTGAATAACTACACCTTTGAGAATGTGGCGTTTCACCTGCTGCACCAGCGCTTCCCTCTGTACACACACCGCACACTCTCGGACTGGTTCGACCACAACACACACCTGTACAGGTGAGAAAGCGCGCACACACACACACAGTTTGAGATATAACGGTGAGGTGTACATAACAATGATTACTGTGTGTGTGTGTGTCAGGTGGAAGGTGGTGGACCACTACATGAGCCGTGTGTGTGGTGTGATGCAGCTCCTGAAGCAGAGGGATGTTGTGGGTCGCACCAGCGAGTTTGCACGAGTGTTTGGGATTCAGTTCTATCACGTCCTTACACGAGGCTCCCAGGTATATATACACACACACACACACACACACACACACACACACACACAGATGTACATTCAGAGGGAAGTATTCACAGCACTTCACTTTTTCCACATTGTGTTATTATTACACTCTTATTAAATTCATTATTTTCCTCTAAATTCTACAAATCCCACAATGACGAAGTGAAAGAGGTTTCTTTGATATAACTTATTTATTTATTTATTTTACTGTTAGAGCATAAACCAAGACACATGAAGTCCAAGGAGTTGTCTGTAGACCTTGTTGTCTGTAGACCTCTGAGACAGGATTGTATCGAGGCACAGGTCTGCCGAGGGGAACAGAAACAGTTCTGCAGCATTGAAGGTCCAGATGAGCTCAGTAGCCTCCATCATCCATAAACTCCTCCTAGAGCGTCTGGGTCGAAGTGAACGACTGAGGGCTTTGAGCATGGGAGTCTCACTGTGAGAAGAGTGTGACCCGTTACTAGGTTCTGATCACTTTAACAAGCTCTTCCCTTTATGGCTGATTGAGGCCATTTTGCTCGTCTGTACCTTCAATGCTGCAGAAGTGTTTCTGTTCCCCAGACAGTAGAGGTGTAGAAACATCTCAAGGATGATCAGTGGAGACAGGAAGCATCTGAGCTCAAGATTGAGTGTCCTGGTAAAAGAGGGTGTGAATACGTATAATTGGGTGTTGATGACGCCATAATACACCTGCTACATCGCACCTACTCTCACCTTGACAAGCCTAGGACCTCCGTAAGGATGATGTTCTTTGACTTCTCCAGTGCCTTCAACACCATCCAACCAGCAGTACTGGGGGAGAAATTAAGGAACATAAACATTGACACCCGCTTGGTTTCCTGGATCATGGACTACCTGACCTGTCGCCCCCAGTATGTCCGACTAAAGAACTGTGTGTCAGAGACTTTGATCTGCAGCACTGGAGCTCCCCAGGGGACGGTACTGTCTCCGTTTCTTTTCACCCTCTATACATCTGACTTTAGATATAACTCAGAGTCATGCCACCTGCAGAAGTTCTCTGACGACTCTGTGGTTGTTGGGTGTATAGAGGAGGGTGACACCTCGGAGTACCAGTCTGTTGTGGATGACTTCGTTTCCTGGTGTGAGCGTAATCACCTACAACTCAACATCAGGAAAACAAAGGAGATGGTGGTAGACTTTAGGAGAAACAAGACCCCTGTGACTCCTATATCTGTCAAGGGGGAGATAGTGGACATTGTCTCCGATTACAAATATCTGGGAGTTTATCTGGACAACAAACTTGACTGGTCACTCAACACAACGGCACTCTACAAGAAAGGTCAGAGTCGATTGTACTTTCTTCGAAGGCTCAGGTCTTTTAACGTCTGTAATACCATTCTACAGATGTTCTATGAGACCGTTGTGGCGAGTGTCATTTTTTACGCTGTGGTCTGTTGGGGTGGTAACATTAAGGTGTCTGATAAGAACAAACTGGACAAGTCAATTAAAAAGGCCGGATCTGTGCTAGGCATGGAGCTTGACTCGGTGGATGTAGTAGCAAAGAGGAGGATTCTGTCCAAAGTACAATCCATTGTGAACAATCCTTCTCACCCGCTATACAGTGTTTTGGCTGAACAGAGGAGCAGTTTCAGCCAGAGACTGATTACTATCAAGTGTTCCACTGAGCGTCACAGGAAATCCTTTCTCCCAACGGCCATAAAACTTTACAACTCTTCGCTGTAACTCATACACACATGTATGTGGATTTTTTCACTGACTGGTATACAACAGGACACTAATACTTACCCATTTTTTTTTTTTTTTTTTTTTTTTTTTTTTTTTTTTTTTTTTCCCCACCTTCCTTAGTTAACAACTGTGAGCACCTGTAACCGAGCATAAGCAATTTCCCTTTGGGATTAATAAAGTTCTTTGAATCTTGAATCTTGAATCTTGAATCTAATACAGTACATTTATTGACTTTTATTTATTTTTTTATAAATTTGCAAAGATTTCCAACAAACTTCTTTCGCCTCGTCATTATGGGGTTTTGTTTGTAGAATTTAATCTATTTTGAAATAAAGCTGTAAGTCTAGCGCTTTATCCTCGCTCCCCCCCCCATCCCCCCCCCCCCTCAGTACCGCGTCGAGTCGATGATGCTGCGCATCGCTAAGCCTCTGAACTTCATCGCGGTGAGCCCGAGCGTTTCCCAGCGAGCCCAGCAGAGGGCATCTCAGGTCATCCCGCTGGTGCTGGAGCCCGAGTCGCGTTTCTACAGTAATTCTGTTCTGGTCCTGGACTTTCAGTCGCTCTACCCTTCCGTCATCATCGCCTACAACTACTGTTACTCCACCTGCCTGGGCCACGCCCACAGCCTGGGAACGTGAGCTGTCTCTACTGCTACACCTCCTCCGTTCCTCTGCTTCTACTCCTCTTTTTATTTTTATTATTCCTTGTGTTTTTCTTTCTAAATGTTTAACTCCATACTAATCCCCCCCCCCCCCCCACAGGTCTGATGAGTTCAGGTTCGGCTGTACGTCTCTGCGTGTTCCTCCTGATCTTCTCTATCAGCTCCGCAATGACATCAACATCTCTCCTAATGGAGTCGTCTTTGTTAAAGTACGTAACACACACACACACACACACACACACACACACACAGTGATGTACACAGATGATGTTTATTCAGGTGTGTGTGTTTAGGCGTCGGTGCGTAAAGGCCTGCTCCCGCGGATGTTGGAGGAGATCCTACACACGCGCTTCATGGTGAAGGCGGCGATGAAGTCGTACGGTGGCGATGAGGCTTTGCTCCGCCTCCTGGACGCTCGCCAGCTCGGCCTCAAGCTCATCGCTAACGTCACCTTCGGCTACACCGACGCTAACTTCTCCGGGCGCATGCCTAGTGTGGAGGTAAAGGGTATACACACACACACACACACACACACACACACACACTTTACATTAACAATAAATTTTTTTTAAATAACAAATTACATGGAATGAATCCTGCAGCTGGGAGAGAGCATCGTACACAAGGCCAGAGAGACGCTGGAGAGAGCCATCAAACTCGTCAACGACACCAAGAAGTGGGGGGCACGAGTCGTGTACGGGGACACGGACAGGTGAGAGCGCACACACACGCACACACACACACACACGCACACACACACACACAGCAAGGTGACGGTGTTGAGTGAAGTCTTATTCTCCCCCCAGTATGTTTGTGCTGTTAAAGGGAGCGACTAAAGAGCAGGCGTTTAAGATCGGCAGTGAAATCGCTGAAGCCGTGACGGCCACCAACCCCAAACCCATCAAACTCAAATTCGAGAAGGTAAAACACACACACACACACACACACACACACACACACACCTGAACTACTGTAAAGTCAAGTAAATACATTTGTTGTAAAAATAGTAATGACACGTGTGTGTGTGTGTGTGTGTGTGTGTGTAGGTGTACCTGCCGTGTGTGTTACAGACTAAGAAGCGCTATGTGGGCTACATGTACGAGTCCATGGATCAGAAGGACCCTGTGTTTGACGCTAAGGGCATTGAGACCGTACGCCGTGACGGCTGTCCTGCTGTTGCCAAGGTAACCGATTAATTCAATTTTATTACATTTTATTTGTATAGCGTTTTTAACACAACAATCAACAAACCTGAGTGATCAATGAGAGTGAGGAAGACGGCATGTAAACATACCAGTTCACCGTGATACTCTACGTCCATGAGCGTCTCCGCCCCCAGCTGCAGTTTTCATTATACGATGTACCAACAAACAACCTGCACCTTTTAATTAAAGTGTAGGCACGGAGGTCGAGTAACACAAGTATAGTTGAGTACTATACCCGATTACTGTGGTGTAGTAATTATCCACAGGCCCACCTGTCAGTCATACACACCACGTGGTTACACCCCCCCCCCCCTCCACCCACCTCTGTAGATCCTGGAGCGCTCGGTGAAGCTGCTGTTTGAGACGAGGGACATTTCCCTGGTGAAGCAGTATGTCCAGAGACAGTGTGTCAAGGTCCTGGAGGGCAGAGCCAGCGTGCAGGACCTGACCTTTGCTAAAGAGTACCGCGGCAGCGCCTCCTACAGGCCCGGAGCTTGCGTCCCTGCGCTTGAGCTCACCAGGTAAACGACCGTCACACTCTTCACTGTATGTCAGTTCCAGGAACCTTCCTTTAGTTCCTGGTTAGTACGGTTCCACAGCGCGGTGCTGATCATTCACGCTCTCTCTCTCTCTCTCTCTCAGGAGGATGATGGCGCACGACCGACGTTTGGAGCCGCGGGTCGGCGAGCGTGTGCCATACGTCATCGTGTACGGTTCTCCCGGAGTTCCTCTGATCCAGCTGGTGCGTCGCCCCCTGGAGGTGTTGCAGGATCCTGCGCTGCGCCTCAACGCTGCCTACTACATCACCAAGCAGATCCTCCCTCCTGTCGCTCGCATCTTCAGCCTGATCGGAGTTGACGTGTTCAGCTGGTACCACACCCTGCCCCGGGTGAGGCCCCTCCCCCCCCCAGTGTCTGTCTGTGTGTTACCTGCAATTTAAACATTGTCTGACCTGACCAAGTGCACGTGTGTGTGTGTGTGTGTGTGTGTGTGTAGGTTCAGAAGTGGTCCTCCTGTCCAGCGGGTGGCGCTGTAGGGGACGAGCCGCTGAGGAAGGGGACGATCTCTCAGTACTTCACCACGCTGCACTGCCCGGTGTGTGACGAGCTCACTCAGTTGGGAGTGTGTGAGCGCTGCAGGGCCGAACCTCAGCGCGTCGCCGTCACGCTGCACCACAACCTCAAAGTGTGGGAGCAACAGCACCACCAGCTCCTAAAGGTCAGAGGTCAACTGTACTTCTTTACAGTTACAGTTATTTACAAAAAGTCGCTGATGCTGATGTACTGTCTCTCTCTCTCTCTCTCTCTCTCTCTCTCTCTCTGTAGGTGTGTATGAGCTGCAGCGGCTGTGCAGACAGACAGGCCGTTTGTGTCTCCCTCGACTGCCCCGTGTTGTATAAACTGTCCCGGGTGAACAGACAGCTTCACAACGCCCCCTACCTGCGACAGCTACTGCAACAAATCTAACACCACCTGTCTGTCTGTCTCGATATCTGTCTGTCTGTCTCTTTTTCAGTTAATGTGGTGCTACAGTATCAGTGTTGGTGTGATTCAGTATAAAACGGTGCTCTCTGTGTGTGTGTGTGTGTGTGTGTGTGTGTGTGTGTGTGTGTGTGTGTTGCGCTGGTGCTTTTTAAATCAGATCATATTGGAGATGCTGCTTTTTTTTGTGTGTGATTGACATTTTGCATGTATGTGAGTTTATGGCGCGTACCGTCCAATCAGAGACGTCTCAGCAGCTACAGGCCCCGCCCCTTCTGTGAACACTGGAGTTATGTTGGACGAGAACTGAGGAGGGAAAAAAAAACTTTTTCAATTCATTTTCTTCTCTCGTTTCATTCTGTTTGTCTTTACTTTTCTGTGATGTCGTGGCGGTGATGAACGGTTCATAATCACGCTTATAAAAATCTAAAAACTCTAACGCGGAGTTGAGTTCCGATCGAGGCTCCGCCCTCAGTGTTAATCATTTGAAGTGTGTGTGTGTGAATAAACACTACACGGTGATGAGACGATCGTCTGCTCAGTCGCCATCAGGACGTCCCGCACGGGAAGAGGACATGTTTATAAACGGAGACGAAGCCCCGCCTCTTCAGGTCACCCAGCTTTCAAGGGTCCTGTATTTTGGATGTATTTGATACAGTATTAAACGCCATTATTTCATAAAAATGGCTGAATGTGTGAATTAACCGTAAAGGGGAAGCTGAAGGAACCAGATCACAAATGTGTGATGTTTCACAGCTTCCTGTTTCGGAAGTTGTTCTTGTCATCGGCGAGGTTTTATGGAGTAAACACTAATAACTGCATTTTTAAAGGAAAAGACGTTTCTATGCTTTGTGTAAACCGAATCGAACCTGAATGTGTTAACAGAGTGTGTATGAAGAAAAGAGAAAAGTGTGTGAATCTGTAAACTTGTACAAAGCTTGTGCGTTTTTTAAAGTTGTTGAGGTAAGGTTGGAAAAAAAAAACAGAATTAATTAAATGTGACTTATTCAGCTGGAGAGACAGAGTGTATTAGTATTCTTTTCCCTTTAAAAGCATGTTTATTTTATTTAAATATTGCTCTAAATGTGATTTTACTTGTTTATTATTATGTTTAATCGTCACGAATGAGTTCTGATACTACACCATATACACCATATAACACTATACTACTACAGTGCACTATACACCATATAACACTATATTGCTACAGTGCACTATACACCATATAACACTATACTGCTACAGTGCACTATACACCATATAACACTATATTGCTACAGTGCACTATACACCATATAACACTATACTGATACAGTACACCATACTACTACAGTGCACTATACACCATATAACACTATACTGATACAGTAGACCATACTAAACTATACTACTACAGTACACTATACACCATATAACACTATACTGCTACAGTGCACTATACACGATATAACACAATACTGATACAGTAGACCAAATACACTATACTACTACAGTGCACTATACACCATACTAAACTATACTACTACAGTGCACTATACACCATATAACACTATACTGCTACAGTGCACTATACACCATATAACACTATACTGCTACAGTGCACTATACACCATATAACACTATACTGATACAGTAGACCATACTAAACTATACTGCTACAGTGCACTATACACCATATAACACTATACTGCTACAGTGCACTATACACCATATAACACTATACTGCTACAGTGCACTATACACCATATAACACTATACTGATACAGTAGACCATACTAAACTATACTGCTACAGTGCACTATACACCATATAACACTATACTGATACAGTAGACCATACTAAACTATACTGCTACAGTGCACTATACACCATATAACACTATACTGATACAGTAGACCATACTAAACTATACTACTACAGTGCACTATACACCATATAACACTATACTGATACAGTAGACCATACTAAACTATACTACTACAGTGCACTATACACCATATAACACTATACTGATACAGTAGACCATACTAAACTATACTGCTACAGTGCACTATACACCATATAACACTATACTGATACAGTAGACCATACTAAACTATACTACTACAGTGCACTATACACCATATAACACTATACTGCTACAGTGCACTATACACCATATAACACTATACTGATACAGTAGACCATACTAAACTATACTACTACAGTGCACTATACACCATATAACACTATACTGCTACAGTACACCAAATACACTATACTACTACAGTGCAGTATACACCATATACACTATACTGATACAGTAGACCATACTAAACTATACTACTACAGTGCACTATACACCATATAACACTATACTGATACAGTAGACCATACTAAACTATACTACTACAGTGCACTATACACCATATAACACTATACTGCTACAGTGCACTATACACCATATAACACTATACTGCTACAGTGCACTATACACCATATAACACTATACTGCTACAGTGCACTATACACCATATAACACTATACTGCTACAGTGCACTATACACCATATAACACTATACTGATACAATAGACCATACTAAACTATACTGCTACAGTGCACTATACACCATATAACACTATACTGATACAGTAGACCATACTAAACTATACTACTACAGTGCACTATACACCATATAACACTATACTGATACAGTAGACCATACTAAACTATACTGCTACAGTGCACTATACACCATATAACACTATACTGATACAGTAGACCATACTAAACTATACTACTACAGTGCACTATACACCATATAACACTATACTGCTACAGTGCACTATACACCATATAACACTATACTGATACAGTAGACCATACTAAACTATACTACTACAGTGCACTATACACCATATAACACTATACTGCTACAGTACACCAAATACACTATACTACTACAGTGCAGTATACACCATATACACTATACTGCTACAGTGCACTATACACCATACTAAACTATACTACTATAGTGCACTATATACCATATAACACTATACTGCTACAGTGCACTATACACCATATAACACTATACTGATACAGTACACCATACTAAACTATACTACTACAGTGCACTATACACCATATAACACTATACTGCTACAGTGCACTATACACCATACTACACTATACTACTACAGTACACTATACACCATACTACACTATACTGCTACAGTACACCATACTACACTATACTACTACAGTACACTATACACCATACTACACTAGACTGCTACAGTGCACTATACACCATATAACACTATACTGCTACAGTGCACTATACACCATACTGCTCTATACTACTACAATACACAGTACACCATACTACACTATACTGCTACAGTGCACTATACACCATACTACACTATACTGCTACAGTGCACTATCCACCATACTGCTCTATACTACTACAATACACTGTACACCATACTACACTATACTGCTACAGTACACCATACTACACTATACTACTACAGTACACTATACACCATACTAAACTATGCTACTACAATACACAATACTACTCTATACTACTACAGTACACTATACACCATACTACACTATACTGCTACAGTACACTATACACCATACTACACTATACTGCTACAGTTCACTATATTACACCATCCTACACTACTCCTACAGTACGCTATACTGTGTCTCAGCGCTACAGTGAGACAGGATGTAAGTAATCGCGCCCCTTGTGTTCATCATCAATAAGTTACTACACTAAATCATACTAGGCTGGGCTATGCTATACTATGCTATAGTTCACTATACTATAGTACACTACACTGCAATACTGTATCTCAGTACAGAAGTGTAACATGTGGATGAAACTCATGGCACCCCCTGTGTTAGTCATGAATAAGTTACTATACTATACTATACTATACTATACTATACTACTACAGTACACTATACTTCGTCTCACTTTTGAGCTCCATCATGCACCATCTAAATTTGGGGAAAAACAATGAATTTTTCATTGAAAAAAAAAAACACACACACAAAGACTTAAACCCTTCTCTGATTTTCACACCATGCATTCTGAGGTCAGCACTAACCCACAACGTGTTACTGTTTTTTTGGCTAAAAGTCTGCTGTCGTTTGATCTTGTCCAAATTCACGCCATGCTTTCAGAAGAAGACTAACACTGTACTGTGATTGATTTCGTCATGTTACACTCCAGAGCCGAGATCTGAGCTGCTCATCATTAACTGTGGATCAGCGGTGTGCAATCTTATTCAGAAAGCAGCTGTGTGTGTGTGTGTGTGTGTGTGTGTGTTTCATTCCAGCAGAGCAGAAGTCACACCTGATTCCAGATGTTTAATTAGTCGCTCTTGGCTTTCAGTAGACCATCAGTTTGCTGGAATGAAAGTGTATTGATATATGAATATCAATATGAAATATTGTATGGTTGCAGCTGATGATTGAAGGATGTTTGTTTTGAAACATGTATACAGAAAAACACTTTGTGTGTCTGCTTCCTGTGTGTACAGGAAGCAGACAGACACACACATGTGCACGCACTACAGTTCTGTCCTGAGGGTGTGGTGTCCTGTCCTCTCGAGGTCGGTTCTGTCCTGTGGAGTGAAGCGAGTCCTCAGTGTGGCCCGATCGTGTCTCAGGTAAAGATTCTGTGGTTCCGTGTGTTCTGATGGTGTGTGTCGGTGCTCCTGACTCTCTCCACTGGGTGGTGCTGTTTGGGGTCTTTAATTTAATTGAATGAGATATCTGTGCAAACCCTTTCCTGACCTTCCTTGGTTTGTTTGGACAGTAAGGGGGCGTGGTTTAGGATGGTGCTTTCCAACCTTTTTTTGATGACATCACAACATGGACACAAAACAAAAAGCAAAAGAATAATTGAAGTGATAGCAGATGTAACAGATGTGGCATTAACCTGTGGTGTTCGGCGCCCCCTGGAGGGAGACGTGCATCCCAGGATGGAACGTGTTTACGACTTATGGCTTTAAACTGCTAATAAAGTGTAGAGTGCAGGAGTGTGTACCGTACCCAATCTAGTCACCCTGGTTTATGTAGTTATTAACTTCACTAGTTCACTTGATTAAACGATTATTTCACCTCACAGTGTTATAAAAATAATAATAATCCTGTTATCTGTATCTCTGTAGGAGCAGAGCAGGACAGGACAAAACTAATGACACCCCTGTGCTAGTCTTGGCCTCCCTAACACACTGTACATTTGGGGAAAGTCAGAGAACTTTAAGGGCCTTTGTGTTTTTTTTTAATGCCAAAACATTTAACATTCTCAGAATTTCGCCTAATTCACACCACATGTCAGGAAGGTTATATATTACTATACTGCTACAGTACACTACACTGTATCTCAGTGCTGGAGTGTGAAAGGATAAAAATAATCGCAAGAATATACAGTGGCTTGCAAAAGTATTCGGCCCCCTTGAACTTTTCCACATTTTGTCACATTACAGCCACAAACATGAATCAATTTTATTGGAATTCCACGTGAAAGACCAATACAAAGTGGTGTACACGTGAGAAGTGGAACGAAAATCATACATGATTCTAAATATTTTTTACAAATAAATAACTGCAAAGTGGGGTGTGCGTAATTATTCAGCCCCCTGAGTCAATACTTTGTAGAACCACCTTTTGCTGCAATTCCAACTGCCAGTCTTTTAGGGTATGTCTCTACCAGCTTTGCACATCTAGAGACTGAAATCCTCGCCCATTCTTCTTTGCAAAACAGCTCCAGCTCAGTCAGATTAGATGGACAGCGTTTGTGAACAGCAGTTTTCAGATCTTGCCACAGATTCTCGATTGGATTTAGATCTGGACTTTGACTGGGCCATTCTAACACATGGATATGTTTTGTTTTAAACCATTCCATTGTTGCCCTGGCTTTATGTTTAGGGTCGTTGTCCTGCTTGAAGGTGAACCTCCGCCCCAGTCTCAAGTCTTTTGCAGACTCCAAGAGGTTTTCTTCCAAGATTGCCCTGTATTTGGCTCCATCCATCTTCCCATCAACTCTGACCAGCTTCCCTGTCCCTGCTGAAGAGAAGCACCCCCAGAGCATGATGCTGCCACCACCATATTTGACAGTGGGGATGGTGTGTTCAGAGTGATGTGCAGTGGTAGTTTTCCGCCACACATAGCGTTTTGCATTTTGGCCTAAAAGTTCCATTTTGGTCTCATCTGACCAGAGCACCTTCTTCCACATGTTTGCTGTGCAAACGGGACTTCTTATGGTTTTCTGTTAACAATGGCTTTCTTCTTGCCACTCTTCCATAAAGGCCAACTTTGTGCAGTGCACGACTAATAGTTGTCCTATGGACAGATTCCCCCACCTGAGCTGTAGACCTCTGCAGCTCGTCCAGAGTCACCATGGGCCTCTTGGCTGCATTTCTGATCAGCGCTCTCCTTGTTCGGCCTGAGTTTAGGTGGACGGCCTTGTCTTGGTAGGTTTACAGTTGTGCCATACTCCTTCCATTTCTGAATGATCGCTTGAACAGTGGGATGTTCAAGGCTTTGGAAATCTTTTTGTAGCCTAAGCCTGCTTTAAATTTCTCAATAACTTTACCCCTGACCTGTCTGGTGTGTTTTTTGGACTTCATGGTGTTGCTGCTCCCAATATTCTCTTAGACAACCTCTGAGGCCGTCACAGAGCAGCTGTATTTGTACTGACATTAGATTACACACAGGTGCACTCTATTTAGTCATTAGCACTCATCAGGCAATGTCTATGGGCAACTAATAATAATTACACACACCCCACTTTGCAGTTATTTATTTGTAAAAAATGTTTGGAATCATGTATGATTTTCGTTCCACCTCTCAAGTGTACACCACTTGTACACCACTTTGGGCCAGGGGTAGATCAGTGGTTAAGGCATTGGACTACGGTCTGGAAGATCCCAGGTTCAAACCCCACAACCACCAAGTTGTCACTTTTGGGCCCTTGAGCAAGGCACTTGACCCTCAACTGCTCAGAGATAAAAAATTTAAGTCGCTCTGGATAAGAGCGTCTGCCAAATACCTAAATGTAAATGTGTTGGTCTTTCACGTGGAATTCCAATAAAATTGATTCATGTTTGTGGCTGTAATGTGACAAAATGTGGAAAAGTTCAAGGGGGCCGAATACTTTTGCAAGCCACTGTATCTTACGTAAGTTGATAACTTTTCTAAGTGTGTTTTCTTAGGAGCCTTCTTAAGTCGCTGCCTCTTACGTCCGACGTTACAAGGCGCTGTCTACAGTGAAGGTCCTGAATTAGCTGACATCAGTTTTGCTCAGGAATCGATTTTTCACTCATTTTGCATGACAGCATTATGAAAAACGGCACTTTCTATGCAAATTAAACATTACGCAAAATTCTTCCAATAACGTTTATTTTGACATGGGTTAACTTATCAATAGCATGCCATAATAGACAAATATATAAATTTGAACTTTGCAGGAAACATCAGGCAGTCAATTGAGGCGGCTCAGCTGCCGCGATTATTTTCCATTCCGCAAAGTTCTGCCAGGTCCGCACGCTTCCATGAGGTCCACCAAAAAAATAAAACGTAAAATTTTTTACACGGAAAGATGGAAATGTACTCACAGTGGCAAAACTCGCGGTGAGTCATGATGAACCCTACTTACGGCCACCGCACGAAACTGTGTAGATGAGATAGGGGTATAAAGCATTACATTCATTTTCTATACCGCTTAATCCTGTGTTCAGGGTCGCGGGGGACCTGGAGCCTATCCCAGGAGACTTCGGGCACTAGGCGGGGTACACCCTGGACAGGGTGCCAATCCATCGCAGGGCATAAAGCATTACAATCACTCAGAAAAATGAATGGATGCGGGGTTTGAAACTCCCAAGTTTATTTTCTCATTTAACCAAATTTCATCATAAAATAAAACATGTCAAAAGAAAAGTCCATCCAGTCATGGATAATGGCTAATGATCAATGAAACATATTTTAAACAAAAAGCAGCAAGCAGCTGGACATCGGGACGTGGAGCGTAAGTCCGACGCGTTGGTCTGGCACATGCAGGTCTGAGCAGCTCAAGAAGCTCTGAAGACTGCTGCTCAGTGGCGGCGACTAGTCTTCAGTCTTGAGCTGAAACTACGCTGAGTGAGTTAAGGCCGGTCCAGACCAACCTTACGAACGTGTGACTTACCTAAGAGATACTTAGAGTACAAATGTTTTGGGAATCGCGCCATAACGTTAAGAGAGAGGTTAAGGACCAACTTAAGAACTACTTCGCGATAAGAAGCTTTCGAGAAACCGGGCCCAGAGCGTTAAGTAATCACCATCAGCGTCACGTCACGTTCCAAAAGCTCCAGGAAGTCTCTGAGTTAGTGAACGTGAAAACGAGTGGAAAGATTGGACGTCACATTCGATCTAATCTACAACATCTGGAAACGAGTGGATCAGATTTCACAACAAGGAAATATCTCATGAGGGAAAAGTCTGCAAGGGGTTTGTGGTGTACAGGGTGCTGCAAATACACAACCCTACAAAAACAAGCACATTATTCTGAACAATCAGATTCAGGCCTTAATATTTACATTTAGGCATTTGGCAGATGCTCTTATCCAGAGCGACTTACAAAAATATTCATGGCGTGTCGTACATCAGTGGTTCACTCGTGCCTGGACACCATCAGGTTAGAAAGTTCTCTATCAGACTGCCTGATTCATGTCTGAAACGCCGGACGGCCTCCCAGGAACTCCTTTATTGGCACAGACATGTGTAAATGTCTTGGAGCGAGGTCAGGACTGTACGTGGGGCGTGGCGATAACTCCCAGCCGAGTTCCTGCAGTGTGTGTGAGTGGTGTTGGTGAATGATTATTGTTGAATGTTCACATCACCGACTGCAGTGAGCTCTGAGACACCTCGGCCGGGTCGTACGCACTTCTTTAAAATGTCCCCACCGTTCAGATGTTTCACTGTGACTGAAGTCTTTTTTAAATGTCAATCACCTGGTTTTAGGCCTTCAAGTCCCAGTTTGACTTGATCACATTAATTAAGCATCTGTAGACTTGTATTGCTTTTTTTTTTACACCTATTTTGGAAATAATACAGGAAGTGTTTATTGGGGGAACTTAATAAACAAACAAGCTGGATGAAAAAAAAATCTAATTCATGCAAAAAATGAAACAAAAATGTTTTTTTTAAATGTAAATTCCAATCACCAGGTGGATTTCTTCAGCAATTTAATTTTTTTATTTATGAACTGATGGATTGTTCAGTATGTAAAACTTGAGCGCGGTGTACTGGAGGACGGGGACATGCTGACTGTTTCACCACAGACAGACGTCTCGCTTCACATTACACTGATTTCCAAGTAACACATGAGACACAATGATCTTTAACATCACAGCTTTAATTGAAGTTTGATTAGACATGAAGGGAAACAGGACACACACGCAGTCACACACTCGCTCTCGTCTTCTTCTTACCGATATGATGATTAGACCGATCACGACGCTGACTGGACTGTTTAATATCTTCCCTCCTGTTTAAAATGTGAAACCGTTCGATATTTGTAGATTTTTTATACATGAATCATCTCCCACATTCAAACACATCTCAATAAATTATTAAAGACAGCAATTATGATAAAAATAAAAACAGAACACTTACAGAAATGTACTGGATTTCCACATTGCACATAAAGGGTAGTGGTTGTTAAAGAAAATTTGATATAAAAAAGAAAACACCCTGATGCCTCCCAAGTGCTTAGTGCTCCGAGTCTTCAGGCGTGTCTGACACAAAAATGTCACGGACAAAACGCAAACACATCCTTCACCTTTTTTTTTTGCTTTTGCAGCAAATATTATAATAGCATTTTTTTAAATAACTAAAAGTTGATTTAATGGACAGAAGCTGCACGCACACAGACACAACATAAACAGCAGTCACTAGGGGGCGCTGCTGTCCAAGGTCTCATGTTAATGCTCAACCTGACTGCACATGACGATTTGGACATTACCGTTGTAATAAACTGCAGGACATTCAGAACATACACAGTAATGGAGAACAGAGGCGGGGCTGTATAATTAGTCTGTCTATGAGGATGATCAAGACCCCGCCGGGTATAAAAATCTTATTTTTCTTACTTTTTTTTATAAATTTTTTTTTTATTCCTGCTTTGATTCAGAAAACTGCAAGTTTCCCAGGATTAAAACATAGCTGTAGTTGCAGTCCAGCGCCACAAGGGATTGTGGACACAAGTGATGTGCTCGATAAAAACATATACAGTATCTGAGCCTGATACAAATCTCTAGCGCAATTCTCAATGCTGCCAGCAGGTGGCAAAAGTCTCCAAATTTTGTTTGATTCTTTTTATAAACAGTCTAAATGCTGATTGGCACATTTCAGTCGTTCTTCTCTCGATCGAGGAGGAGGGCTTTGCGTCTTGGTGAATCACTCAGGTTGTGGGCGGTGCTTGTAGTAGCTGCTACAGGACTAGCAGTAACCGATGGCAAAGGAACTGACGGAACTAACTGACCGCTCAGCGATATATCGGGCGGTGACGAGCTGGCTTTACTGGGCGAGTTACTCAGACTGGCGTCGTCCATCTCGATCACTTCAAAGTCTGCGTCGTTCCACTGGTCAATTTCCGACTCGTTGTCCTCAGGCCCCGGCTCGTCTTCCCCGTCATCGGCAACGGAATCAAGCAGCGCCTGGCGATCCTCGCCATCATCGGCCTCCCCGCGCGCTCTGATCCGCTGTTTGCGGGCCGCCGTGCCCCCTGTGGACGAGGCGAGTTTATACATCACGGGAAAGATGAAGGAGGTGATGACGGACGTGCAGAGGCCCAGGTACATGAGCAGGGGCCGGTCTGGGACGCGACCCAACAGGAAGCCCAGCGACGCAGGAAGCACCATTTCTCCGAATGCCGCGCCCACGACGAACGCCGCCGCGGATTTACCGGTCACCGTGGTGTACTGCTCTAACCAAGAGATCCCGCTGGGAAACGTGGCAGCCATGGAGGCGCCGTAAACTGACGTGCAAACCCACAGCATCACGTGGTGTCGGTTAAACAGCACCAAACACAGCGACGCAGCAACAGAGCCCAAAAGGCAATAGAGAATCAGCGTGCCCGGGTAGACACAGGCCGCGAAAAAGATGGCCGCCCCCCTGCAGGCGGCGAAGGAGCCCCAGAAGAGCGAGTTCAGCTCTGCGGCCTGCGTCTCCTCCATCTTCATGTATTCTTTAGCGTAGGTGAAAATGAACGAGCCGTACGCCACCTCAGCGCCCACGTAGAAGAAGAAGAAGAGCGACAGGAGTGAGACGAGTGCAGTGTGATGCTTGGCGAAGAACGGAGGTTTACACACGGCCGACGATGCCTTGTTCGAGGAGGTGGAGGACCGCGAGTACAGGATGAAGAAGAGGAGTGAAACAAACAGGATGAAGGCACCGATGACTACGTAAGCCCACATGGACGTCAGAGGCGCGCTTTTTCCATGGAAGAATGGCAGACGCGCTAGAGAGAAGTTAGACGGTCTGGGTTGTGACGCGCTCCGATTGGAGATGCTGGAGTCGTG
Organism: Channallabes apus; assembly: GCA_030522415.1. NCBI lineage: Eukaryota > Metazoa > Chordata > Actinopteri > Siluriformes > Clariidae > Channallabes > Channallabes apus. The sequence goes on from CM060107.1 coordinate 59,383,542, forward strand.
TCCAAACAGAAGCTTGGCAATGATGGGGGACATGAAGGCTCCGAAGGCGAAGGAGAAGTGCAGAGCCTGCATGTGCGGACCGGCCCGATCACCCCATGTGTTCAGAAGTAACACGTTCCCACCTGAAACAATAAAGTACACCATCAAAAAAAATCTATTTTTACACAAGTTCAGGGTCAATGATCACCTGACAGCAGCCATACTGTTATCCTACCGTAAGAATAAACTGGTGACAGTATTTCACTTGTCTCTAGTTAGAGTTTTGTGTAAAGTGAGTTACATTTAAACCACAGTAAACTGGGGGTCAAAGGAGAACTTTGGTAAACAAATCAATGAAGTGAGAACGCTGCAAAAGCGCAGATGGATTTACAACCTGCTGTCCTTGGAAAACTCTGCACTTCCACTCATGACCTATTTAGTTATCAGCTCGGTCCTCCAAGGGCGCCTCGGTTAACAGGTGCGAGAGATAAGATGAAAGACACCATCGTTCCTGCGTCCCTGTTTCAATACAAACACGTGGAAAGTAAGGTGCACGGGGTTTATTCTCACCTGTGTCCAGGATCCCCATCGACATGCCCACGCTGGAGACCAGAGCAGCTAAAATGAGTGCTTTCTTGCAAAAAGGAGTGGCAAACATTCCAAATGAGGTCATCAACATGGCAAAGCCTGCACACACACATACATACACACACACAGACAGACATTTGCATTAAGGACTGACCCATTGCAGTTAAAATTAAAGGCTGGGCAATTAAGGTAACGTTAACCTGACACTTTAAAGTGAACAAAGAGGAACACAGTGTGATGGTGCTCTTACCCAGCAGCAGGTGAGAGTTGAGGAGGTCGAACAGAAGTCCTCCCAGCAGTGAGCCCGCGATGTAACCAGTGGCACGGCCGGCAAAGATGTATGAGATATTACTGATGTTCTTATTCACATTGGTGGCCAAATCTTCCAGCGTTGGGCCCAGCACAGAGATACACATTCCCTATAAAACCCATCAGCACAGAGATCCACATTACTTGTAGATCACAAGAGCACAGATATCCACATTCCCTATAGGTAACATCAGCACAGAGATCCACATTCCCTATAGATCACATCAGCACAGAGATACACATTCCCTATAGATCGCATCAGCACAGAGATCCACATTCCCTATAGATCACATCAGCACAGAGACACACATTACTTATAGGTAACATCAGCACAGAGATACACATTCCCTATAGATCACATCAGCACAGAGATCCACATTCCCTATAGGTAACATCAGCACAGAGATACACATTCCCTATAGATCACATCAGCACAGAGATCCACATTCCCTATAGGTAACATCAGCACAGAGATCCACATTCCCTATAGGTAACATCAGCACAGAGATCCACATTCCCTATAGATCACATCAGCACAGAGATACACATTCCCTATAGATCGCATCAGCACAGAGATACACATTCCCTATAAATCACAAGAGCACAGTCATACATATTCCCATTAGAGCACATCAGCACAGATATACACATTCCCTATAGATCACATCAGCACAGAGATCCACATCCCCTATAGGTAACATCAGCACAGAGATCCACATTCCCTATAGATCACATCAGCACAGAGATACACATTCCCTATAGATCACATCAGCACAGAGATCCACATTCCCTATAGGTAACATCAGCACAGAGATACACATTCCCTATAGATCACATCAGCACAGAGATCCACATTCCCTATAGGTAACATCAGCACAGAGATCCACATTCCCTATAGGTAACATCAGCACAGAGATCCACATTCCCTATAGATCGCATCAGCACATAGATACACATTCCCTATAGATCGCATCAGCACAGAGATACACATTCCCTATAGATCACAAGAGCACAGTCATACATATTCCCATTAGAGCACATCAGCACAGATATACACATTCCCTATAGATCACATCAGCACAGAGATCCACATCCCCTATAGGTAACATCAGCACAGAGATCCACATTCCCTATAGATCACATCAGCACAGAGATACACATTCCCTATAGATCACATCAGCACAGAGATACACATTCCCTATAGATCGCATCAGCACAGAGATACACATTCCCTATAGATCACAAGAGCACAGTCATACATATTCCCATTAGAGCACATCAGCACAGATATACACATTCCCTATAGAGCACATCAGCACAGAGATCCACATTCCCTATAGATCACATCAGCACAGAGACACACATTACTTATAGGTAACATCAGCACAGAGATACACATTCCCTATAGATCACATCAGCACAGAGATCCACATTCCCTATAGGTAACATCAGCACAGAGATCCACATTCCCTATAGATCACATCAGCACAGAGATCCACATTCCCTATAGGTAACATCAGCACAGAGATACACATTCCCTATAGATCACACCAGCACAGAGATCCACATCCCCTATAGGTAACATCAGCACAGAGATCCACATTCCCTATAGATCACACCAGCACAGAGATCCACATCCCCTATAGATCACATCAGCACAGAGATCCACATTCCCTATAGATCACATCAGCACAGAGATCCACATTCCCTATAGATCGCATCAGCACAGAGATACACATTCCCTATAGATCACATCAGCACAGAGATCCACATTCCCCATAGATCACATCAGCACAGAGACACACATTACTTATAGGTAACATCAGCACAGAGATCCACATCCCCTATAGATCGCATCAGCACAGAGATACACATTCCCTATAGATCACAAGAGCACAGTCATACACATTCCCATTAGATCACATCAGCACAGATATACACATTCCCTATAGATCACATCAGCACAGAGATCCACATCCCCTATAGGTAACATCAGCACAGAGATCCACATTACTTATAGGTAACATCAGCACAGAGATCCACATCCCCTATAGGTAACATCAGCACAGAGATCCACATTCCCTATAGATCACATCAGCACAGAGATCCACATTCCCTATAGATCACATCAGCACAGAGATCCACATTCCCTATAGATCACATCAGCACAGAGATCCACATTCCCTATAGATCACATCAGCACAGAGATCCACATTCCCTATAGGTAACATCAGCACAGAGATCCACATTCCCTATAGATCACATCAGCACAGAGATACACATTCCCTATAGATCACACCAGCACAGAGATCCACATTCCCTATAGATCACATCAGCACAGAGATCCACATTCCCTATAGATCACACCAGCACAGAGATCCACATTCCCTATAGATCGCATCAGCACAGAGACACACATTCCCCATAGATCACATCAGCACAGAGATACACATTCCCTATAGATCACACCAGCACAGAGATCCACATTCCCTATAGATCACATCAGCACAGAGATCCACATTCCCTATAGATCACACCAGCACAGAGATCCACATTCCCTATAGATCACATCAGCACAGAGATCCACATTCCCTATAGATCACATCAGCACAGAGATCCACATCCCCTATAGGTAACATCAGCACAGAGATCCACATTCCCTATAGATCACATCAGCACAGAGATCCACATTCCCTATAGATCACATCAGCACAGAGATCCACATTCCCTATAGATCACATCAGCACAGAGATCCACATCCCCTATAGGTAACATCAGCACAGAGATCCACATTCCCTATAGATCACATCAGCACAGAGATCCACATTCCCTATAGATCACATCAGCACAGAGATCCACATTCCCTATAGATCACATCAGCACAGAGATCCACATCCCCTATAGGTAACATCAGCACAGAGATCCACATTCCCTATAGATCACATCAGCACAGAGATCCACATTCCCTATAGATCACATCAGCACAGAGATCCACATTCCCTATAGATCACATCAGCACAGAGATCCACATCCCCTATAGGTAACATCAGCACAGAGATCCACATTCCCTATAGATCACATCAGCACAGAGATACACATTCCCTATAGATCACATCAGCACAGAGATCCACATCCCCTATAGATCACATCAGCACAGAGATCCACATTCCCTATAGATCACATCAGCACAGAGATCCACATTCCCTATAGATCACATCAGCACGGAGATCAAAGTTCTCTATTAAAGCCCACAGCACAGAGATCCTCGTTTTATATAACGCGTATATATATAAAAATCCCAACAGCACAGAGATCATCTCATGCAAATGATTCTGGTGAGTTGGATGAGGTTCTATGCAAAGGACTGGAATTTACATGCAGCAGTGAGGAAGCACAGAGAGGAAAGTAAACCAAATATAACACTTCAGGCTTTTTAATCCGGGATATCAGAATCACTCTGTCTATACAGTAAACATTATAGCTCTGTATAAAATAGAGATGCTCAATTCGATTCATTTTCCCAACCGACAACCGCCGTTAGTTAACCGAACATTAACCGTTAACTGATCCGATTAGAATATTAAATTAGAATTAAATGAAAATAGAACTGAGGAGTGTCTGATTAAATATACAAAATTTTTTTCAGTTTTTATTTTAACATGTGCGAACAGCAGCACACAGAACGTATCAAGAACAGAATCCGGATTCGCGCATCATCAAATTTTCACGCACCTGCAGCGTTTCCGACAACCGAGAAAAACAAAGTACTATAAATAAAAAGAATTAAATAAACAGGCCTGCACTAAATATTTTTACTTAAATAACAAATTAAGATTATGAAATGAAAACACACTGAAATACCTTTGAAGCTTGCCTCGGGTAGGCAATTTTTTTCATACAAAAATTTCAATTTTCGGTTAAAAAAATAGCAGGCCTGCCTCAAACCACAAACTGTCTAGTTTTTATTTTAAAAAATCCCCACCAAAAGTGATAGCACACAATTCCCGATCGAGCTGCACGAAACGTGTAACATACGTGAGGGTCGTCTCAAAGCTGCGGGGTGAGAGACGGCCCAAAGGCGGAAGAATAAATGGATTTCGGGGGCATTTCTGGGGGAAGAGTAATAGGTGCGCCTAGGCACACTTAATAAAAAAAAAAATATATATATATATAAAAACATTTTAAACCGTTTAACTGATAGTAATAATCGGTCAAAATTAATTCTTTTGGTTAACGGTTAATATGAGCATCACTAGTATAAAACTCTCCGTATAGCTGCCCCTGACTGCAGCTATATATATATATATGACTGTGTACATGCCCGTGTACTATATATGCTTATGTTCGTGCCTGTGTATGTGCCTATGCTTATGTACGTGCCTGTGTATGTGCCTATGCTTATGTTCGTGCCTGTGTATGTGCCTATGCTTATGTACGTGCCTGTGTACTGCCTATGCTTATGTTCGTGCCTGTGTACTGCCTATGCTTATGTACGTGCCTGTGTACTGCCTATGCTTATGTACGTGCCTGTGTATGTGCCTATGCTTATGTACGTGCCTGTGTACTGCCTATGCTTATGTACGTGCCTGTGTACTGCCTATGCTTATGTACGTGCCTGTGTATGTGCCTATGCTTATGTACGTGCCTGTGTACTGCCTATGCTTATGTACGTGCCTGTGTACTGCCTATGCTTATGTACGTGCCTGTGTACTGCCTATGCTTATGTACGTGCCTGTGTACTGCCTATGCTTATGTACGTGCCTGTGTATGTGCCTATGCTTATGTACGTGCCTGTGTATGTGCCTATGCTTATGTTCGTGCCTGTGTACTGCCTATGCTTATGTACGTGCCTGTGTATGTGCCTATGCTTATGTTCGTGCCTGTGTACTGCCTATGCTTATGTACGTGCCTGTGTATGTGCCTATGCTTATGTACGTGCCTGTGTATGTGCCTATGCTTATGTTCGTGCCTGTGTATGTGCCTATGCTTATGTTCGTGCATGTGTACTGCCTATGCTTATGTTCGTGCCTGTGTATGTGCCTATGCTTATGTACGTGCCTGTGTATGTGCCTGATGCAGAGAGATTACAGGCAGTGACATTACCAGGCCCAGAAACGAAGCACAGAGGGTGAGGGTGATCATCCAGCGGCCGCACGCTCCCCCGTCACCTTTGATCTCTACCTTCTCCCCCGTCACAGAGTGCACAAGTCTTTTACCCCGCTTTAGGGCACTTTTCAGGCCGGCCTTGACATCCTTCCTCTTGTCAAACAGCGTGTCTTCCTCTTCCTCCTCTTCCTCCTGCTCTGGATTATCATCCTCTTCATGCATTTTGGCAAAGCGCACATGCTTCTTCTTCTTTTTGTTCCCTGAGAGATCTCCGGTGCTGGAGGACATGGCCGTGTGTGTGTGTGTGTGTGTGTGTGTGTGTGTGTGTGTGTGTTAGTTATTTAAGATTAGTGTCTCCAGTCAAAGTGGAAAATAATGTCTATTGTAAACGCCTGGATGCTGCAACAGTGGACATTGTGAGATAGTTTTCTTCTTCTGGTGCCCCACCTACACCTGTCTGTCTGTCTCAGGGGGTCACGTGACTGAGTAAACACGTGACTTAGTTACACCTCATGTCACACACACTCTCACCAGACTCGCTCTCTGGTCTGTTACACTACACCTTATGTTTAAGTTATAGAGTTTAGAATCTGACTGCATTTACATGTTCATTCTTTAATTACCTTTACACCAAAACTCCGATCCTGTTTTTACCATTTTAACGGCACATCACGTGACACTACATCATCGATCAGCACATGCTAGTTAAGTGTAGGCGTTAGGCTAACTAGCACATCGCGCTAAATGACAACAATAAACCTGCAGTTTGACTGAATAAATCCATCTGAAGCGACTGTCTGCGGCTCCGGAAACCCCTGTAACCGTCCGACACCGAACACAAGACACGGACAAGACCGAAGTGTCCACCACCAGTCCACAGGGGACTCCCAGCTACCGTAAAGCTCCTAAACGTCACACTCATCACCGGAAGTGGACTTTATAAACTTCCGGTCTTGTCATCAGATTTTAAAGACGTGCAGTTTAATTATGATTTAATTTATGTAATTATAGTGTTTATAAATTACCCCCCAAAACCAGTGCGCTGTATAGATTCATAACAAAGTTAAATATACATATATATTTTTTATCTAAAAATAATCATGGTCTTGAAACTACATTACCCATAATCACCCGCGGTCCAGGTTTAGCACACGGCTAACGCTCACTAATGCAGCCTTATAGCTCAGTTAGCATGCGTGTATGACGGAAATCAAATGTATTTTTATTTAATTTATTTTTATTTGTCTTTTATTAATTAATTTTATTTATTCATATGATTGACATTTCACGCCACACGTTCATCCAGTCATCACGTAATGCTTCCGTGTTCTAATATGGCGCCCACTGCGTTAGCCGTCGGTGCTAACTGTCATTCAAGTCTCATTTCAGCCAGACCGAGTGTTTAATCCGGACCTGAGCAGCACATCTGAGTGAAATGTTGCTGTTCCACATGTTTCTGGCACGTTTCCGTCCAGTGTCTACATAACTAAACCATTATCCAGAGTCACGAGCCTCATCCTAGGTGTGTTATTGTTGCCTAGCAACCGGGTTCCTCACAGAACCGGGTTCCTCACAGAACCGGGTTCCTCACAGAACCGGGTTCCTCACAGAACCGGGTTCCTCACAGAACCGGGTTCCTCACAGAACCGGGTTCCTCACAGAACCGGGTTCCTCACTCTGCTCTGGTGGGTGTGTATAGTGTGTATACTGTACATATATCCAATAAAAGTTAGAACAGAAGTTGTGTTCTCATCATGGAAACAGTGAACATTAATTTTCCATCAGAAACATTGCTAAATCTGCCCCTTTACACTGTGATTACTGTGCGTCTCGACCACAGTGCCTTCCTCCAAACTGAAAATACACAGCCGTGCTGATATTCAGTACAACAGCACGACCTGCAGTGCGATATCGCTTTTATACAACAGTTCCACAAACTCCATTTATTATCAACAGCTTATGATTTGTTTCTTTATGTTGTTTTGCTCCGCCCACACCTACCCTCCCGTAGGTAAGTAATATGCAGTAATTACATAGAAAAATTAATTATCTTACATTTTTAAAAGATTCCTTAATGGGATTTTAAATGTAGTACTAAAACTTAATCTGTATATATTTTTTTGTAAAATTGTATTTAAAACGGAATAAACTCTAAAGCCGATCTAAATAAAATCTATTGCATTTTTAAACCTTTTAAAATAGTTATTTATAAACTTCATAAAGTTTTGCATTATATTGTATTTTTAGCATTTTCCATTGTATTCTATTCTATTTAAATGCTCTCCGGGATATCGAAAATAATTCAAAAAGTAAATTAAATGTTTACAGTTAATTAATGAGATTACATTAAAATGTCCAAATAAATATTTTTAAAAATTAAAAAGTAATATATAAATAATTAATAATGTTAAATAAAATTCTAACTCAAACAAGCCTTTTTAACTGGTGTCCAGGAATGAGGTGTATTATTGGTTATTATAATAAATTTGGATTTAGTCCATTTAATAAATTTTATAATCTTATTCATTATATTTGGTAAATATATTTTCCAATCTATTTTTTTCACAGAATGCGTTAAAAAAATAATCTTGTTATAGACGTTACTTAATTTCTAGAATTGTTTGAGTAGACATTTTGAATTATTGTGTAAAGTTTATGTGTAAACTGTTTTGCATTTCTTTCCCCTTTTTTTACATGCACAAACACAAATAAAACAGTACAGCACACTTTCTGTTCACAAAAATTTGATTTTTAATTACTGTTTTAGACAATAATATATATATATATATATATATATATATATATATATATATATATATATATATATATATATATAAAAAAGCATGCATGCAGTAGGGATTATTCAATCCACATTCTTAAGGATTAAAAGAAAAATGATTAACAAAAAATTAAGAAATATCAGTCAATGTGGACAACGTGATCTAGGAACAAAGTGATGAAGAAAGAAAAGCATCGTGATAGAGCTCTGACACAAACTGGCAAACCTTCAGTCCGTACAGTACGGTTAAACTCATGTGAAACACTAATCGTACTGAGCGTCAATAAAAAAACTAAACAAAAAATACACTGTCACTGAGCAAAAAGCAAAAAATAAGCCAAGGTTCTGCTGAGCGTTCCCTCGCCCTTACAGACGTTGCGTAACTGCTCCATTTCTGGGGTATTACTGCACCTAGTGGCTGTGTAGACTGTCTGATCTAAAGCAAACAGCACTCTAATCTCACTGAACAGCAGAGACGGGCGTTCCACTCAGCTCGGCTTAAGGATGACTCTGTGCGATCGGCCACGACGATATGATCAGAGACAGGGCCGGGTTTCTGACTCGGGAGTTCCAGCTAACAGAGCGTTTTCTTTGGTCTTAAATCTTGAGATTTAAACAATACATGATGAGAACTTCTATCAGGAACACGATTTTGCAAAGCGAACACTAACGCCTCAGGAACTCGCTTAGCACGGAGACCATGAGGAGGTTTTTGGTTTTTTAGCTTGAATTGCTTTCTTGAGTAAAAACAAACCATTTGGTTCAGCTACGGATAACTTTCTCATAGCGATAGTGACGATTTTCTTTATGCAGCTTTATTCCAAAAACAATCTGGATTATAGACGAACACACACACACAAGTACTGTGTATAATAAGAACAGCTAATGTATAAATACTGAACTCGGCATGTGCTGCTGATCTTTAGAAAAAGCAAAGACTAGATTAGAGTCCGGAATAAACTTACTGAAACACAGCAGACAGAGGCGTCAGTCCCCCCCCCCCCCCCCCCCCCAAACGTAATACTTCAGTGATCTTCCCCCTGACGCAATGCTGTAACTAACATGAAACTAACACAGAATGGAAATATCATATTCTAAGCAAAGTGTATATAATATTCCTAAAAAATATTTTAAATAATATGCGTTTTATTTATTTATCATATTATATTCTTTAAAAAAAAAGAAGAAAATTTTAAAGATTTATAAAAGATAATCCGTGCTGATTAAAGGCTCACACGCCCAGGCTAAAGGCACCAATACTGATAATAACATGATGACATCATAATAAAATAAAGTAATAACACTATAAACATACATTTTGTGGTTCAGTGTGAATTTCTATGATTGAAATGATTTTTTTAAAGTAATTTTTGACATGAACAGTCTGTTGTGATGTAAAATTGAGGTAGATTATATTTATAAATCAATCACACACCTCATACAGATAAACAATGTGATTCACCGGCACGTGTGTGACGCAATAAGGCACGGGTGAGAGATCTGTGCAGATACATCACTCTACTGGTGATGACGAGTGTTTTAAACAAAGTGGTTAACCAGTCGGCTAATGCATACGTGCGTGTGTGTGTGTGTGTGCTAATTTTCCAGCAGATCAGCCCTTTTAGCGGCAACACTTAATTGCGTCCCTGAATTTTCTCAGCAGCACTTTGCATAACAAAATAATGTCTGGAGCCGCATTGCATAGAAATGTATAAAATCATGTAAGTAAACAATTGTTGTCAGACTCCAAGCAACATAACGCTACGTTACGACTAATCCGCCTAAATTCGCGCCTCCTCGCTGCCTTTAATCAGAGTAATGTGATGTCACTCTAGTTTTTAACTTCTTCTTAGGTTCCAGTATTTTTTAAAAATAACTGACATAAATATTCTACATAATTCATAATATGGACGTATAAGGTTCTGAGTATAACTTTTGCATAAAGGTAAAAAAAAAAAAAAGTAAAAATTGATTCATTGTATTTGGTATAAGAAATCTATCTATAAAATGTACTTCTATAATGTGCCTTTATACTTTGTTAAAAAGGTTCATGTTTAGTTATTAATCATGTTATTATATAATGACTTGTATAGGGTTTTATATATATATTTATAATAGTTGTATTTGTAATATAAGCTGTATGTATATAGTTTATAGCAAGGGTTCTACTTTTATTATTTTTTTTCAAATTACTTCCTGTTTCCTGTATAGACAGAACACACACACACACACACACACACACACAAGCAGGATTATCAGGACCAGTCACCTAAGGACCGTCTAATGATCTAATAATTACTGTAACGTCTAATCCTCAAAAACAAAAAAGAACTTTCCAATAATTTTCTTTAAAATAAAAGCTCCAGTCACACACACAGGCAGGTCAAACACTCAGACATTCCTATACAAGTGGGGACCTGTGGTTCTCTCGAAGATACACAATAGAGTCAGACTTTTTACGACTGTGTGTGTGTGTGCGCGCGTGTTTGTGTGACTCAGATGACAGACTCGGTCTTGTCGTTCGTCTCCGTGTCCGCGTGTGTGTCCGCCGTCTGTGTCCTCTCCTTCCTCCTCCTCCTCCTCCTCTGCTCCACCCAGGGGATCAGACACAGCACGGCTCCACCGATCAGAGGAGGGATCCCCGCCAGGTAGAACGCCACGTTATAATCGCCCAGGCTGTCACGGAGGAAACCTGACACACACACACACACAATGTAAGAAATAAAGCCTTAATAAACACACACGTGCTGCTCAATCGTCATCGCCGTACATCATACTTTTATTTCACACAAATAGACATTTTTCTGTTTAACTCGACTAACCTGTTCGCCCCCCAAAATGGGAAACAATGAATCGACAGGACATTTGTTCTAATTTAATTTGATGTGTGTATATACTGTATATAGTATTCTATAATTTATGACTGAACTCAGACGCTCGCGCTCTCTCTCCCCGAGCTCGTCGTTCTCTTCGCCTCAACTCTACACTCGAGATATCCACAGAGTTTCTGCCGTGTATTCACTATATTCGTGTATTAGTTTCTCTCACGCCTGTGAGAAATACAGAATGAACAGCATTCCGTACATATTTCTGGTCTGTTTGACAGGGGACGAGAGCCAACCCTCTCCCTCTGATGGGGTAAGACCTCAGCCCGAGTGTGTTGTTTAACAGACCTGGGTGGTACACGTAGAGACTTATCTGCCCAGGACAGCGGTCTATTTTGCGTTTCCGATTACACACGTCGCGCTTCAGAGAGACGAACAGAAAGTAGTGTTGTTTGTTTTTACACACACACACACACACACACAACACTAAACAAACAAATAAACCTGCTGTACTGGTGTGTTGATCTGCCAGTTTCTTAGATGAGAGATTCCCGCTGCACCAGGGGAGTGTGTGACTTAACTGCACGTGTGTGTGTACCTGCGATGGGAGGACCCACGGTCATGGGCACGGACATCATGCCCAGCAGGAAGCCGATGGCCTGGGAGACGTTGTCGGAGCCGACGAGCTCGAAGGCGATGGGAGCCATGATGCAGATGAAGCAGCCGTCAAACAGCCCCATCAGCAGACACACGGCGATCAGACCGCCGAACACGTGACACAGCGGGATCAGCATCGACATCACGCCGATCACCAGGAACGACGCCACCTACAGGAGAACCGGCTCGTTTCAATCATCGTCGCGGTCAATCTGTTATGGTCCATAAGAAAGCATCGTCTCGCAACGTCTGCACTCAGTACAGTATATAATCTTAGTGTTATAATCTGGACCAGATCCAGGGACTAAAAGGTGAGAAGTGCACAGGAACTAGGGAAGTGAAGCGAGGACAAAGGAAATGGAGAAAAAAAACTAGGGACATTGAAAACAAGAGAGCTGGGAAACCAGGCATCACTGCTAACGAGAGGAAGCACATCAGGACACTGTGTGTGTGTGTGTGTGTTACCTGCAGGAAGACTTTGTACACTCCGGGGACGTAGTCAGCCACGCGGCCGAAGATGAGTCGTCCCACACCGGACGTGATGCCGAGACACATCAGTAACACCTCCTTATTAGCATCGACACCGAAACGCTCTTCTACATGCTTCATCTTCACACACACACACACACACACACACAGAAAAAAAAACAGAACAGGAAGTGAGTTTCATCTTCAAAGTTCTACCTGACTGAAACCCCCAATATACAAGTCTGTTGCTAGGCAACTATGAAACACAGCCCTCTAACACAAGATATGGAGCTGGGATTAGTCACACTGTGTCAGGGATACAGAGCTGGGAGGTGTGGCTAATCCCAGCTCCATAATCCCTAACACACCATGTGACTAATAGATTGTTTGATATACTCTGTTTAACTGAAACATGGGTTAAACAGGACGAGTATGTAGCTCTAAATGAAGCTAGTCCTCCTGGATACAGCTACATACACCAGCCTCGGTTAACTGGTAGAGGAGGAGGCGTCGCAGTTATTAACAATGATAATCTGTCTATCGTACAAAAACACCGACACAAATTTAACTCATTTGAAATTCTTTATAGTAACATAAGTGTATTTAAGTATATTAAATCAGCTCAGTCGATTCCACTAATTATAATTTACAGACCTCCTGGGCCGTATTCTGAATTTCTTAGTGAATTTGCAGATTTCATCTCAGACCTGGTCGTTTCTGTAGACAAAGTGTTAATTGCCGGAGATTTTAACATTCATTTTGAGAATCCAGAAGACCCTCTGAGAACAGCATTTATATCCATACTGGACTCCGTAGGTGTAAATCAGTGTGTAGTAGGACCCACTCATAAAGCAGGTCACACTTTAGATTTAGTAATATTCTTCGGATTAATTATAAGAAATGTATTCACAATTCAACTGTCTGAAGTTATCTCAGATCTCAGTTAAAGTGTGTCACAGTGATAATGTACGCACAGCACCGCGCTACCGTATTAAACGTACATTCACATCAACTACCACACAGAGTTTTATCAGTAATCTCCCAGAGTTACCAACTTCGATTAGGCCACCGTCTGACCCCACAGAACTCGATCAGGCGACTGAATATTTAGATTCGACACTTCGTTGTACCTTAGATAATGTAGCTCCAGCTAAAAGAAAAATTATTAGAGATAAGAAACTCGCTCCCTGGTATAACGATCACACGCGCACTTTAAAACAGACTGCTCGGAAATTAGAGCGTAAATGGCGTCAAACTAAATTGTTGGTATTTCAAATAGCATGGAAAGAGAGCATCCTGAACTATAGGAAAGCTCTTAGTGTAGCTAGATCAACGTATCTCTCCACTCTTATAGAAGAAAATAAAAATAATCCTAGATTTTTATTTAATACCGTAGCCAAATTAACCAGAAATAAGACCACTACAGAAATCTCCACAACAACATCATGCAATAGTGAGGACTTCATGAACTTTTTTAATAATAAAATTGTAAATATCAGGCATAAAATTGAGGCTTTGAAACCGAACAATGTAATTGATACAGATGTTAACCTAGCCATGTCAGATTCAAACCTAGAATACTTTACTCCCCTTTAAGAGAATGAACTAATTTCACTCATCTCTTCTGCAAATTCATCAACCTGTATATTAGATCCTAAACCGACACATTTTCTTAAACAGATAGTACCAGTAATAACAGAACCGATGTTGAGAATAATTAATTCCTCACTCAGCATTGGTTATGTTCCAAAATCTTTTAAATTAGCAGTTATCAAACCAATAATTAAGAAACCTGACCTCGACCCCTGTCCGCTGTCCAATTACAGGCCAATATCAAACCTCCCCTTTATCTCTAAGATTCTGGAAAAGATAGTAGCAGAGCAGCTCTGCTCATATCTACATAGAAATGGCATACATGAACTGTATCAGTCAGGATTTAGGCCTCATCACAGCACAGAAACAGCACTCGTTAAAGTAGTAAATGACCTCCTATTGGCCTCTGATCAGGGTTGTGTAACTATGCTTGTATTACTCGACCTCAGTGCAGCTTTTGACACTATTGATCATGCTATTCTTCTTCACAGATTAGAAAATGTAGTAGGAATTAAGGGTACAGCCCTCTCCTGGCTCAGATCCTATTTGACCGATCGTTATCAGTATGTAGACTTAAATGGTGATTATTCTGCATGTTCTCTAGTGGAGTTTGGCGTTCCGCAGGGTTCAGTTTTAGGACCACTGCTTTTTTCCCTTTACATGCTTCCTCTGGGTGTAACGGTTAACCCCTAGATGGCGCCAGAGCGCCATTTATATTTATGTTGTGTTTTGAGTTGTAGTTTTGTTTTTCGTTCAGTTGGACTTCAGTTCCCAGTTTGCACCTCGGTCAGGTGACGTAGAAGCTCACCTGAACCGAGGGAAGTTAATTTGATTAGTGGTTTATGTTTAGTTCTTTAAATAGCCTGGCTGGACTCCAGTCAGGCGTCTAGCAACCGTTACTGAAAGTTTAGTTTGTGTTGGAGTGTTTTATGTTTATGTTTTGTTTGATTTAAAAAATAAAGAACATTGATAACCGTCAGCTTGCCTCTGCGATCATGCCTCGTCCACACGGCCGACACAGACGTAAGGGGAAACGTGACAGATTGCTAGACCACCCAAGAGGCATGGCGGAGGATCTCCTCCTAAGGAGTTACTTAGGAGGAGAGATCATCATCTCCAACGAGCTGGCGGAACTGCTGCGGGCTAGCGAGGAGCCCGGCGAAGTAGAAGTTTGGCAAGGGTGGAGAAACATTGAGCACAGCGAGCCAGCGAGCTCAGGGGAGGACAGCATGACAGCTCGAGACAGAGTGGCAAGGCGAAGCTGGGAAGGCTGCGGACCCGTCGTCCGGCGCATACCGCCACGAGGTGTGGCAGCCGAGGGAGAGACGGGAGGATTCTGCAGGCAGTGGGCGGAACGCAACGAGGAGTGCATGAATGACCTGTGCGAGCAGGTGCTGCAGCTCCAACTGCAGTACGTCCAGGTTCGGGAGAACCAAGCTGTAGTCCCGGAAGCGATCTCGCTCTTGAATCTGGACGATGCACTCCTCCCACGGCCACTGCCTGAAGGTGGCGCGGACAGCACACCGGAGCTGAGCCAGGAGGACTGGACGTCGCTGCAGCACCGCGACGAGGCAGACTTCTACAGGCAGTGGGCGGAGTCCTACCCGGAGCGCATTCGTGACCTGCGCGAGCGGGTGCTGCAGCTCCAACTGCAGTTAGTCCAGGTTCGGGAGAACCAGTCAGTAGCCCCGGAAGCGTTCCCCCTCCCGGGTCTGGACGATGCGCTCACCCCCCGGCCACTGCCTGAAGCTGTCGAGGAGAAAGACGTCGCGCCGTGTCTGCACGGAGAGGAGAGCGCTGTGCACGCTCCAACGCTGCAGGAGAGCGCCGTGCACGCTCCAACGCTGCAGGAGAGCGCCGTGCACGCTCTAACGCTGCAGGAGAGCGCCGTGCACGCTCCAAAGCTGCAGGAGAGCGCCGTGCACGCTCCAACGCTGCAGGAGATGGCCCTGCACGCTCCCACGCTGCAGGAGAGCGCCGTGCACGCTCCCACGCTGCAGGAGAGCGTCGTGCACGCTCCACCGTTGCCGTCAAGCGCCGTGCACGCTTCCACGCTGCAGGAGAGCGCCGTGCACGCTCCAAAGCTGCAGGAGAGCGCAGTGCACGCTCCAACGCTGCAGTTGAGCTCAGTGCACGCTCCAACGCTGCAGGAGAGCGCCGTGCACGCTCCAACGCTGCAGGAGAGCGCTGTGCATGCTCCAACGCTGCAGGAGAGCGCTGTGCACGCTCCAACACTGCAGGAGAGCGCCGTGCACGCTCCAACGCTGCAGGAGAGCGCTGTGCACGCTCCAACGCTGCAGGAGAGCGCTGTGCACGCTCCAACGATGCGGGAGAACGCCGTGCACGCTCCAAAGCTGCAGGAGAGCGCAGTGCACGCTCCAACGCTGCAGTTGAGCTCAGTGCACGCTTCAACGCTGCAGGAGAGCGCCGTGCACGCTCCAACACTGCAGGAGAGCGTCGTGCACGCTCCAACGCCACCTCCCGGCTTCGAGAACAGCGAGCTAGCATGTCAGCAGCCGCTATCCCCCGCACATGTTCTGTCACCACCTCCCGGCTTTAAGGAAGCTCCAGGGCCGTCGTCGAGTGCACTGCACGCTCCAACGCCGCTATCGAGCGCAGAGTACGCTCCGACGCCGCCGACGAGCGCACTGCACGCGCCCATGCCACAGTCGAGCGCAGTGGACGCTCCAACGCCGCTGGTCAGCTCTGCACAAGCTCCAACGTCGTCGTCGAGCGCAGTGCATGCTCCAACGCAGTCGTCGAGCGCAGGGCACGCTCCAACGCCGCTGTTGAGCCCAGCCAAAGCTCCAACGTCGTCGTCGAGCGCAGGGCACGCTCCAACGCCGCTGTTGAGCTATGCACAAGCTCCAACGTCGTCGTCGAGCGCAGTGCACGCTCCAACGCCGCTGTTGAGCTCTGCACAAGCTCCAACGTCGTCGTCGAGCGCAGTGCACGCTCCAACGCAGTCGTCGAGCGCAGTGGACGCTCCAACGCCGCTGGTGAGCTCTGCAAAAGCTCCAACGTCGTCGTCGAGCGCAGTGCACGCTCCAACGCCGCTGTTGAGCCCAGCCAAAGCTCCAACGTCGTCGTCGAGCGCAGTGCACGCTCCAACGCCGCTGTTGAGCTCTGCACAAGCTCCAACGTCGTCGTCGAGCGCAGTGCACGCTCCAACGCCGTCGACGAGCGCAGTGACCGCTCCCACGCCGTCTACGAGCGCAGTATCCGCTCCCACGCCGTCTCCGAGCGCAGTGACCGCTCCCACGCCGTCTCCGAGCGCAGTGACCGCTCCCACGCCGTCTCCGAGCGCAGTGACCGCTCCCACGCCGTCTCCGAGCGCAGTGACCGCTCCCACGCCGTCTCCGAGCGCAGTGACCGCTCCCACGCCGTCTCCGAGCGCAGTGACCGCTCCCACGCCGTCTCCGAGCGCAGTGTCCGCTCCCACGCCGTCTACGAGCGCAGTGACCGCTCCCACGCCGTCTACGAGCGCAGTGACCGCTCCCACGCCGTCTCCGAGCGCAGTGACCGCTCCCACGCCGTCTTCGAGCGCAGTGACCGCTCCCACGCCGTCTCCGAGCGCAGTGACCGCTCCCACGCCGTCTCCGAGCGCAGTGACCGCTCCCACGCCGTTTACGAGCGCAGTGACCGCTCCCACGCCGTCTACGAGCGCAGTGACCGCTCCCACGCCGTCTCCGAGCGCAGTGACCGCTCCCACGCCGTCTACGAGCGCAGTGTCCGCTCCCACGCCGTCTACGAGCGCAGTGACCGCTCCCACGCCGTCTACGAGCGCAGTGACCGCTCCCACGCCGTCTACGAGCGCAGTGACCGCTCCCACGCCTGCGTCGAGCGCAGTGACCGCCCCAACGCCTCTGGTGAGCTCTGCAAAAGCTCCAACGTCGTCGTCGAGCGCAGTGCACGCTCCAACGCCGCTGTTGAGCCCAGCCAAAGCTCCAACGTCGTCGTCGAGCGCTTCTCCAGCTCAGCAACAGCCGAGCACGCTTCCAGCTCAGCAGCAGCCGAGCGCTTCTCCAGCCCTGCCGCCGCCGAGCGTTTCTCCAGATCTGCAGCAGCAGAGCGCTTCTCCAGCTCAGCAGCAGCCGAGCACGCTTCCAGCTCAGCAGCAGCCGAGCACGCTTCCAGCTCAGCAGCATCCGAGCACGCTTCCAGCTCAGCAGCATCCGAGCACGCTTCCAGCTCAGCAGCAGCCGAGCACGCTTCCAGCTCAGCAGCAGCCGAGCACGCTTCCAGCTCTACAGCAGCCGAGCACTTCTCCAGCCCTGCAGCCGCCGAGCACGCTTCCAGCTCAGCAGCATCCGAGCACGCTTCCAGCTCAGCAGCATCCGAGCGCTTCTCCAGCTCTGCAGCATCCGAGCGCTTCTCCAGCTCTGCAGCATCCGAGCGCTTCTCCAGATCTGCAGCAGCAGAGCGCTTCTCCAGCTCAGCAGCAGCCGAGCACGCTTCCAGCTCAGCAGCCGCCGAGCACGCTTCCAGCTCTGCAGCATCCGAGCGCTTCTCCAGCTCTGCAGCATCCGAGCGCTTCTCCAGATCTGCAGCATCCGAGCGCTTCTCCAGCTCAGCAGCATCCGAGCGCTTCTCCAGCTCTGCAGCATCCGAGCGCTTCTCCAGATCTGCAGCAGCAGAGCGCTTCTCCAGCTCAGCAGCAGCCGAGCACGCTTCCAGCTCAGCAGCCGCCGAGCACGCTTCCAGCTCTGCAGCATCCGAGCGCTTCTCCAGCTCTGCAGCATCCGAGCGCTTCTCCAGATCTGCAGCATCCGAGCGCTTCTCCAGCTCAGCAGCATCCGAGCGCTTCTCCAGCTCTGCAGCATCCGAGCGCTTCTCCAGCTCTGCAGCAGCCGAGCACGCTTCCAGCTCTGCAGCAGCCGAACACTTCTCCAGCTCTGCAGCCGCCGAGCATGCTTCCAGCCCAGCAGCCGCAGAGCATGCCTCCAGCCCCGTCACCCAGCCTCCTGGATAGGAGGCTAAAGGTAGAACATTGGGTTGGGTGTCCGGGGCCTCCGGTGATGCTCCGGGAGGAGCATTTTTTAGAGGGGGGGTAATGTAACGGTTAACCCCTAGATGGCGCCAGAGCGCCATTTATATTTATGTTGTGTTTTGAGTTGTAGTTTTGTTTTTCGTTCAGTTGGACTTCAGTTCCCAGTTTGCACCTCGGTCAGGTGACGTAGAAGCTCACCTGAACCGAGGGAAGTTAATTTGATTAGTGGTTTATGTTTAGTTCTTTAAATAGCCTGGCTGGACTCCAGTCAGGCGTCTAGCAACCGTTACTGAAAGTTTAGTTTGTGTTGGAGTGTTTTATGTTTATGTTTTGTTTGATTTAAAAAATAAAGAACATTGATAACCGTCAGCTTGCCTCTGCGATCATGCCTCGTCCACACGGCCGACACAGACGTAAGGGGAAACGTGACACTGGGCAACATAATCCGTAAGCATGGTATTAGTTTTCATTGTTATGCTGACGACACACAGCTATACGTCTCAACAAAACCTGATGAGAAAAACCAGCTTACTAAAGTTGAGCAATGCGTAAAGGATATAAGAGATTGGATGCTAATTAACTTCCTTCTGCTTAATCCGGATAAGACAGAGGTTCTAGTCATTCAGTTCAATTCAGTTTTATTTGTATAGCGCTTTTAACAATTGACATTGTCTCAAAACAGCTTTACACAATCAAAAGTCATAGGACCGCATACAGCTAGGAGTAAAATCTTAGATCACACCGTAACTTTAGATGGCCTTTCTGTTCCATCAAGTGCAACAGTAAAAGACCTCGGCGTGATTATAGATTCCAGCCTTTCATTTGAAGCTCATGTAGATAATATCACCAGGATAGCATTCTTTCACCTCAGAAATATTGCCAAGAAATTGTCACTAAACAATGCAGAAAAACTAGTTCATGCTTTTATCACTTCTAGGTTGGACTATTGTAATGCCTTACTGTCTGGTTGTTCTGTTAGGTGCATAAACAAGCTTCAGCTAGTCCAGAATGCAGCAGCGAGAGTCCTCACTAGAACCAGAAGATATGAGCACATCACCCCTATCCTATCTTCACTACATTGGCTCTCTGTGAAATTTCACATCCATTTTAAAATACTACTCTTGACATATAAAGCAATAAATGGTCTCGCGCCGCAGTATCTGAGCGAACTGCTAGTGTCTTACAATCCGCCACGTCTACTTCGGTCAAAGGATGCAGGCTGCTTATCAGTACCGCGTATTATGAAAACTACAGCTGGGGGCAGAGCTTTTTCTTACAAAGCCCCAAAATTATGGAATAGTCTTCCAAATAGTGTTCGGGACTCAGACACAGTCTCAGTGTTTAAGTCTAGACTAAAAACCTATTTATTTAGCCAAGCATTTTTATAAATAGATTAGCCATAAGGTAAAGGAGCAGATCTGGGGGACTCATGGACGTAGAGTATTATGGTGAACTGGTATGTTTAGATGCTGTCTTCCTCACTCTCATTTGATCACTCAGGTTTGTTGACGGTGAGGTGATTGTTTGCTTTACATCTCAGTTCCCCCTCATGTTTGTGTTTCCTTCTGGCTCTCCCTTTTAGTTATGCTGTCATAGTTAGTCCTGCCGGAGTCCCTGCTTGCACTCTACAGTAAATATACATTCACATTAGACATTGTGACTGTGACCATACCTAATTGCAATCTCTCCTCCTCTTCTCTTTCTCCCCCTCTTTCTCTTTCCTCTCTCCCCCTGTCTCCCCCTTTCACTCTTTCTCTCTCTCTCTCTGTCGAGCTACACATGTGGTTCCTGAGCTGCCAGTGATCCAGACTCCCACTGCCCTCCGGACCTGTCTGATCCATCCTGGTGCCCCGTTTCTGGTTGGAGGTCTCATCGCATGGATGCCCCGTGTGTGTCTTTGGGATGCGTCTGGTGTCTGGTGGGATGATTCTATCTACTTAGAAGATGGTTCTGGCCTCGACTGGTGTTGTCAGCTGTTTCTCTGAGGACTTGACAATTCGATAGTTCAGGACTGGAACTTTCTACAAGTCTATCTGAGTCTCCAATAACTACTGGACTCCATTTTAACATAAATTAACATCAACTATTATAGCTGAACTGCTGCCACCTAACACACTGTATAAATGCAGATCATTTCCTGCTATCTGTTTCACCCAGATGAGGATGGGTTCCCTGTTGAGTCTGGTTCCTCTCAAGGTTTCTTCCTATTACCATCTCACAGAGTTTTTCCTTGCCACTGTCGCCCGCGGCTTGTTCATCAGCGACGATCTGACCATTTTGATTCATACACATTCACATTCCATGTTGTTGTTGGTCTTTCGGCTGCTCCCAACAAGGGGTCGCCACAGCGGAATATCCAGTCCGCACTACAACTTGGCACAGGTTTTACGCCGGATGCCCTTCCTGACGCAACCCTCCCATTTTATCCGGGCTTGGGACCGGCACTGTATCCAGTGGCTGGGGTGTGGGCACTGGCATACAAACTTAAATAATTCTTTTGTTTGTGTAAAGCTGCTTTGCGACAATGACAATTGTTAAAATTGCTATACAAATAAAATTTAATTGAACTAATCCCAGCTCTATAATCCCTAACACACTATGTGACTAATCTCACGTCTATAACCCCTAACGCTCTGTGTGACTAATCCCAGCTTTATAACCCCTAACACACCATGTAACTAATCCCAGTATTACGGGGCTGAATAGTTGACAAAGAGTTCTAGGTGTAAATGAATTGAATTCTCCAGATCTCATTCCGATCGAGTGTCTTTGGGACGTGCTGGAAAAAGAGGTCCGATACACTGAGGCCCTACTTTGCCACTTACAGGAATTAAAGGATCTGCTGCGAACACCTTGGTGTCAGATACCACACACACCTTCAGAGGTCTGCTGGAGTCCGGGCCTCGATGCGTCAGTGCTGTTTTGGATGATCAGTGTAGATGTTCAGAAGCCACAAAATGTACATTAAAAGTCAGAAAATATCAGCTGAGGTGTAACTATAGCAACAACTGTATAACACTAACCCTCCCACCCCCCCAAGAAGAAATAGAAAGTTTGCTAGATGAAATCTTCTTATCAGCCCCGCCCTCAAATCCAGACTATTCTCTATCTGCTGCTAATCATTTATTTATATGGCTAGCTGTTTTGCACACATGCGGACACACACACATAAAGCGAGGGGGAAATGCTTGCCAGATGGCTGTAGCAGTTCCACCTCCCAAAAACACCAATCTGAGAGCAGCATACACAAACACACACACACACACACACAAAGCGAGGAAAAAACAGGATGATAAATGAGTTCCTAAAACACACACACACACACACAAACTGTAGTCTGTGTGAGAAAAGCACCATGTTCTAGTGAAAGGTCGAAGGTTGTAACGTAGTTATAAAGTGTCAGTGGTGATTAATGCTGACACACACTGCGGCTCTCAGAACACACTCGTCTGCAATTTCACTGCTGTTCCACACACACACACACACACACACACACACAACCACACACACACACATCCAGGAAGAGACATCAGTACAGGTCACCAGTACTGCAGTGTACAGAGTGTTTAACTGTAGATCTATAGATGGGAGTGGAGTACTGAGTGTAGTACTAAGTGTAGTACTGAATGTAGTACTGAGTTTAGTACTGAGTGTAGAGGTGAGTGTAGTACTGAATGTAGTACTGAGTGTAGAGGTGAGTGTAGTAATGAATGGAGTACTGAATGGAGTATTGAGTGTAGTACTGAGTGTAGTACTGAGTGTAGTACTGAGTGTAGTACTGAATGGAGTACTGAATGGAGTACTGAGTGTAGTACTGAGTGGAGTATTGAGTGTAGTATTGAATGGAGTATTGAGTGGAGTACTGAATGGAGTACTGAGTGTAGTACTGAATGGAGTACTGAGTGTAGTACTGAATGGAGTATTGAGTGTTGTACTGAATGGAGTATTGAGTGTAGTACTGAATGGAGTACTGAATGGAGTACTGAGTATAGTACTGAATGGAGTACTGAATGGAGTACTGAGTGTAGTACTGAATGGAGTATTGAGTGTAGTACTGAGTGGAGTATTGAGTGTAGTACTGAATGGAGTACTGAATGGAGTATTGAGTGTAGTACTGAGTGTAGTACTGAATGGAGTACTGAGTGTAGTACTGAATGGAGTATTGAGTGTTGTACTGAATGGAGTATTGAGTGTAGTACTGAGTGTAGTACTGAATGGAGTATTGAGTGTAGTACTGAGTGGAGTATTGAGTGTAGTATTGAATGGAGTATTGAGTGTAGTACTGAATGGAGTATTGAGTGTAGTACTGAATGGAGTATTGAGTGTAGTACTGAGTGTAGTATTGAGTGTAGTATTGAATGGAGTATTGAGTGTAGTACTGAATGGAGTATTGAGTGTAGTACTGAATGGAGTATTGAGTGTAGTACTGAATGGAGTATTGAGTGTAGTACTGAGTGTAGTATTGAATGGAGTACTGAATGGAGTATTGAGTGTAGTACTGAGTGTAGTACTGAATGGAGTACTGAGTGTAGAGGTGAGTGTAGTAATGAATGGAGTACTGAATGGGGTATAGAGTGTAGTACTGAGTGTAGTACTGAGTGTAGTACTGAATGGAGTATTGAGTGTAGTACTGAGTGTAGTACTGAATGGAGTACTGAATGGAGTATTGAGTGTAGTATTGAATGGAGTATTGAGTGTAGAGGTGAGTGTAGTAATGAATGGAGTACTGAATGGGGTATAGAGTGTAGTACTGAGTGTAGTACTGAATGGAGTATTGAGTGTAGTACTGAGTGTAGTACTGAGTGTAGTACTGAGTGTAGTACTGAATGGAGTACTGAGTGGAGTATTGAGTGTAGTATTGAATGGAGTATTGAGTGGAGTACTGAATGGAGTACTGAGTGTAGTACTGAATGGAGTATTGAGTGTAGTACTGAATGGAGTACTGAGTATAGTACTGAATGGAGTACTGAATGGAGTACTGAGTGTAGTACTGAATGGAGTATTGAGTGTAGTACTGAGTGGAGTATTGAGTGTAGTACTGAATGGAGTATTGAGTGTAGTACTGAGTGTAGTACTGAATGGAGTACTGAATGGAGTACTGAATGGAGTACTGAATGGAGTACTGAGTGTAGTACTGAATGGAGTATTGAGTGTTGTACTGAATGGAGTATTGAGTGTAGTACTGAGTGTAGTACTGAATGGAGTATTGAGTGTAGTACTGAGTGGAGTATTGAGTGTAGTATTGAATGGAGTATTGAGTGTAGTACTGAATGGAGTATTGAGTGTAGTACTGAATGGAGTATTGAGTGTAGTACTGAGTGTAGTATTGAATGGAGTACTGAATGGAGTATTGAGTGTAGTACTGAGTGTAGTACTGAATGGAGTACTGAGTGTAGAGGTGAGTGTAGTAATGAATGGAGTACTGAATGGGGTATAGAGTGTAGTACTGAGTGTAGTACTGAGTGTAGTACTGAATGGAGTATTGAGTGTAGTACTGAGTGTAGTACTGAATGGAGTACTGAATGGAGTATTGAGTGTAGTATTGAATGGAGTATTGAGTGTAGAGGTGAGTGTAGTAATGAATGGAGTACTGAATGGGGTATAGAGTGTAGTACTGAATGGAGTATTGAGTGTAGTACTGAGTGTAGTACTGAGTGTAGTACTGAATGGAGTACTGAATGGAGTACTGAGTGGAGTACTGAGTGGAGTATTGAGTGTAGTATTGAATGGAGTATTGAGTGGAGTACTGAATGGAGTATTGAGTGTAGTACTGAATGGAGTACTGAATGGAGTACTGAATGGAGTATTGAGTGTTGTACTGAATGGAGTATTGAGTGTAGTACTGAGTGTAGTACTGAATGGAGTATTGAGTGTAGTACTGAGTGGAGTATTGAGTGTAGTATTGAATGGAGTATTGAGTGTAGTACTGAATGGAGTATTGAGTGTAGTACTGAATGGAGTATTGAGTGTAGTACTGAGTGTAGTATTGAATGGAGTACTGAATGGAGTATTGAGTGTAGTACTGAGTGTAGTACTGAATGGAGTACTGAGTGTAGAGGTGAGTGTAGTAATGAATGGAGTACTGAATGGGGTATAGAGTGTAGTACTGAGTGTAGTACTGAGTGTAGTACTGAATGGAGTATTGAGTGTAGTACTGAGTGTAGTACTGAATGGAGTACTGAATGGAGTATTGAGTGTAGTATTGAATGGAGTATTGAGTGTAGAGGTGAGTGTAGTAATGAATGGAGTACTGAATGGGGTATAGAGTGTAGTACTGAGTGTAGTACTGAGTGTAGTACTGAATGGAGTACTGAATGGAGTACTGAGTGGAGTACTGAGTGTAGTATTGAATGGAGTATTGAGTGGAGTACTGAATGGAGTATTGAGTGTAGTACTGAATGGAGTACTGAATGGAGTACTGAGTATAGTACTGAATGGAGTACTGAATGGAGTACTGAGTGTAGTACTGAATGGAGTATTGAGTGTAGTACTGAGTGGAGTATTGAGTGTAGTACTGAATGGAGTACTGAATGGAGTATTGAGTGTAGTACTGAGTGTAGTACTGAATGGAGTACTGAATGGAGTACTGAGTGTAGTACTGAATGGAGTATTGAGTGTAGTACTGAGTGTAGTACTGAATGGAGTATTGAGTGTAGTAATGAGTGTAGTACTGAATGGAGTATTGAGTGTAGTACTGAATGGAGTATTGAGTGTAGTACTGAGTGTAGTACTGAATGGAGTATTGAGTGTAGTACTGAGTGTAGTACTGAATGGAGTATTGAGTGTAGTACTGAGTACTGAATGGAGTACTGAATGGAGTATTGAGTGTAGAGGTGAGTGTAGTACTGAGTGTAACTGTTCATTTTACTGTGTTTGTTCCAGCGCTGTGCGTGTAAGTATGTGTGTGTGAGTATGTGTGTGTGAGTATGTGTGAGTATGTGTGCGTGAGTATGTGTGTGAGTATGTGTGCGTGTAAGTATGTGTGTGTGAGTATGTGTGTGAGTATGTGTGTGTGAGTATGTGTGTGAGAATGTGTGCGTGTAAGTATGTGTGTGTGAGTATGTGTGTGAGTATGTGTGTGAGTATGTGTGTGTGAGTATGTGTGTGTGAGTATGTGTGTGAGTATGTGTGCGTGTAAGTATGTGTGTGTGAGTATGTGTGTGAGTATGTGTGCGTGTAAGTATGTGTGTGTGAGTATGTGTGTGAGTATGTGTGTGAGTATGTGTGTGTGAGTATGTGTGTGAGTATGTGTGTGAGTATGTGTGTGAGTATGTGTGCGTGTAAATATGTGTGTGTGAGTATGTGTGTGAGTATGTGTGTGTAAGTATGTGTGTGTGAGTATGTGTGTGAGTATGTGTGTGAGTATGTGTGCGTGTAAGTATGTGTGTGTGAGTATGTGTGTGTGAGTATGTGTGTGAGTATGTGTGCGTGTAAATATGTGTGTGTGAGTATGTGTGTGAGTATGTGTGTGAGTATGTGTGCGTGTAAGTATGTGTGTGTGAGTATGTGTGTGAGTATGTGTGTGAGTATGTGTGTGTGAGTATGTGTGTGAGTATGTGTGCGTGTAAGTATGTGTGTGTGAGTGTGTGTGAGTATGTGTGTGAGTATGTGTGTGAGTATGTGTGTGAGTATGTGTGCGTGTAAGTATGTGTGTGTGAGTATGTGTGTGAGTATGTGTGTGTGAGTATGTGTGCGTGTAAGTATGTGTGTGTGAGTATGTGTGTGTGAGTATGTGTGTGTGAGTATGTGTGTGTGAGTATGTGTGTGTGTAAGTATGTGTGTGTGAGTATGTGTGTGTGTAAGTATGTGTGTGTGAGTATGTGTGTGTGTAAGTATGTGTGTGTGAGTATGTGTGTGAGTATGTGTGTGTAAGTATGTGTGTGTGAGTATGTGTGTGTGAGTATGTGTGTGTGTAAGTATGTGTGTGTGAGTATGTGTGTGTGTAAGTATGTGTGTGTGAGTAAGTATGTGTGTGTGAGTATGTGTGTGTGAGTATGTGTGTGTGAGTATGTGTGTGTGAGTATGTGTGCGTGTAAGTATGTGTGTGTGAGTATGTGTGTGAGTATGTGTGTGTGAGTATGTGTGTGTGTAAGTATGTGTGTGTGAGTATGTGTGTGAGTATGTGTGTGTAAGTATGTGTGTGTGAGTATGTGTGTGTGAGTATGTGTGTGTGTAAGTATGTGTGTGTGAGTATGTGTGTGTGTAAGTATGTGTGTGTGAGTAAGTATGTGTGTGTGAGTATGTGTGTGTGAGTATGTGTGTGTGAGTATGTGTGTGTGAGTATGTGTGCGTGTAAGTATGTGTGTGTGAGTATGTGTGTGAGTATGTGTGTGTGAGTATGTGTGTGTGAGTATGTGTGTGTGTGAGTATGTGTGTGTGAGTATGTGTGCGTGTAAGTGTGTGTGTGTGAGTATGTGTGTGTGAGTATGTGTGTGTGAGTATGTGTGTGTGTAAGTATGTGTGTGTGAGTATGTGTGTGTGTAAGTATGTGTGTGTGAGTATGTGTGTGTGTAAGTATGTGTGTGTGAGTATGTGTGTGAGTATGTGTGTGTGTAAGTGTGTGTGTGTGAGTATGTGTGCGTGTAAGTGTGTGTGTGTGAGTATGTGTGTGTGAGTGTGTGTGTGTGAGTATGTGTGTGTGAGTATGTGTGTGTGAGTATGTGTGCGTGTAAGTGTGTGTGTGTGAGTATGTGTGTGTGAGTATGTGTGTGTGTAAGTATGTGTGTGTGAGTATGTGTGTGTGTAAGTATGTGTGTGTGAGTATGTGTGTGTGTAAGTATGTGTGTGTGTAAGTATGTGTGTGTGAGTATGTGTGTGTGTAAGTATGTGTGTGTGAGTATGTGTGCGTGTAAGTGTGTGTGTGTGAGTATGTGTGTAAGTATGTGTGTGTGTAAGTATGTGTGTGTGAGTATGTGTGTGTGTGAGTATGTGTGTGTAAGTATGTGTGTGTGTAAGTATGTGTGTGTGAGTATGTGTGTGAGTATGTGTGTGTAAGTATGTGTGTGTGAGTATGTGTGTGTGTAAGTATGTGTGTGTGAGTATGTGTGTGTGAGTATGTGTGTGTGTAAGTATGTGTGTGTGAGTATGTGTGTGTGAGTATGTGTGTGAGTATGTGTGTGTGAGTATGTGTGTGTGAGTATGTGTGTGAGTATGTGTGTGTGAGTATGTGTGTGTGAGTATGTGTGTGTGAGTATGTGTGTGAGTATGTGTGTGTGTAAGTATGTGTGTGTGAGTATGTGTGCGTGTAAGTATGTGTGTGTGAGTATGTGTGTGAGTATGTGTGTGTGAGTATGTGTGTGAGTATGTGTGTGTGAGTATGTGTGTGTGAGTATGTGTGTGTGCGTATGTGTGTGTGAGTATGTGTGTGTGAGTATGTGTGTGTGAGTATGTGTGTGTAAGTATGTGTGTGTGAGTATGTGTGTGTGAGTATGTGTGTGTGAGTATGTGTGTGTGAGTATGTGTGTGTGAGTATGTGTGTGAGTGTGTGTGTGAGTATGTGTGCGTGAGTATGTGTGTGTGAGTATGTGTGTGAGTATGTGTGTGTGAGTATGTGTGTGAGTATGTGTGTGTGTAAGTATGTGTGTGTGAGTATGTGTGCGTGTAAGTATGTGTGTGTGAGTATGTGTGTGAGTATGTGTGTGAGTATGTGTGTGTGTAAGTATGTGTGTGTGAGTATGTGTGCGTGTAAGTATGTGTGTGTGAGTATGTGTGTGAGTATGTGTGTGTGAGTATGTGTGTGTGAGTATGTGTGTGTGTAAGTATGTGTGTGTGAGTATGTGTGTGTGTAAGTATGTGTGTGTGAGTATGTGTGTGTGAGTATGTGTGTGTGAGTATGTGTGTGAGTATGTGCGTGAGTATGTGTGTGTGAGTATGTGTGTGTGAGTATGTGTGAGTATGTGTGTGTGAGTATGTGTGTGTGAGTATGTGTGTGTGAGTATGTGTGTGTGAGTATGTGTGCGTGTAAGTATGTGTGTGTGAGTATGTGTGTGAGTATGTGTGTGTGAGTATGTGTGTGTGAGTATGTGTGTGTGAGTATGTGTGTGTGAGTATGTGTGTGTGTAAGTATGTGTGTGTGAGTATGTGTGTGAGTATGTGTGTGTGTAAGTGTGTGTGTGTGAGTATGTGTGTGTGAGTATGTGTGTGTGAGTATGTGTGCGTGTAAGTGTGTGTGTGTGAGTATGTGTGTGTGAGTATGTGTGTGTGAGTATGTGTGTGTGAGTATGTGTGTGTGAGTATGTGTGCGTGTAAGTGTGTGTGTGTGAGTATGTGTGTGTGAGTATGTGTGTGTGAGTATGTGTGTGTGTATGTGTGTGTGAGTATGTGTGCGTGTAAGTGTGTGTGTGTGAGTATGTGTGTGTGAGTATGTGTGTGTGAGTATGTGTGTGTGTAAGTATGTGTGTGTGAGTATGTGTGTGTGTAAGTATGTGTGTGTGAGTATGTGTGTGTGTAAGTATGTGTGTGTGAGTATGTGTGTGAGTATGTGTGTGTGTAAGTGTGTGTGTGTGAGTATGTGTGCGTGTAAGTGTGTGTGTGTGAGTATGTGTGTGTAAGTGTGTGTGTGTGAGTATGTGTGTGTGAGTATGTGTGCGTGTAAGTGTGTGTGTGTGAGTATGTGTGTGTGAGTATGTGTGTGTGTAAGTATGTGTGTGTGAGTATGTGTGTGTGTAAGTATGTGTGTGTGAGTATGTGTGTGTGTAAGTATGTGTGTGTGTAAGTATGTGTGTGTGAGTATGTGTGTGTGTAAGTATGTGTGTGTGAGTATGTGTGCGTGTAAGTGTGTGTGTGTGAGTATGTGTGTGTGTAAGTATGTGTGTGTGTAAGTATGTGTGTGTGAGTATGTGTGTGTGTGAGTATGTGTGTGTAAGTATGTGTGTGTGTAAGTATGTGTGTGTGAGTATGTGTGTGTGTAAGTATGTGTGTGTGAGGTGAACATGTCTAATCAACTCCTTAAAATGACTACCCTACTTTCCCTCTGATCTAGTTATTAAGGTTCCCATGTTTCCCCGTGCTCCTGTTCCCTAAACAGTGTGTGTCTGTGTGTATCTGTGTGTGTGTCTGTTTGTGTGTGTGTGTGTGTCTGTGTGTGTGCGTGTGTGTACAAGGGAGTGAAAACAGCGGCGTAAAGTTCACTCACTGCTGTGGCGTGTCAAAGTGGGATGTTTTTAAAACACACACACACACACATTGTTTTGACGATACATATTGGTTTCATGCTGTGACTGTAACACAATACTGAAGAAACAGGGTGTGTGTGTGTGTGTGTGTTTATTTTAACATGGTGGTTTGCTTATGGAGCACAGTTTACATTCTCTGCAGGAAGCTCTCACTGTGTGTGTGTGTGTGTGTGTGTGTGTGAGACACTGAATCATGTATTTATGCTTATTGATTTAGGAAAAGAACACGGTATAAATATTTACACCTACACACACACACACTGACCAGGTGGACGTAGGGGACGAAGTATCCGTAGAGCGCAGCTGGGATCCCGAAGGCCCAGATCCTGTAACTCAGACTCCTCCAGATCTGGACGTTACAGATCCTCTTTAACGAGAACTTCTTGGACTCCACCCTCTGAGGGAGGCGGGGCTTGTAGGTGAATCCGGCCAGCACGAGCACGAGCATGAGGATGCTGAGGACGCGCAGGGTGTTGTGCAGGCCGGCGCGCTCCAGCAGGACCTTCAGCAGCGGGGGCAGAGACACGGTGAAGACGCTGCTCCCCGCCGTCACGATGCCGTTCACCAAACCCAAGCGCTTCTGAGATCAGACAGAAACAAGCGTTACGTCATCCGTCACACCTTATTGACAAACGCACGAATATTCATTATAAACAAACAACAGGACGCACCTTGAAGTAATGTCCCAGTATGACGAGACTCGGCTGGTACGCGAACGAACAGCCGCACGCAAACACCACGCCGTAGGTGAAGTACAATGCGCCCAGAGAGCTGCACACACACACACACACACACACACACACACACACACAGCATTGTTGGTTTATGTGTTTATGTGACTCGTTGTGTGTGTGTGTGTGTGTGTGTGTTAGAATGTGTATTTGCACAGTGTGTGTGTGAGCTTGAGCAAAGCTGCTGATTGGTCAGCTGCTCTAACACCCATGATGACATCATCAGCTGTTGGAACATTGTCACGATTAGTTTCGAAATGTGCAACTTGTATACCATCGTGTGTGTGTGTGTGTGTGTGTGTGTGCGTGTGTCTTACGAGACGAATGAACTGCCGAAGAGGCCGATGAAGCCGACCGCGGCGCCGCTCACCGCCGTGACCCTGCAGCCGAACACGTCTGTAAACACGCTGACGATCGGAGAGCAGAAGAAGATCATCCCCATGGACAGAGAACCCACCCACGCTGAGACACACAGAGACACACAGGGGGGGGGGAAGGGGGTTACTGGATACTGAGTGAATACATTTCACCAGACCATAATACAGTGAGGCGTTACCATGGCAACAACCACACCGCATGATGGTTTACATGATGACACCAGGACCCACTGTAGGGCCGCGTCGCAGCATGAGACCGCAGCTGGAGTCTTACTGAACTCAATAAGGAGAGAGTTTCACACCTCCGGTATTACCGCTATCTCTCTCTCGCACACACACACACACACACACACACACTGAGCTGAGATAAAGTTTCCACAGTACAGAGAAAAGTCAACACAGGATACAGAGAGGAAAAACAAACAGAGGGAGAGGACTACCTGAGAGACAGGTCATTTATTATACTCTACAGAGAGAGACACAGAGAGGGAGAGGGAGACAGACAGAGGGGGAGGGGGGGATAGAGGGACAGAGAGAGACATGAAACACAGACAGACGGGTGACTGTATCACTGGATAAAAACTCAACACCGCATTGTTGACTAGCTTTAGCTGCGTCAGTTCTATCTTTATCGTATTCGTCCAATTAAACACGCACACACAGACACACACACACACACGCGTACACACAAACATACACACACACACGTGCTTGACCAGAACACTGAATGTTGTATATCTAAATAATGAGCTTCACTTCCTGTCACTCAATTTGCTGATGTTCCTCTAATACATGACCTCAAGTGTGTGAGATGTGTGTGCTGACTAGGGCTGCACGATATATCGAAAAAATATCGTTATCGCGATAATGGCATGCGCGATAACCATATCGCAAGGAGTTGCGATAAATACTTTATTTGCCAAGCATTTGTGTGTCCAAATTTGACCAATCAGATGTGGCCTTACTACGTTTATACCCGATTATATCTTTATATATATATATATATATATATATATATATATATATATATATATAATATATATCGTTGTGCGCGTTCTTATCATGCGACCGGGGGGGGAATGCGCGTTCTGATCATATAAATAGAGTAACGAGGCTATTTTTAAAATGTAAGGAGTAGAAAGTACAGATAATTGCTTAAAAATTTAAGGAGTAGAAGTAACTAGAGGGGGGAAAATTCCTGAAGAAATTTTAAGTGTGTCTATGCGCGTGCCGGGTAAAAAGTCGGCTGAAAAATAATTATTCCAGTAAAGTATAGATACCCAAAATTTCTACTTAAGTAAGGTAACGAAGTATTTGTACTTCGTTACTTGACACCTCTGGAAGTCAGTGACTCAGTGGTTTGTTTACTCCTCTTATACTTCCGGGTTCACGCCCGCATTACTTCCGGGTCCTAGTGCCGGTCGCGGAGCGAGTGTGTGTGTGCGTGCGTGCGCGCGTGCGTGCATGTGCGTGCGTGTGTGTGACAAATAGTATTTTTTTTATTTAATTTTTGTTTAATAATATTTATTTTTATTTTTAAAAAAAAGATGCTCTCGTTTTAAGACACTATTGATGAGTGTTACACGGTTACATGTAAATAAACAGTAATGTTTGAAAGTAATTCATATTGTGTTGGCAGGTTTATAGTAACAGCAAACCAGAAGTCAGAATATCTGCTGAGGGGTTTAAGTCATTCATAGTGTTTTGAAGTCTAAATATTTGCAACTTCCTTGACATATAGTTTCTTTTTAGCCTGAAATAGATTTAATTACATCAGACGAATATCTATTACCTGTTTATTTTAGTATCATCATTACATATAAATAAATAATAAAAAAAATAGGCAATAATAAGAATAAAAAAATGCATTTCTCTAGGGAAATGTTATATCAAGAAATATCGTTATCGCAATATTCAACAACAATATCGCATATCGCATATTTTCCTAATATCGTGTAGCCCTATTGCTGACGTTCTACCGGTCACAGGATGGCCTCCCTCATATGCAACACACACACACACACACACACAGACATCTAAATATGAGAGTGAGACAGTGGTAAAGGTGAGACAGTGAAAAAGGGGAAAGTGGGTGTAGCAGCGATGACGATGACGTCTGGTGTGATCAGGATTTTGGGAAATGACTTTAATAATAATAATAATAATAATTAAGTGGTGTTTATACTGAGAAACTGCATTAAGTTTGATGTAAACATTGTTTGGGTTAAGTTAAAGTGTAAAGACTGAGATAAACAGTGTTAAAGGTTGAGATAAACAGCGTAGGATTGAGAAAAACAGTATTGAGGGTGAGATAAACAGTTTTGGGGGGTAAGATAAAGAGCGCTGAAGTTGAGATAAACAGTTTTGATAGTGAGATAAACAGTGTTGATGGTGTGATAAATAGTTTTGAGGGCTGAGATAAACAGCGCTGGGGTTAAACAGCTTTGAGGGTTGAGATAAACAGTTTTGAGGGTTGAGATAAACAGTTTTGAGGGTTGAGATAAACAGTTTTGGTGGTGAGATAAACAGTTTTGAGGGTTGAGATAAATAGTTTTGGTGGTGAGATAAACAGTTTTGAGGGTTGAGATTATCAGTTTTGAGGGTTGAGATAAACAGTTTTGAGGGTGAGATAAACAGCGCTGAGGTTAAACAGCTTTGAGGGTTGAGATGAACAGTTTTGAGGGTGAGATAAACAGCTTTGAGGGTTGAGATAAACAGTTTTGGTGGTGAGATAAACAGTTCTGAGGGTTGAGATAAACAGTGTTGAGGTTAAACAGTTCTGAGGGTTGAGATAAACAGTTCTGAGGGATGAGATAAAGAGTTTTGAGGATGAGATAAACAGCACTGAGGTTAAACAGCTTTGAGGGTTGAGATGAACAGTTTTGAGGTTGAGATAAACAGTGTTGAGGTTAAACAGCTTTGAAGGTTGAGATGAACAGTTTTGAGGGTGAGATAAACAGCTTTGAGTGTGAGATAAACAATTTTGAGGGTGAGATAAACAGTTTTGAGGGTTGAGATAAACAGTTTTGAGGATGAGATAAACAGCGCTGAGGTTAAACAGCTTTGAGGGTTGAGATGAACAGTTTTGAGGGTGAGATAAACAGTTTTGAGGGTTGAGATAAACAGTTTTGAGGGTGAGATAAACAGTTTTGAGGGTGAGATAAACATTGTTGAGGTTAAACAGCTTTGAAGGTTGAGATGAACAGTTTTGAGGGTGAGATAAACAGTTTTGAGGGTGAGATAAACAGCTTTGAGGGTTGAGATAAAGTTTTGAGGGTGAGATAAACAGTTTTGACGGTTGAGATAAACAGTTTTGAGGATGAGATAAACAGCGCTGAGGTTAAACAGCTTTGAGGGTTGAGATGAACAGTTTTGAGGGTGAGATAAACAGTTTTGAGGGTTGAGATAAACAGTTTTGAGGATGAGATAAACAGCGCTGAGGTTAAACAGCTTTGAGGGTTGAGATGAACAGTTTTGAGGGTGAGATAAACAGTTTTGAGGGTTGAGATAAACAGTTTTGAGGGTGAGATAAACAGTTTTGAGGGTGAGATAAACAGTGTTGAGGTTAAACAGCTTTGAAGGTTGAGATGAACAGTTTTGAGGGTGAGATAAACAGTTTTGAGGGTGAGATAAACAGCTTTGAGGGTTGAGATAAAGTTTTGAGGGTGAGATAAACAGTTTTGACGGTTGAGATAAACAGTTCTGAGGGTTGAGATAAACAGTGTTGAGGTTAAACAGTTCTGAGGGTTGAGATAAACAGTTCTGAGGGATGAGATAAACAGTTTTGGTGGTGAGATAAACAGTTTTGAGGGTTGAGGTAAACAGTTTTGAGGGTTGAGATAAACAGTTTTGAGGGTGAGATAAACAGCGCTGAGGTTAAACAGCTTTGAGGGTTGAGATGAACAGTTTTGAGGGTGAGATAAACAGTTTTGAGGGTTGAGATAAACAGTTTTGAGGGTGAGATAAACAGTGTTGAGGTTAAACAGCTTTGAAGGTTGAGATGAACAGTTTTGAGGGTGAGATAAACAGTTTTGAGGGTGAGATAAACAGCTTTGAGGGTTGAGATAAACAGTTTTGAGGGTATGATAAACAGTTTTGAGGGTTGAGATAAACAGTTTTGAGGGTGAGATAAACAGTTCTGAGGGTTGAGATAAACAGTTCTGAGGGTTGAGATAAACAGTTCTGAGGGTTGAGATAAACAGTTCTGAGGGTTGAGATAAACAGTTTTGAGGGTAAGATAAACAGTTTTGAGGGTTGAGATAAACAGTTTTGAGGGTGAGATAAACAGTTCTGAGGGTTGAGATAAACAGTTCTAAGGGTTGAGATAAACAGTTCTGAGGGTTGAGATAAACAGTTCTGAGGGATGAGATAAACAGTTCTGAGGGTTGAGGTAAACAGTTCTGAGGGATGAGATAAACAGTTTTGAGGGTTGAGATAAACAGTGTTGAGGGTTGAGATCTCAGCAGTGAGATTTAGAAAATGAAGAAGTTATGAAACAAGAAGTAAAACTGCAGGGTAAGCTCCAGCTCAATGTGATCTGAGTGACGCTAAGCAACACAACCCTAAACATGTGGAGAGATTCACATCCAACACTAAACACATGATCGTGTCAACAGCTCCACACCGAACACATTTCTCTCAAACACACACACACATTTTATTTTTAGTGTGTATGTGTTTATTAATGAAACTTGGAGAAGCGTGCTCCACTGTTTGTATCTCCGCAGGCAGAAGTGAAAGTGCTTAGAGCTCGATGTCCTGACTCACTGCAGAACTGCAGACCGGGCCATTACGTGTGTGTGTGTGTGTGGGCGCGCATCTCCATGAGAGGATCAAGTTACACATTACCCACCCTCTTCCTGGGCTTAAGCAGAGATAATTTTCAGTAAATACTCATTTAAAAAAATGTAATCTATTACTCTCTCTCTCTCTCCATAATCTCTCTGCAATCCTTTATACTCACACTCCATAATTCATACTCTTACTCCACCCTCACACTGTATACTCACACTTCCACTCAATACTCACACTGTACATTTTATACTTTTTTTTATTCTTTCCTTTAAGCGTTTATGCCTCCTTACTTCCTTTTTTTTTTTTTTCAAGTACGCATTCATTTCTCTGCGTATCATACTGTGTATGGTTGTGTATGTAACAAATAAAAATATGAATTGAATTGTACACTTCCACTCCATTCTCTATACTCATACTCCACACCTATTCCATGCCCTATTCCTCAGACAGTATTATGGGATGCGTGTTGCCTACACAACCGAAACCTCCTTCACCATCATTTTTAAAAACATCAGTCGATATCAGCAATTATTGATAAATTTCATGAGCTACTACAAGCCTACATTTAACAAAAAGTAAGAGAGTGTTTAAATAAACCACTTTAATATTTTAATCACACACACACACACACACACACACACACACACACACTGCAGTAGAGTATATGTACATCGTCAGTCAGAGAGTCTCACAGTCATGTTGTACACACATGGGAACTGTTAAGAGTCATTCCGCCTCCTCACGCCCGGCTCTGATTGGCTGCTTCTGGTGACCTCACAGACCATGTGACCAGTATAACAGTTTCTTTTCTTGCTAAACATGGGGTGATGTGTGTGTGTGTGCGTGCGTGTCTCCCACCAGTGAGCGGCCTTCACCTGAACACAGCATCTGAGATCAAACACGACGTTAATGAATAACTGTGCACGCTCCACATGTTTATCTCCTCCTCCCGTGTTTAAAACACGTCGGTTTACCTGTACATAATGAGTCTGTTTTTGTGTCTCAGGATGAACAAACTCCAGGAAAACACCATCGCGTCCCTTTCTCACACGCACTCACACACACACACACACACACACACTGGAGTGTCTTATCCTGGCAAGAACGGAAATCTGGTTTTCATTATCAATATCAAAATACTCGTCAATAGCAGGGTTTCCTGCGGAAAACTGGCTAAACACAAACACCCACACAATCCCCCCCACACACACTTTCCCTAAATCTACCCCCTTGAAGAGGATCGATCAGAACAAACAGGACATGTCTCTCCAAACCCGAAGAAAGCACAGGGAGGACAGTTATCAGGAAGGTTCCAGAAAAAAACATTCTGTGAGCTGCAGGAACATCTGGGCGTCTGGTAGGTAGACCCCATAACCACCCCCCCTCCCCTCCCCTCCCCTCCGATAGATCTGAAACACTTTTGTTAGAAAGAGCAGAACAAATCTGGTAAATGGAGGTGAGCCTTGATACCCTCGTTCACCAAATCTACTTGCCCCTGACCCTAAATCTACCCCTGAGGTAGGGTAGGGGTACAGCTCAAATGCACTCGCTTTACCTCCCTCTGAATCGGGACATGTATGAAAATCTGCCCTGCCTTAAACATACTCTGCCTTTCTTGTTTGCCCCGACACACACACACACACCTCTCCTCCCCGCCTGCTGTCTCAAGACATACCCATTCTTTTCCTCAAATCTGCCCCCTACCGTGCATTTAGCATGTCCTGCCTCGCTAATCCCCCCTTCTGAACCTTTTCATCCGTATTAAACGCTCCTTCCAACTCAATTACTGAGGATTTACACCTGACTGGGAGATTAAACACAAAGCCGGAGCTCGGCCCGACCGTCAGCCCCGATAAAGCGCTCGCTGCCATCGTTCCTCCTGAAGGTCAAAGGTCACACGAGTGAGTCAGAGATCACACGAGTGAGTCAGAGATCTCTGATCTCTGTGTGTGTGTGTGTGTGTGTGAGAGAGAGAGAAGGCAGTTTCCTAACTTGAGAGCATCCTCTTGATTGCAGGTCAGAGATAGAATTCAGACAGAGATAGAAACGCTGTATGTGTGTGTGTGTGCGCGTCTGTGTGGGAATGAAGACAGCTGGACAGACCCTTCGCTGATGCAACAGTCACACCATGTTACATACAAATACAGTGGTGTGAAAAACTATTTGCCCCCCTCCTAATTTCTTATTCTTTTGCATGTTTGTCACACAAAATGTTTCTGATCATCAAACACATTTAACTATTAGTCAAAGATAACACAAGTAAACACAAAATGCAGTTTTTAAATGAGGGTTTTTTTTTTTTTTTAGGGAGAAAAAAAATCCAAACCTACATGGCCATGTGTGAAAAAGTAATTGCCCCGGAACC
Organism: Channallabes apus; assembly: GCA_030522415.1. Taxonomy (NCBI): domain Eukaryota; kingdom Metazoa; phylum Chordata; class Actinopteri; order Siluriformes; family Clariidae; genus Channallabes; species Channallabes apus. The sequence continues at coordinate 59,422,277 of CM060107.1, forward strand.
TAATAACTGGTTGGGCCACCCTTAGCAGCAATAACTGCAATCAAGCGTTTGCGATAACTTGCAACGAGTCTTTTACAGCGCTCTGGAGGAATTTTGGCCCACTCATCTTTGCAGAATTGTTGTAATTCAGCTTTATTTGAGGGTTTTCTAGCATGAACCGCCTTTTTAAGGTCATGCCACAACATCTCAATAGGATTCAGGTCAGGACTTTGACTAGGCCACTCCAAAGTCTTCATTTTGTTTTTCTTCAGCCATTCAGAGGTGGATTTGCTGGTGTGTTTTGGGTCATTGTCCTGCTGCAGCACCCAAGATCGCTTCAGCTTGAGTTGACGAACAGATGGCCGGACATTCTCCTTCAGGATTTTTTGGTAGACAGTAGAATTCATGGTTCCATCTATCACAGCAAGCCTTCCAGGTCCTGAAGCAGCAAAACAACCCCAGACCATCACACTACCACCACCATATTTTACTGTTGGTATGATAATGTTCTTTTTCTGAAATGCTGTGTTACTTTTACGCCAGATGTAACGGGACACGCACCTTCCAAAAAGTTCAACTTTTGTCTCGTCGGTCCACAAAGTATTTTCCCAAAAGTCTTGGCAATCATTGAGATGTTTTTTAGCAAAATTGAGACGAGCCTTAATGTTCTTTTTGCTTAAAAGTGGTTTGCGCCTTGGAAATCTGCCATGCAGGCCGTTTTTGCCCAGTCTCTTTCTTATGGTGGAGTCATGAACACTGACCTTAATTGAGGCAAGTGAGGCCTGCAGTTCTTTAGATGTTGTCCTGGGGTCTTTTGTGGCCTCTCGGATGAGTCGTCTCTGCGCTCTTGGGGTAATTTTGGTCGGCCGGCCACTCCTGGGAAGGTTCACCACTGTTCCATGTTTTTGCCATTTGTGGATAATGGCTCTCACTGTGGTTCGCTGGAGTCCCAAAGCTTTAGAAATGGCTTTATAACCTTTACCAGACTGATAGATCTCAATTACTTTTGTTCTCATTTGTTTCTGAATTTCTTTGGATCTTGGCATGATGTCTAGCTTTTGAGGTGCTTTTGGTCTACTTCTCTGTGTCAGGTAGCTCCTATTTAAGTGATTTCTTGATTGAAACAGGTGTGCCAGTAATCAGGCCTGGGGGTGACTACAGAAATTGAACTCAGGTGTGATAAACCACAGTTACGTTATTTTTTAACAAGGGGGGCAATCACTTTTTCACACAGGGCCATGTAGATTTGGAGTTTTTTTTCTCCCTTAATAACGTAAATCTTCATTTAAAAACTGCATTTTGTGTTCAATTATGTTATCTTTGACTAATAGTTAACGGTTTTTGATGAGCAGAAACATTTAAGTGTGACAAACATGCAAAAGAATAAGAAATCAGGAAGGGGGCAAATAGTTTTTCACACCACTGTACCTCTTTACAACTCACTTGGTGTGTGTGTGTGTGTGTGTGTGATCAAACTCAGACTTTGAACTAGAATATAAACCTACATGCTGAGTGTGTGTTCTGCATTACAGAGGTGTGTGTATCAGCAGATTTTGTCGGTTATTCCTGTTACAGTTCCACGATGCCATGTGACCGTTCGTAAACATCTGGGTGTTTCGCTGTGTTTAAACATCGTACCGTAGTGAGCAGTAATGAATCAGATTTAACTATCTGTCTGATCTCTGTTTAAACAGCAATGGAAGGTCATAAGCCCCGCCCCCAGTCTGAGGTCACATCTACAGCCACATTTCTACAAAGGTATGATAAAATACACTGATTAGAGGTCAGCGCATCGCCGTGACGTCCGTCTGGCCTCCCGGGCCGAGTCAGGGTCTGAGGACGAGGTTGTAATAAAAGTCTGAGTAAATCTTATTTATAAGTGCGATCTTAACGTTATCATCACATCACACTCCTCTGTCCACTATTCAATTCAATTCAGTTTTATTTGTATAGCGCTTTTAACAATTGACATTGTCTCAAAACAGCTTTACACAATCAAAAGAATTATTTAAGTTTGTATGGAATGTGAATGTGTATGAATCAAAATGTTCAGATATTCCCTGGTGAGCAAGCCGAGGGCGACAGTGGCAAGGAAAAACTCCCTGAGATGGTAATAGGAAGAAACCTTGAGAGGAACCAGACTCGACACACTACAACACACTCCATCACACTGTACAACCCCACTGCACTGCTCCAGGGTAATAAACACACTATAAACTCACTAACGCCTTGTTTCTCTCCAACGGTACTGAAAGGGGGAACTCTTCACTGACGTCACTTCCCCCTTAAAGTCCACAGGTATATATGATATCTTGATAGGAAACTTCCGGGGGAAGAAAAAAAAACAATCAATCATTACATAATACTATAACTTTAATAATAAGGTTAGAGCTGATGTGAGTCTGCACCGCAGATAGAGAGAGGAAAAGTCTCAAATCTGATTTAAACAAAAAAAAACTAAAGCGATGGATTCTCGTGCTGAGGTGGTGGGTGCACGCGACACGCGCGAGCCCCCGCGTCCTCGAGCTCCAGGGGGCTTTTTTTTCCTTTTCTTCTCCCGCTCCAGTAACTAAACTAAACCCCCCGCGCGCGTAGTGACGCGCTAATTACGGCGTTGTTAAACATCTGAACGGCGGTAATAACGCGCCGGCGTGCTGCAGCGCGAGGAACGTGGCGCACGCGCCGTGCGAACTTTGCTCCACGCGCGTGGCTCGAGCGCCCAGGCGGCCGGTTCAAGTTTCTCTGTGTGTGTGTGTGTGTGTGTGTGTGAGGATGTTCGTGAGGTAAATGTGAGGTAAATACCTGTCCTGAAGCGCAGGTCACTGTCTTTCTCAGAGCCGAACTCCTTCAGTAGGGACACGAATAAGATCCCGAAGGCGTTTTGGATTCCGAACACCGACCCGTTACACCACATGGAGGCGAGCATGACCACCCAGCCCCAGCCGCCCTCGGGGTGTTCAAACTCGGGCTGTCTCTCCACAGAGGCCCGCTGGCTCTCACCATCTCCGCCGTCCTCCTCCTCCTCCTCTTTCTTCTTCATGTTCTCCGCCTCGGGTAAGAACTTCTCCTCAGGGTTCATTACCTCAGGATCTTTCGCACCATTTAAGCGCTTCTCCTCGTGGTTTACCTCAGGTTCCTCTGCCTCGTTGAAGCGCTTCTCCTCAGGGTTGATGTCAGGCTCCTCCGGCGGTGCCGTGCTCTCCTGACGAGCTTCAGGCTCATGGTCCTCACTCGTGGGTTTATCTTCTTCCATACTGAAGGCTTCGTGTTAATTGTGTACAAAACTAATGCGGTTACACTCACACCCTCGGATGTTAAACAAACAAACAATAGATTAAAACCACTCCGCCTTATGGACAGATTATCGCAGACATGCTGATTATTTGATAAACACACCGCCGGAGTTCCCGCCTCAACACGGTCTGTCACACTGTAGCGCTGCGGTACGGTATAAATAGATGCACACGAGTGGGCGTGGTTAGGTTTGCATATGCGTAAAAGAACGCTATGATTGGAAAGTGCGCAGCATTCTCTTTCAAAGGGGCGTGGCCTGTGTGAGCAGAGATGGATGATTGCTTCTGATGTAAATAAAAAATTTTCATGAGTCAGTGTGTGTACATTTCACTGTAATGAGGCAGGATGGAGTAAAAAAAATGGAATTATTTTCAGGAGCAATAAAGTATCTATCTATCTATTTATCTATCTATCTATCTATCTAGCTAGCTATTTATCTATCTATCTAAAATTGCTGAGTCAGCAGATGGACCAGAGAGCAGCTGAGGTGATCACCTTCAGAAAGTCCTCACATGTACCACCTCTTCTTATTCCATTTGTCCAATAAAAACATTGTAGCGCAGGTCCCAGGTTCAAACCCCACCACCACCACGTTTATACTGTAGGGCACTTGAACAAGGCCCTTGACCTCCAACTTCTGCAATGTATAATAATTTTTAAAAAAGTCACTCTGATGAAGGTGTCTGTTAAAATATGATATCTGAAAAAAGTTTTTTTTTTTAAATGATAATTGATCCGACTGTACTGTACTGTACTGATGTGCACAGCAACGATGATTTTAATTTATCTGAAAAAAAGCAAAAACATGATAAATACAAAGTACTGAATAAATCTGTGGAAATTAGTTTGTTTATATTTTTAAAGCAAATTTGTAGTAACTTTGTAATAACTTGAAATTATTTGTATATCAAATACTTTACCTCAGTTAACTGATTACAGTTAAAGTGACACCATATGAATCAGATTTATTCCAATCTGTTTCCCCCCGAAATTGATTAAAATATAAAAACCCAATGCCCCGACACATTCCACAGTATTTTAGTTATGTTTAAGAGCTTTTTCCTCCCACAGCATTCCAGTTTAAAAATGACCTTGTGTGACCCTTCGAGAATGAACGCAGTTGTACAAAACCTCGTCCTGCACTGACACTGAGGAATTATCTGCAACATAAACTACAACATTTATTTACAGTAGGAGCTTCTGTTTAGATGCCAACTGCATTTTACTGGCTTTGAACATGTGCTTTGAATGTTGAATCTTATCTAATCTAATTAAATCTAAAAAGGTTGATTGAACATTAGCGTAACACCATCACCATTCTGTTAACATCCTGGGTAACAAGCAGGTCATCTTCAACTTCAAACCCCCAAAAAGGTCATCATAAACATCATAAGCGTGACTGGACGTAAAGTCCATGGATGACATCCTGCGGTGGACCACGGACTTCCACAATTGTTCAGATTTCCTCAGCAGTTGTTCTTCTATTGCTATTTTTCACAGTTACCATAACGAGAGCGTGTAATTCTAACTGCCTGAAGGCACCTCACACAACTACCCCAATGTGTAAAATGTCCAACTACTTTATGTCTGACTGCCACTACATCAGCAACACCTCTCTGAGCCAAAAGACCCACGTTAACAACAAGCTGGAGGGTGTGAGTGCCACACGGCAGACTGGGGAGTCCGGGGTCACTCGTGGCTTTGAGTCATGGTCTTGCTTTTCTGAAACCCCCATGTCTGAAGCATGTCATTAAACACATATGCCGCTGGAGTGTGGACCCGTGAAACTGCTGTCTTTGGGTGTGTGTAGCGCCCCTCTGTGGAGTAAGCTCCTCATTAATCCACTGTACAGTTAAACTGATGCGAGACACTGGACTGGCACTGCTAGTTCAAATGTCAGTGCTGAAGCTGAAATACTAATTTCTGAGGTTGATCAGCTTTGGATGTATAGTTTCTGTGATGTTGCAGCTGCTGTAGTAAGGTGATAACAGTCATCCAGTTAGATACTGGACGAGGGAGACAACCAGGACGGTCAGATTTCCATCGAAATGAGGTCAAGTTCACATTGTTTGTTAGATAGCCTGCTATTAAATACGTACTTTAAAGTATAGAAAGCATTGTTATTTGAGGAATTATTGCACAATCTGATATACTTCTATCAATGATTTATCACATTTCACCATCAGAACATTAGTTTCCACTAGAAACACCTGGAGGCCTGAGAAACGCGTTTCCCCTGTATGTTATCGTGTCAGCGAACACGCTACAGTCATGCTGGTGATGTCCACAGTCATACAGAACCCCATCCTTTGCTGATGATGAAGAATTATCAACTACATAAACATAAAAATTGGTCTTCACCAATCTGTTAGCATGAATATTCTCTCCACCAAATCACTTCCTTCCACAACTAACGTAGGATTTTAAAGCACATAAGATTATTCGAAGCACCATGTGGGTATGATGTACTACTGTGCAGTGTAAATGGAAACCAAGTTGTCTTGCTCGTGCGACATCTACTGGTTAGAATTCTGAAGCACTCGACAGACCGTAAAAGGGAAAATATTCAGCGGTTTGTTGGTACTCATAAACACTGTGTATACTCCTAATTAAACACCTAAAACAGAAGCAGATTGATAGATTTGGGTTTAAAACAGACAAATTAAAACTATCTTGTACACTGAAAAAAGTGAAACTGCTGTGTCGTTGATACAAAGTATGTTTCTACATTGATCTGATGGAAATTTTTGATTTCCTATACGAAACTGATATTTTTACGTTGCTTAAAAGCAAACATCGCAGCCCCTGTTTACACGTACAGTAAAAGTAATCCGTTCACTCAACGCACATTTCTTCTTCAAACCAAAGGTTCGCCGTGTCACGTGACCTCATGATATAGTATTATCGCGGAATGAATCACGTTCTGCTGGCGGCCATAGTTTCTCAATTCAATTCAATTCAATTCAATTCAATTCAATTTTATTTATATAGAGCTTTTAACAATGGTCATTGTCTCAAAGCAGCTTCACAAAAATTAAAGAAATTTAACACAAAAAAAAAAAAATAATAATAATAATAAATAAATAAATAAATAAAATAATAATAGAAAATAAATAAATAAAAACAAATAATAATAATAATAATAATAATAATTATAGAAAAGAAAATAATTGGAAGTGTGGATGTGTGAGAAAAATGTGTAGAAAACAACAGGTAAGAAAGCAAACTCATGTCATTTCTATGTTAAATGTTTCTCTTCCATGAGCAAATTCATGATTTATGTCAGGAACAACTACTTTGTAGATTGAGTTTTGTGTCCGTGTTTGCTACTGTAGCTAAAAACACCTATATTACCTACATTAGCATTAGCTAACTAACACGGTTATTTTCAAAAACACCGGAGTTTCTACACTAAGTCAGCGGTGCCGAATAACATGAAAATAATTATATTTAAGTGCCGTAAAAATTTAGAGGAAAGTGACAAACATAGAACAATCCAGTTTGGAGTGAATGCTGTTTGTAGTGTATTTATAGTTATACTTAAAACCTTCTGGACTTGCTAATGTGTAAGTAATGTAATATCACTAAAACTATTTTCCCTCGTATGAAACGGGGCTTTAGCACATGTTCCTGACATACTGGTGACACTTTATGACACGTTTTTAACCGTATCAGTATATAATCCCCAACACTGGCAGCAATTCGACACGTTGATTTAACGTTACTACAAGTCAAAGTACAACAGTCCACAAGTCGACCGATTAAATTAACCATGTACATTAAATAAAATGTGAAATAAAACACAAAAACAGTAAATTATTTATATATATAATTATTAACAAACTTCCAGTTTGCTTGGTGGTAGTAGCATGGATTAATGGGCGGAGCACTGTCCCACTTTCAGCTCGTGTTTACACAGACCAACAATCTGAGGTTAGACATTACTATGTCATGAATGAAGTTTAAAAGTAAACATGAAATCTTTATTGACTTTTGTGTTTACACGTCTGTTAGCTTTTCTGAAAGGGCATTATTTTACCCGTACTGCAGAAAATAAGTCCCAGAATGCACAAATAAAAACATTATGTGGATAAATTTTGAAATGGAAACGAACCAATAGAATTGCTGTGAATTTAGTAAATGTCAGTGTAATCTAAATATCCTAAAATAAACTCCCTCAAAATGACGGAGCACTGAAAATTAGTACAAACCGGATTCCAAAAAAGTTGGGACACTAAACAAATTGTGAATAAAAACTGAATGCAATGATATGGAGATGGCAAATGTCAATATTTTTATTTTGAATAATTACGCACGCCCCACTTTGCAGTTATTTATTTGTAAAAAATGTTTGGAATCATGTATGATTTTTGTTCCACTTCTCGCATCTACACCACTTTGTATTGGTCTCTCACGTGGAATTCCAATCAAATTGATTCATGTTTGTGGCTGTAATGTGACAAAATGTGGAAAAGTTCAAGGGGGGTGAATACTTTTGCAAGCCTTTCTGCCTCAGTAAAAGTTTCTGCCTCAGTAAGGTTCTTCTCCTTGAGGATTACCTCAGGCTCCTCCAGTTTCATGTTTCCTGTATGGTTCTCACTTATGGGTTTTTCTTATTATTTAACTTCTAAGGCCGGCACAGTGGTATAGTGGTTAGCACTGTCACCGTGCACCTTCGGGGTCCGGGTTCGATTCTCAATGCTTGTCCCAGAACTGGCGGGATTGGACCTCGAGTGCATGGATGACATCGTGCGGTGGACAATGGTTTTCCATGATTGATCAAATTTCCATACCAGTCATTCTTCTGTTGAGATTTTCACCGTTGTCATAATGAAGCCTCGTGCAGAATCAGTTTTTTTCTGCCCCACACATTCAGGAAACATGAACTAACATGTTATATGACCATCAGTACAGGACACCATTACACACATGTAACCTGTGCAGAGGAACCAGATTTTATTTGATTTCAGCCGTCCTCTTGATATTGCATGGTTCTTTTATTTCATTTAGTTACATAATACAGATATTTATGTTACTTCTCTCTTGTTCTGACACACATTATTAAAAAGATGCATGATTTACTTTCCATTTGATCTGTCACAACCTGATAATTAATGTATTCTTAAAAGCAATTACAGTAAATTCTACAGTAAAATGAAATGATCTTTACTGAGAGCATTAGTGTAGGTGACTGTGAACTGATACAGGTGGGTTTAATACACATGAGATTTAAGCCCCAGAGATTGTTAGATCTATACTTGTTAACCCTCTGTTACATGCATGCATGCATACACACGCATACATTCTCTCTCTCACACACGCACACACACACAGACACAAAGCCAATTGTCAATATTAAAACCCAAAATGCTAATAAATCAACAATTTTGAGATGCTGCATGAGCACTGTTACCAGGCAGGTTGAAAGCACAGAAGATCTGCTAGAGCTGCTGAGATTAATGTGTTAGTGCAGCTCTCTGGTCTGAAAGCATAGCCTTAGACTCCCATCTACAGGCAGCTGCATGGGCTTTGAATTCATGATCTCTAAATAATAGGGCCTCATGGCATTAAAATACATTTAATTGAAATAAAACTTTTTTTGAGAGTCTTTCTTAAAACTGTAATGTTGAGGTTAAGTTCATGTATCGGTACTCGTCAGTAAGTACCCAAATGTCTTCCCGTAGTGCATGTCTTCTTATCCTGTGACACACACTCGGTCATCTACATGATGTAGAAGAAAAAAGATCAACCATCAGTCCACCTTCTTCATTGATCTGTGGTCGAGTTGTGATGCTCACACGCCCATTATAGGAGCTTTTGGTGGCGTACACGCAGCTCCATACACAACAAACTGCAGTGCACTGTGTGTTCTGACTCCTTTCTAGCAGAGTTTCCCATTTTAAATGGAATTACATCAAACTTTTTCACAATATTCTTATTTCTTTTTAGATGCACTGTATATATAAGGAGGTCGTTCATCTCTTTATCCCTGTGCTGTACTGTTGTTGGTTTCATTCTTCCTCTTGTTCCTCCTCTTCCACCACTCCAACCCTGGGACCACACACAGCACAGCTCCACCAATCAGAGCAGGGATTCCCGCCAGGTAGAAGGCCAAGACATAACTGCACAGGCGATCGTGGAGAATCCCTGAGTCACACACACACACACACACACTTTATTATTAAGTCCTATTTTCTGTGCTAATGAATAATGAGATTTTTTAACACTCACCATTCTCATTCAGATATCACAATATTAGACTTTTGTTTAACATTTTTAAAAAGTATTCTGCTTTTATGTTACACAACATTTGACAGTACAGAAAACACACACTGCTTCCTTCCTCACTGCATTACCTACTTTAAAAGACACTCATGCAGCTGTGTAACCTGACTCTGAACACCAGGAACTTTTCCTATGTGTGTACTGACTTACCTTTGTGTGTGTGTGTGTGTGTGTGTGTGTGTACAGTACCTGCAATAGGAGGACCCACGGTCATGGGCACAGATATCATGCCCAGCACAAAGCCGAGGGCCTGAGAGACGTTCTCAGAGCCGACAAGCTCGAAGGCGATGGGAGCCATGGTGCTGAAGAAACAGCCATCAGCCAGTCCCATCACTAAACACACAGCCATCAGACCGTCGAACACGTTACACACCGGGATCAGCATCGTCATCACGCCAATCATCATGACGGATATCGCCTGCAAGAGTACAGGGACATGTGGTCGCTTTAATCATCATTATTATCTTTCCTTTATGGCCAATGGGAAAGCAGCTGACTGTGGCTGTATAACATCACTATAATGGCCATATCAAGCCAAAAAGTGGGTGAGGACGTGTTCTTGTCTTTTTTTCTATGTACACAAAGAATAGAGACCAATGTGGGAATTTTGTGCCCTGTAAAATACAACATTGCATACATCAATAGTCCCCAGCACTATACCAGGGCAATGCAGGCACTGGAGCAGAGGTATGGCCAGTCTAGACAACTAAAGTGAACTGAAGACAATGCTGAGCTTCCCTACATTTCATTCTAGGTGATGCACAGGCTGGACACTACTAATGGGCTCTCTGTTTACAAATTTGCCCATCAGCTTCAGATCCCCTTTTGAGGCATAAACACAAAAGAGACTCATTCAAAAGAACTGCCAGATCAAGGTTAATGGTTGGAAACCAATCTCAGGTTATACAGATCTTCGACAGATGCTCTCATCAAGGCGTCACCATAGTATATACACTGTCTGATCTGGTGTAAAACCAGTGCCAAGTTCTATGCAGATGTCCTTTCTGATACAATCCCCCCCCCCCCCCATTGTGGCCGAGTATTGAACTGGTGTGTGTGTTTGTGTGTGTGTGTGTGTTACCTGCATTAAGACTTTGTACCCTCCAGGGATGTAGTCAGCCACACGGCCAAAGATGAGACGTCCCACACAGGATGCAGCACTGAGACACACCAGTAACACTGCCTGATTCGCACTGGGGAAATACCCTTCTACATACTCCATCTACACACACACACACACACACACACACACACACATATATATATATATATATATATTAAGGAAAGGACAGGAAATAAAAGTCCTTTGCACAGTCTAATATACAAAGAAATTTCTCTCTCTGTCTCGCATATGTCTCTCATGCCTTAATGTTTGTAATGAAGATGTGGAAAAAGTTAAGAGTTTGAAAAAGTTGGGATTTGTTGCACAGTATTAATAATAAATAGCTGGGATTATTTAAACAGGGTATTTAAAGTGCCCTGCTCATTCTGCTGCCAACTATTGGGGTGCCCTTCAAGTGATGAAGTATGGACAAGATTGGGCCCCTTCCCAAATTTGCTTATGCATCCTGATAATCATGGACTATGACACATGTTACACAGAGGGGGTCCCCCTTGACAAGGCTACGTCCCAGAACGTCACCCATGAGCTGATCCTCCAATGCCACTGAGCGGGAATTCCCAAGGACATCCTAACTGACTGGGGAACTCCCTTAATCTTCAGGCTGATGTGTAATATGTGCCAGCTTGTGCAGGTGAAACCAATCAGGACATCCCTATCCCACCTCAGGCAGATACAGAGAGGTTATAAAGAGTGGTATCGTGTATATGATCTTCTGTTGATGGCTTCAGCTGGAGAAGCTTAACTCCAAGAACGTACCGGAGAGGGTTCTGATCAATTGAGTTTTGCTCACCTTCCTGTGAGAAGAAAGGAAGGCTGTGGACATTAGGGCCCCACCTCACTGTGGAAAGTAATGGTATTTCTGGAGTGCATGCTCTCTATTCTCTGCCTAGGGCCAGAAAAAAGGAAACCCACAGGGTGAAGCCCACCACACTACATGCTGCCCTGAGGAGAGAAGCCATGCAGTGTCTGCAATGGCTGGAGCCTCCCCATGACTAGCCTGTGACAGTCCGAGGGTTTTGGGCCAGCATGCCCAACAGATGGGTCCTCATCAGTGGACCTCCCTCCCAGCTCTCCTGGATACTGGGAAGTGCAGTCACACAAGGACACGCAGTCAAACACTGTTACCAATGGGTTTATGACTAACCTGCTTGTCCCTCTCTTGCTAGGGTGTGATTGGCCGGTGCTACACAATAAGAAGACCTGACATGATCATCTGCCAGCTGACCACATGAAGCTCGGAGGCCCGAAGTTGTGCCTTCAAAGCCGAAGTAGCTAAAATGCCAGTGGAATTATCAAGGAATCCACTGGACCCCTCACCAGTTGACCCATTATCTGTAATCAAAACCATTACTGGTATACATGGATCAGAGTCATCCTATCTAAGGAGTTTGATGGAGAGGAACATCCAGTTCTGTATGTGAATAAGAAGCTCACACCAGCAGAGCAAAAATATGCTGCTATTGAGCGAGAGACCCTTACCATTAAGTAGGCTATTGAGGAAGTACTACCTGGTGGGACGGCGCTTCACCTTGCTAACCCACCACACTCCACTGCAATGGGTGGCAAGTGCTATATAAAGCACACCTTTGCATCACTTGCTGGACCCTCTCACTGCAGAACTACTCATATTTGGTCCTGCACATAGCCTCCTAACATATGACAACCCATCGCTTGACCAAGGAAAAGAGATCCCTTGGCCAGCTCTGATGCATGCACAAAAGGGGCGCCTTAACTCGCCCCAACTGGCATAAAAAATGATACTCAGCATCTTCTTGACCTCAGCACCTTATAAAAGGACCCCTGAAGGCCAGTCTGGAGGGTAATACATGAGTGCATGACTCACTGAGAGTCCGTAAAAAGAGATAAACCACCAAGAAGGAGCTCTTGCTAAAGCTTGACCACCTCCTTAGGCTGATTAGGTATCAGGTGATGTATCATATCATATAACATTTCTTGCAAAACCTTTGCATACGTTTCAGCCACTCCTCACGTCCTCAGGCAATACCACAGTCCATCTCCGGGCACCCTGTCATACGCTTTCTCTAGATCTACAAACACACAATGCAACTCTTTCTGACCTTCTTTGTACTTACAAACATCATCTACTGTGATCTTTCTTGGCATAAAGCCATACTGCGACAGATTGTTTTTCTCAACACATGGTGTGGCTCATCAGCTTTATGCCTCTGTAGTTGTTACAGTTCTGCACATCTACCTTGTTCTTAAAAATTTTAAATAAAACATTCTTCTCCACTCATCAGGCATCCTATCACTTTCTAAGATCTTGTTAAATAATTTAACAAGTAGCTCCACTGCCGTCTCTCCTAAACACTTCCATGCCTCCACTGTACTGTACTGTAGTCCAACTGCCCTTCCATTTTTCATCCTTTTCATACATGTCCCCACGTTGTACTTGTATTGTCTGGGAATCAAACCCACACCTACCACTGAGCCAACAGTAAATCAGCCCAATTTCCGCAGGTATACATTCGTTTTATTAATAGCACTTTGTTATCTGCATTATGGCTGCCAAGCATTTCTGAGGTTGGAGTGAAAACAGTGGTGTAAAGTTCACACTTTATGGCTTGGTGTGTCAGATGAGTGTGAGGTATGAAAACAGGAGGTTGTGAGAGTGTGTATGATACGCACTGGAAGACCTTTCCATTTGGAGATGGCGTGGGATTATTAATTAATGAACTAAAAAGGAAACAAAAGAAAACTGAAAACACGAAATAAACAGAGCTCCGCAATCTGCGCAAGTCTCTCATTTATGTGAAATTGTGTCATTGTGCTTTGTACTATTGAGTTAAACTAAAAGCGCACGCTGAACCGGTGCATGTTGCTCTCTTTTTCTCTCTCTCTCTCTCCCTATCTATTCTTTTCTTTGCTTGCTTGCTACGTCTTGTCTTTTCTTTTCTTTGTTTTTGGCCCTGATACCTTACCGGTGCTACCTAATGATTGCAGAAGTGCGGAGGTATCAGGACCCTTAAATAGACACCAGGCTTGTGCACAATTCAGAATTGAATTGAGAATGACTCCTAAATTCCAATTCAATTCTTGAATTGAATTTGAATTGATGTCAAAAAGAGGATCTAGAATAACAATTCGGAATTGAATTAAAGGAAGCAGAATTGCAATTCAATACAAATTCAAAGAAATTCATATACATAAGTGAAGTGTTTAACAATGAAGCTTTACAATATACGTCAGATATGATTTCATTACATATTCTATAAATGATATTAGTTTGAACTACTTGTACAGATTACATTAACAGGAAATGTTTCCCCCCAGGAATGAATGTTAAAAGCTCTAGTCACTGAACACATGATTTAGTTTGATTTATTAGAATTGTAATTTTGTGGAACACAATGGAACGGGACTCCATATCCCAGAATGCTTTGCTTTAACCAAAATGGTTGCCAAACTATTTGAGTTGGACATTTGTTTGAAAACTTCTTTTCTTTTCTACACAATTTGATGGTCAACACTCGACTTTGTGTTATTTTATTACTTTGAAATGAAAATAACATTTTGAACAAAACTAATCAAACATTGAGGGAGTAATTTATTTCAAGAATTTGATCATTATCTATATGTTGGAACAAACTGTATGTAGGGTTGAGGAGTGACTAGTTATGTACAATTAAATTATGCTATTAAATTACAAAATTAATGTAATTGTATGTGAGATTCAACACATTCTTTCTGTTGTATGACTGTGTGGAATGTCTTTGAATTGCCATGAATTTAATTCCACTTCCTGTCATTCCAACTCCAATTCAAATTCAACTTCCTGTGGGGCGGAGTCAATTCAATTCAAATTCCAACTCATGAATTGAATGGCTGCCAATTCTCAAATTCTTAATTGTGCACAAGCCTGATAGACACGCCACCAGGTGCGGCGTATCCAGGCTAATTGCCTAAAGCAATAAGGAAGTAGCAAAATACTGTAAGACACACGTACACGCGCAGACACACACACACACACACACACATACACACACACACACACTGACCAGGTGGACGTAGGGGACGTAGTATCCAAACAGTGCACTTGGAATTCCGAAGGCCCAGATCCTGTAACTCAGATTTTTCCAGACCTGGACGTTACAGATCCTCTTTAACGAGACCTTTTTTGACTCAAACCTCTGAGGGAGGCGGGGCTTGTAGGTGAATCCAGCCAGCACGAGCACGAACATGAGGATGGAGAGGACACGGAGGGTGTTGTGCAGGCCGAGGCGCTCCAGCAGAGATGGGAGCAGGAGCGACAGAGACACGGTAAAGATGCTGCTCCCTGCCATCACGACACCATTCACCAAACCCAAACGCTTCTGGGATTACAGAAATACTCATCATATTATTCATTACACATTATTAACATATTCAAATTTTAATTTTATTTGTCACATACACAGTCATACACAGTATGATATGCAGTGAAATGCTTAAACGCCTAATGCCTCGTGACCTTAAAAGAAGATTATGAATAGAAAATAAATTTGGAATAAAATAAAAACTAAAAGATATAGACAATAACTTTAGCTAAGGAAAAATATATCTATAAAAGATTAAACAAAATATAAAATGTAATAAAAACCTAGCTGTACAAATAAAGAAAAAAATATTTGTCTGGGGAGTGTGCAAATATGCATGAAAGTTTTTACGTGCAACGAGCAAAAATGAAATATTTATAAATGTGCAATGTCCTTAAGTGTCCATGGTGTCTATGAATGTCCATCATGTCCAGAATGAATGCAAAAAAACTGTCCATAAGTGTGTAATGTGCAAAAAAGGTTTAGTCCTGTGTGGTGTTCTGATTTAGAGACCGTATCGCCTGTTAGAGGAAGCTCCTCCTTAATCTCTCTGTGTTAGCCCTCAGGGAGCGGAATCGCTTTCTTCACTGCAACAGAGAAAACAGTCCATTGTTGGGGTGGCTGAGATCCTTCACGATCTTCCTGACCTCGGTTCAGCACTACTTGCAGAAGATTGAGTGTACTGTAGATCAGGGAGCTCGGTGCAGATGATGCGCTCAGCTAATCGCACCACCCTCTGTAGAGCTCGTCTGTCCTGCATGGTGCTGTTCCTGGACCTAGATGTTTCCTGTCCGGATGCTCTCTATGGTGTAGGAGTAGATGTTCCTGAGCAACCCGGGAGGGCCATCTAAAGTCTCTCAAGCGTCTGAGGGTTGGAGATCCACTGACACATAGATGGGATGACTGCCAGGTGCTCCAGCTTAGTAGTGAGTGTGGAGGGAATTATGATATTAAATGCTGAACTGTAGTCGACAAAGAGCATTCTAACATAATTCACCTTCCTAGTGTCCAGGTGTGTGAGAGTTGTGTTGAGAGATAGAATCATTTGTAGAGTGGTTTGGATGGTAAGCCACCTGTAAAGGGTCAAGTCTTTGACCAGCCACCTTGATCGCTATTGAGGAAAGTGCTACAGGGCAATAATTGTTGAGTGGTCGTGTCTCGTCTGCCAGAGACACAACCACATTTGTCATACCAGATGTTGGTGCTTTAATTCAATTCTATTAAACTTTATTTGTGTAGCGCTTTTAACAATTGTCATTGTCGCAAAGCAGCTTTAAACAATCAAAATAATTATTTAAGTTTGTATGAGATGTGAATGTGTATGAATCAAAACGATCAGGGCTGCGTTTCCCAAAAGCATCGTAAGCCTAAGTAGTTCGTAAAAATGATCGTACGTATGATCTTAATATTATGGTCTCTTCCCCAAAACCATCGTAACTTAAGTAGCACTTGAAAATCTTTGTAGATCTACGAGTGCTCTGGAGTAATCGTAAAGCCTTAAGTGCATCGTAAGGAGACAGAATTATGAGGCCGCCTGCTGGACAACCGACAAATTGCACCTAAAATTTACTTCTCTTCAAAGTCATTTTTCATTTTATTTGTACGTATATTTTTATTCATTTCTATTTTCTACTCATTACACAATTCAATATAGAAATAAAAATGAATAAAGAAATTAAAATGACAATAAATGTACATTTCGAGGGTACAGTACAAATGTACTTAATATAAAATATTATGTTCTTTAAAGATGACACAAATAAAGGATGACTTGCTGGCGTGCATGAAACCCAGCCATGTATTGAACATGTCTTGGTTGAGCATCATGAAGTCTCATCTCGACTACATTCTCTTCCTCCACCTCTTCATCTTCCTCCCTGATGTCCAAGGTCATTCTTGTCCTCACTGCAGTGTTGTGCAACATAGCTGTTACTGTTATTACAGCACAGCACTTTTGTGGCACAAAGAGAGAGAGAGCTCCACTTCCTCTAAAATAATATTCATTTCTTCTTTTTGAAAAATGTCTTTTCTTTGTTTTTTGATTTCAGCCATTTTGCTCATTTCTCCACCCCTGGGTCTGTCCTTATTTAAATTTTCTCCTATAAGCAAATGCACTTCAGGTAAAAATAATTATCGTCAAGGATAAACTTTTCAAAAATAAACGTAAGAGCTTATTTATTTATGTGCTTATTTATTTATTTGGATGTGAGATAAGCAATTGTTGGTAAATAAATTAATAAATAATCATACTTAAATAATTAAGGTTTCATATAAATATCGAAAATGATGCTGTTAGAACTGTTAGAATTTGTTTTATGTGAGATTGGAGCAAGACAGTGTTTTTACAGAACGACATTTCCAGTTAATTTATGTTTTTAAACTTGCTCAAGAAGAAATTACAGAAATTTTTATGTTATTCGAGTTGAATATACATTCACACAAGTAGAACAAACAGAAATCAAAGCTTAGATGGATTGCTAAAACAGCATGTGCAACAATGACGAGCCATTTCTACAGCGTGACATTTCAGTACCTGACCAACAGACATATTTCTAACCCTATGACTCCTAAGTGGCACTTAAAGCAGGGCTACGAGCAATTGTGTTAAGTGCATGTTTGGGAAACGCACGTGAAACAATAACGAACGTTCTCAAAATGACTCGTAGAAAACGCTCTAAGCGCTAAGATCAATCGTTATCGGGAAACCGGGCCCAGATTGTTACTGGTGAGCAAGCCGAGGATGAAGGCGACAGTGGCAAGGAAAAACTCCCTGAGATGGTAACAGGAAGAAACTTTGAGAGGAACCAGACTCAACAGGGAACCCATCCCCAGTCAGCGCATGCATCCCAGGCATCCATGCGACATGATCTACCAGAAGCAGGACACCAGGACAGCTCCAGGAGGCAGAGGCGTTATTGTTATTGTCCTTAATCCCTGCCACAGGCTCCTAGAGTGACACTGTTGGAGCTGTGAGTCTAGTTTCCTCCCATAGCGCTGCTTCGCCTCCTTCACCACTTTTCGGACGTTGTATGAGGCAGCCTCGTACGAGTCCATGTCACCCAATGCAAGTCCTGCATTATAGGCAAGCGGTGTGAGATCTCAGAGTGGCATGGGTGGTTATCCACACTTGGCTTATAATTGGGAAACGATCTGATGGTCGGTATCATTCGCTAGTTTCCTGACAAATCTCACAACCGCTTCCGTAAACACGTTAATGTCATCAGAGCTGTGTCGGAACATGTCCGAGTCTGCGCCATCGAGTGCGTCCTGTAGAGTGGCCACCAATTGGTCCTTCCACCACGCGACCGCCCTCTGAACTGAAACTTCCTGTTTGAGCCTTGTTTGTATTTTGTCATGAGGAAGATGGTGGCATGGTCAGATTTCCCAAACGGAGGACGAGATTGTGCCTTGTAGCCATCCTTGACTGTTGTATAACAATGATCCAGTGTCCTTGGGTCAGGTTATATGCTGATAAAAGTTTCCCTGATTCCAAGGTTCTATCCAAGCAGTGAACCGAAAAGCGCTTGGATGCCGTGGTATCTCTATCGTACCTAATGCACTCAATTGTGATGAGTTTGCTGGTAGATTACTGAAAAACTAACTTAAAAAACAAAAACAAAGAAAAAGTGGTCGGAACTGTCGTGACGGCAGCTGACCTCACCGGTGTCATCTTGGAACATATCTATTTGTTATTTATTAATGTTATGGAACATTATGATTAGTAATAACTGACCAAACAAACCTTAAAGTAATGTCCAAGGATGATGAGGCTCGGTTGGTACGCGAACGAACAGCCACATGCAAACACCACGCTGTATGTGAAGTATATAGCGCCCAGAGACCTGCACACACACACACACACACACACACATAGTCTTTAACAATATGCATAAGTAAATCACTGTCCCAGCTAGAAATATATTTTAATCCATACAAGCAGTGTAAACAATAAACACAATAACCTAGATCTTAAGTATCCTTAATTTTAACAAAAGGAAAAAAATTAGAGAAACATGGACAGATTTTAGGAATTGTGTGTTAGAAAATGTAGTTATTTAGTTCTGAAATTGTGAGCAAACTGATGATTGGTTGCCTGCTTTAACACCCACTATGACATCAACAGCTGGGAGATTTGTTTGAACATTCTAAAAATGTGTTCCAGAGTTGCAAAGTAAGTGTGTGTGTGTGTGTCTTACTGAACAAATGAACTGGCAAAGAGGCCAACAAGCCCAACCACAGCCCCACCAACTGCCGTGATCCTGCAGCCGAACACATCTGTAAACACGCTGACGATCGGAGAGCAGAAGTGTACCATCCCCATGGACAGAGAACCCACCCACGCTGCGAGGGAAATAAAGACAGCGAGAAAAGGAGACGAGAAAGAGGAAGAGAGAAAGAACGATTTATTTGCATCAGTAAAAGAACTTTAACTCCAAAAAACAAACAGAGGCTCATACGTTACCATGGCAACAATCATATTACATGGTGATTAACATCACATCAGTTCCATTCTACATCCTGTGGGGAAATGAAATAACCACCAGATTGTGTTTCTGTACAACTTAATGGGTCTTAACATGATTTGAATGTCTTTGAATTGTATATATTACGGATGATTTCAGAAGGAGAATTCCAGGGACGAGAAGTGAAATGTCTAAAGACTCGTGATCTTTAAGTGGGCAGAGGGTGTAAAGAGGAACTCTGAGAAAAGCACAAAAGAGAAAAACTATAAGTGTATAGATCAGGAGGAGAGACATTATGAAGTGCTTTAAAAGTGAGGAGGAGTATTTAAAAGTCTATACAGCACTTGACAGGGAGGCAGTGGAGTTGTTGAAGGGTGGAGTGATATAAGGCATAATGGCAATGCAGGCTATGATTAAGCTAAATTCTGGATACATTTATGGACAGATTTTTGGGGTCTTTGTGGTAGACCACTTAAAAGTCAATTACAGTAATCAATGTGGGAGTTAATCAATTCATGTGTCAGAGTGTCAGCGGTTTGTGGGGCAAGGAATGGGAGGAGACTCGAAATGTTACCTTCATTTAGTGGCAGCTTGACAGTGCGATTGCTATGGGTCCTACTGGGTCCTACTGGGTCCTACTGGGCTTCAGGATGGTGCTGCAAGGGGACGTCCACTCAAGTGGAGGAGATGTTATATGGCCAAAGACTAGAAGGGGAATGTGTGTTTGTCTGGTATGATGCTTATCGACCCCCAATGAAACTACCATTCGAGAGAACATTTCGCATAACATGCATAATCAACATTAAATGTAGATGAGACACTGTCTTGGTTGTTTGCCTCAAGCACACACACATGGAACGTTAAAAAGCCTTTTACTCCCCCAAGTCACTACACCTTGGCTTATCTCTGACAAAGTCTGAATCACCAGCAGAAACTGGGCAGGACACTGCAATCCCCAACACTTTGGTGATCGAGGAGTGACCACAAGCAGGGTGTATGTTCAAAGCCCAATCAAGCTATCATTGCCTTTGTTCTGCCAGGAGACACATATTACATAATACACACACACACACACACACACACACACAGGGTTTGGGATCACATCTCATGGGAGATTCATAGGCTCTTTAAAAAGAGGCGCTTGGGGATGATGTGGTTAGAGGCAACAAACGCTGAGTTGACATTTTGGTGTTTGTCCAGAGTTTTGCCCAGTAAGGTAGCTTCGCCCAACTTCTAAGGAGAATTTGGTAGTTGATGAAAAGGGAACACTAGCTTCAGAGTGGCGCAGTGGTAAAGTGCTCGCCCTATCATCCGGAGGTCGCTGGTTTGAACCCCGGGTGATGCTGTTTTCCTCTCACAGCCAAAGGCACAGAGAGAGCTGATTGGCCGAGCTCTCTCAGGGTGGAGAGATGAGAGGTACTTGCGCTCCCACATTAATCACGGCTCTACAGCCAATCAGGGGCGTCTGTGAGCTTGCGCACGCGGAAGGAGCGGCTAGCGCTTTCCTCTGAGTGTGTTACTCCGCCCCTAATGGTGCGTGAGCAAGCAGTTCAAAAAGATGCAGTCGGCTGACGTCACATGGTTCGGAGGAAACACGTGATATTCTTCGCCCTCCCGACTGAGTGGTAGCCTTAATGTGGAGCCCCCTAGTGATGGGGAGGAATTGGCCACGACTAAATTGGGGAGAAAATTGGAAAAAACCCAAAAAAAAAAAAAAAAGGGAACACTAAGTGGGCTATAGATCACTGTACTCTATACAGATAGTAATCTATTACTACTGTAATCACTGTAGTTTTTTTGTAAAATCAGACCAGGAGCCACATGCTGCACGATCTGCATTTTTCTTAATGTGAGATTTGTTTAGTTAGTAATATGAATTTACAAATAATTTTGTAGCAGCTATTTCTTTTTACAGACAGTTGTGAAATATACACATTTTATTGTGTGGTTAAATTGAGTTAAGCTATTTCCTCTCAGTCTGCTCTAAAGTAAAGACGTCCTCTCAGTCTGCTCTAAAGTAAAGACGTCCTCTCCGTCTGCTCTAAAGTAAAGACGTCCTCTCCGTCTGCTCTAAAGTAAAGACGTCCTCTCGGTCTGCTCTAAAGTAAAGACGTCCTCTCGGTCTGCTCTAAAGTAAAGACGTCCTCTCGGTCTGCTCTAAAGTAAAGACGTCCTCTCCGTCTGCTCTAAAGTAAAGACGTCCTCTCGGTCTGCTCTAAAGTAAAGACGTCCTCTCGGTCTGCTCTAAAGTAAAGACGTCCTCTCCGTCTGCTCTAAAGTAAAGACGTCCTCTCGGTCTGCTCTAAAGTAAAGACGTCCTCTCGGTCTGCTCTAAAGTAAAGACGTCCTCTCGGTCTGCTCTAAAGTAAAGACGTCCTCTCGGTCTGCTCTAAAGTAAAGACGTCCTCTCCGTCTGCTCTAAAGTAAAGACGTCCTCTCGGTCTGCTCTAAAGTAAAGACGTCCTCTCGGTCTGCTCTAAAGTAAAGACGTCCTCTCGGTCTGCTCTAAAGGAAAGACGTCCTCTCGGTCTGCTCTAAAGTAAAGACGTCCTCTCGGTCTGCTCTAAAGGAAAGACGTCCTCTCCGTCTGCTCTAAAGTAAAGACGTCCTCTCGGTCTGCTCTAAAGTAAAGACGTCCTCTCCGTCTGCTCTAAAGTAAAGACGTCCTTCTCCGTCTGCTCTAAAGTAAAGACGTCCTCTCGGTCCGCTCTAAAGTAAAGACGTCCTCTCGGTCTGCTCTAAAGTAAAGACGTCCTCTCCGTCTGCTCTAAAGGAAAGACGTCCTCTCCGTCTGCTCTAAAGTAAAGACGTCCTCTCCGTCTGCTCTAAAGTAAAGACGTCCTCTCGGTCTGCTCTAAAGTAAAGACGTCCTCTCCGTCTGCTCTAAAGTAAAGACGTCCTTCTCCGTCTGCTCTAAAGTAAAGACGTCCTCTCCGTCTGCTCTAAAGTAAAGACGTCCTCTCCGTCTGCTCTAAAGTAAAGACGTCCTCTCCGTCTGCTCTAAAGTAAAGACGTCCTCTCGGTCTGCTCTAAAGTAAAGACGTCCTCTCGGTCTGCTCTAAAGTAAAGACGTCCTCTCGGTCTGCTCTAAAGTAAAGACGTCCTCTCGGTCTGCTCTAAAGTAAAGACGTCCTCTCGGTCTGCTCTAAAGTAAAGACGTCCTCTCGGTCTGCTCTAAAGTAAAGACGTCCTCTCGGTCTGCTCTAAAGTAAAGACGTCCTCTCCGTCTGCTCTAAAGTAATGACGTCCTCTCGGTCTGCTCTAAAGTAAAGACGTCCTCTCGGTCTGCTCTAAAGTAAAGACGTCCTCTCGGTCTGCTCTAAAGTAAAGACGTCCTCTCCGTCTGCTCTAAAGTAAGGACGTCCTCTCGGTCTGCTCTAAAGTAATGACGTCCTCTCGGTCTGCTCTAAAGTAAAGACGTCCTCTCGGTCTGCTCTAAAGTAAAGACGTCCTCTCGGTCTGCTCTAAAGTAAAGACGTCCTCTCGGTCTGCTCTAAAGTAATGACGTCCTCTCAGTCTGCTCTAAAGTAAAGACGTCCTCTCCGTCTGCTCTAAAGTAAAGACGTCCTCTCAGTCTGCTCTAAAGTAAAGACGTCCTCTCAGTCTGCTCTAAAGTAATGACGTCCTCTCAGTCTGCTCTAAAGTAAAGACGTCCTCCTCTCAGTCTGCTCTAAAGTAAAGATGTCCTCTCAGTCTGCTCTAAAGTTAAGACGCCCTCTCAGTCTGCTCTGTGTTTATTTGGCTATAAGTCGGGGCTCAGCATGGTAGTTAGTTCGGTGTGTGAATTTTATTACAATGTGTGTTATATAGTATATAATATTCTTTAAAGAGGCCGTCGGGCTAGTCAGTGTTTCAGAGTGTTAGCATTAGCTTCCCCTCCCCCCGCTTTAACAAGTGATTAGCTGACCTTGACACTGACCTTGACACTGAGTGTCTGACTGCAGCAGGTAACTGTTGCTCTAGAGGTGAGGAATTAACTTAAAGATTTACCTTTTGTGTTTTGAATTGAGCTCAATATAAACTATTAAATTAAAGGGGACGTGTGTAGTAACAGAATATTGTATGTTTCTTTATGATGAATATGACCCGCCTCTGTAACAGTCTCATAATGCTGTTTACTAGTTTTAATGTTACAATAAAAACTCTTGATACATGCAGTTATGAAGTATTTGCATTTGAAGTAAACAGTTACTGTCCATTTTACAGCTTCTGATGCTGCACATGTTGGACACGTGTTTATCGCGTCTGCAAATAAATGTCAATGTTACGAATGTTAAATGCTATTCCTGTTGTTTTTATGTTAACCAGCACAAGCATTTAAGTAACTTAGAAATATTACAATTGTTTCAATGAAGTGAAATCCAATATTATTGAGTAGATTTGATTTATAATTTAACTGTATTTAGGTGCAGATGAAGATTTATCTGTAAAAGTAAATCACTTCACTTAAATATTTAATTAATGTTAGTCAATTTCTCTCAAATATTCAATAAAAATAAATCAATCTCTTCCAGATTTCTCTCAGATATTCACTGAATGTAGCATTTCTTATTTAGTAAACGTAAAACTGTTTTCCTTAAAATGATTTAATTTAGCTTTAAATGTTTATGCTGAATACATTATATTTTCAACAGTTAATCTTAAATCCAACACAATAAAAGACTTGATTTAATTTACAATTAAATATATATTTTGTCTTACATTTAAATAATGTATTCTATGTTTCCTCCTCATTATTATAGTAGTAAAATCTACTTAAATATGTTGTGTCACTTTATTGCCATCATTATTTTAAGGAAACCCCAGATCAGTTTTTTTACAGTGTGGGCTGTAACTTTGAGGAACGTTGATGAGGGAAAATCTAATTGAAGAAACCAGTAACTTCATAATTATCGCTTAATGAACAATTCAACAGAGTAACGATGCATATGTGACACCACTGGCACAGCTCAAGAGCCACAGAGCAGCTTACATCATGTAGCTAACCTTATGTTAACAATGTAAATGTGAGGTAAATGTGAGGTAAATACCTGTCCTGAAGCGCAGGTCACTGTCGTTCTCAGAGCCGAACTCCTTCAGCAGGGACACGAATAAGATCCCGAAGGTGTTTTGGATTCCGAACACCGACCCAATGCACCACATGGAGGCGAGCATGACCACCCAGCCCCAGCCGCCCTCGGGGTGTTCAAAGTCTGGATGCGTCTCCACTGAGGCCTGCCGGCTCTCACCATCTCCGCCGTCCTCCTTTTTCACCACCCCGACCTCAATAAACTGCATCTCACAAGAGTTTAACTCAGGTTCTCCTTCCTCAGTAAAGTTCATCTCCTCAGGGTTTACCTCAGGCTCCTCTGGAGTTAATGTAGACTTGGTGTCCTCAGCAGTTTCAGGTTTATAGTTCCCACTTGTGGTTTTGTCTTTGGTAATAATGAAGATCTCCTTCATGGTTTTTCTGTTAATTGTGTATAAAAGTAATGAGGTTGCACTCACACTCTCCCTATAGCAGAGCTCAGGATCCGAAGCTGTAAAAAAGTTAAACAAAAAAATAACTAAAGATTAAAACGACTCTGATTTATGGCCTGCTTATCACAGACATGTGGATTTGGTTTTGTGATTATATTATTATTACTGCTGCAACAAAACCCCAAAGCACCAACACACTCGGTTAAGAGTTTTTTATTTTTATTTATTTAAAGACTCTAAGCAATAAAATTTTAAGTAAAATCATGTATTCAGTCATGAGATGTCATGGTGTACACCATGGTACATTTCATTAACTTTAAGAGAACATGTCACCTTAACCCCATGCCCAGGTCTTGTCCAAGGATGTTCCTGGTCTGGTAGCAGATATACACTGATGTATTCAATTTATTTTTATTATAATTGATAGATCAGTGGTGGACCCCAGTTTTCCATGATTGATCAAATGTCCATACCAGCCATTCTTCTATTAAGATTTTTCATAGTTACCATAATTGGTCCAATTATAATATCGACCGATCCAGTGAGTTTGAAGAGCAATTACTTAAATTTTAAGGTAGAATTAAATGATCTTCACTGAGAGCACAGCAGACGTGACTATGACCTGAGCCCCTTTGTTAACCCTCCACTCTTTCACACTATGCAGCCCCATATGTAACAAACTGCAATGCACTATAGGCTATCAATAGAGTTTTAGTATCGCTTATATTGTAACGGACGTCATGGGTCAGCCTTTATTATGCTGTAATCATCAAAATTAATACAAAAATGGAATGAATCTAGAAACATGAGTTTCACATTTTGAATTAAGTAAAAAATAAAATCCACAATATACTGTATTTTGTTATGCACTGTATATATAAGGAGGTGTCTCAGCTCTTTACTCTTATGCCATACTGTAGTTGATTTCATTCTTCTCTACGTCCTCGTTTGCCTCCACGCCAACCATGGGATCGCACAAAACTCAGGTGCACCAATCACAGCAGAGATGTCAGCCAGGTAGAATGCCAAGTCATAACTGCCAAGGGGATCATGCAGGATCCCTGACACACACACACACACACACACACACACACACACACACACACAGTTAAAAAGACTCTGTGCTGGATTAAGTGCTATTCTATGTGCTGCTCAATAAAGGTATTATTTTCTTTTTTCAATTTTCTCACTCAGATATCACAATATTAGTGTTAAATATAAGACTAGAGTGTACCTGCGTCTCTGTGTGTGTGAAGATTCTCATGCCTGCATGCTACCATTACCTGCAAATGAAGTATGTGATCAACTCGCTGCCACTCCTCACGCTGCTCCAATGTTTCTGCAGATATATTATTACCTCACAGTATGACAAGGTGATGATGACGCTGCTTAACGTTACACTATGTTGTTGTTGTTGGTCTTTCGGCTGCTCCCGGCAAGGGGTCGCCACAGCGGAATATCCAGTCCGCACTACAACTTGGGACAGGTTTTACGCCGGATGCCCTTCCTGACGCAAAATTTTATCCGGGCTTGGGACCGGCACTGCATCCAGTGGCTGGGGTTTGGGCACTGGCTGGAATCGAACCCGGGCCTTCAGCATGGCAGGCCAAACACCTATCAGCCATCAGTGTCCCTTTAATGAACGCCCATATTTCTTATAAATGTGTCCTCGTTACTCCTGAATGACATACGTGTACGCGTAACTGTGGTTATCTTTAGCCGTTTCAGATCTACACACCGAGTTTTATTAGATTTTTTTTAATAATAATTAAAAAAAATTGGTATGCATTTCATGTTTCCAGTCCTCTGGGCTTTTACTATACTGTTTGCTTTTGGTCTCGATTGGGCACGGCGTTGGCAGATTGTGAGGTGCTCTGGCTAAAGCAGGTACTGTTAATGAAACTGAGTTTGATATATGTTTAACAGAAAGCTGGATTAAAGGGAATGCGTATGTAGCTCTAAATTCAGGATTCAAGATTAAAAGAAGTTTATTAATGCCAGAGGGAAAATTCTTATTGGTTACACTGGTTACAGTTGCTCATGGTTGTTATCCAATAGAAAAGGAAATAACAAATAAAATAAGAGAATAAAATTAAAGAAAATACAATCAAATCAAAAGAGTCCTATAACTGTATTATAAGTATTCAAATTCAAATTCAAATTTTATTAGTCACATACACAGTCATACACAGTATAATATGCAGTGAAATGCTTATACGACCGCCAGTGACCTTAAAAAAATTATTATAAGTATGAGTATTATAATAATATTACTATAAGTATTATAAATATGAGTATTATAATAATACTATAAGTATTATAAGTACGAGTATTATAATAATATTACTATAAGTATTATGAGTACGAGTATTATAATAATATTATAAGTATTATAAGTACGAGTATTATAATAATATTACTATAAGTATTATGAGTACGAGTATTATAATAATATTATAAGTATTATAAGTACGAGTATTATAATAATATTACTATAAGTATTATGAGTACGAGTATTATAATAATATTATAAGTATTATAAGTACGAGTATTATAATAATATTACTATAAGTATTATAAGTACGAGTATTATAATAATATTACTATAAGTATTATAAGTACGAGTATTATAATAATAATATTAATCTAGTATTATAAGTATGAGTATTATAATAATATTACTATAAGTATTATAAGTACGAGTATTATAATAATATTATAAGTATTATAAGTACGAGTATTGTAATAATAATATTACTATAAGTATTATAAGTATGAGTATTATAATAATATTACTATAAGTATTATAAGTACGAGTATTGTAATAATATTACTATAAGTATTATAAGTACGAGTATTATAATAATAGTATAAGTATTATAAGTACGAGTATTATAATAATATTACTATAAGTATTATAAGTACGAGTATTATAGTAATAGTATAAGTATTATAAGTACGAGTATTATAATAATATTACTATAAGTATTATAAGTACGAGTATTATAATAATATTACTATAAGTATTATAAGTACGAGTATTATAATAATAGTATAAGTATTATAAGTACGAGTATTATCATAATATTACTATAAGTATTATAAGTATGAGTATTATAATAATATTACTATAAGTATTATAAGTACGAGTATTATAATAATAGTATAAGTATTATAAGTACGAGTATTATAATAATATTACTATAAGTATTATAAGTATGAGTATTATAATAATATTACTATAAGTATTATAAGTACGAGTATTATAATAATAGTATAAGTATTATAAGTACGAGTATTATAATAATATTACTATAAGTATTATAAGTATGAGTATTATAATAATATTACTATAAGTATTATAAGTACGAGTATTATAATAATAGTATAAGTATTATAAGTACGAGTATTATAATAATAGTATAAGTATTATAAGTACGAGTATTATAATAATATTACTATAAGTATTATAAGTATGAGTATTATAATAATATTACTATAAGTATTATAAGTACGAGTATTATAATAATAGTATAAGTATTATAAGTACGAGTATTATAATAATATTACTATAAGTATTATAAGTACGAGTATTATAATAATATTACTATAAGTATTATGAGTACGAGTATTATAATAACATAAGTATTATAAGTACGAGTATTGTAATAATAATATTACTATAAGTATTATAAGTATGAGTATTATAATAATATTACTATAAGTATTATAAGTACGAGTATTATAATAATATTATAAGTATTATAAGTACGAGTATTGTAATAATAATATTACTATAAGTATTATAAGTACGAGTATTATAATAATATTACTATAAGTATTATAAGTACGAGTATTGTAATAATATTACTATAAGTATTATAAGTACGAGTATTATAATAATAGTATAAGTATTATAAGTACGAGTATTATAATAATATTACTATAAGTATTATAAGTACGAGTATTATAGTAATAGTATAAGTATTATAAGTACGAGTATTATAATAATATTACTATAAGTATTATAAGTACGAGTATTATAATAATATTACTATAAGTATTATGAGTACGAGTATTATAATAATATTATAAGTATTATAAGTACGAGTATTGTAATAATAATATTACTATAAGTATTATAAGTACGAGTATTATAATAATAGTATAAGTATTATAAGTACGAGTATTATAATAATATTACTATAAGTATTATGAGTACGAGTATTATAATAATATTACTATAAGTATTATGAGTACGAGTATTATAATAATATTATAAGTATTATAAGTACGAGTATTGTAATAATAATATTACTATAAGTATTATAAGTATGAGTATTATAATAATATTACTATAAGTATTATAAGTACGAGTATTATAATAATAATATTAATCTAGTATTATAAGTATGAGTATAATAATAATAATATTAATCTAGTATTATAAGTACGAGTATTGTAATAATATTACTATAAGTATTATAAGTACGAGTATTATAATAATATTACTATAAGTATTATGAGTACGAGTATTATAATAATATTATAAGTATTATAAGTACGAGTATTATAATAATATTACTATAAGTATTATGAGTACGAGTATTATAATAATATTATAAGTATTATAAGTACGAGTATTATAATAATATTACTATAAGTATTATGAGTACGAGTATTATAATAATATTATAAGTATTATAAGTACGAGTATTATAATAATATTACTATAAGTATTATAAGTACGAGTATTATAATAATATTACTATAAGTATTATAAGTACGAGTATTATAATAATAATATTAATCTAGTATTATAAGTATGAGTATTATAATAATATTACTATAAGTATTATAAGTACGAGTATTATAATAATATTATAAGTATTATAAGTACGAGTATTGTAATAATAATATTACTATAAGTATTATAAGTATGAGTATTATAATAATATTACTATAAGTATTATAAGTACGAGTATTGTAATAATATTACTATAAGTATTATAAGTACGAGTATTATAATAATAGTATAAGTATTATAAGTACGAGTATTATAATAATATTACTATAAGTATTATAAGTACGAGTATTATAGTAATAGTATAAGTATTATAAGTACGAGTATTATAATAATATTACTATAAGTATTATAAGTACGAGTATTATAATAATATTACTATAAGTATTATAAGTACGAGTATTATAATAATAGTATAAGTATTATAAGTACGAGTATTATAATAATATTACTATAAGTATTATAAGTACGAGTATTATAGTAATAGTATAAGTATTATAAGTACGAGTATTATAATAATATTACTATAAGTATTATAAGTACGAGTATTATAATAATATTACTATAAGTATTATAAGTACGAGTATTATAATAATATTACTATAAGTATTATAAGTACG
Organism: Channallabes apus; assembly: GCA_030522415.1. Classification (NCBI taxonomy): domain Eukaryota; kingdom Metazoa; phylum Chordata; class Actinopteri; order Siluriformes; family Clariidae; genus Channallabes; species Channallabes apus. The sequence goes on from CM060107.1 coordinate 59,452,621, forward strand.
AGTATTATAATAATAGTATAAGTATTATAAGTACGAGTATTATAATAATATTACTATAAGTATTATAAGTACGAGTATTATAGTAATAGTATAAGTATTATAAGTACGAGTATTATAATAATATTACTATAAGTATTATAAGTACGAGTATTATAATAATATTACTATAAGTATTATGAGTACAAGTATTATAATAATATTATAAGTATTATAAGTACGAGTATTGTAATAATAATATTACTATAAGTATTATAAGTACGAGTATTATAATAATAGTATAAGTATTATAAGTACGAGTATTATAATAATATTACTATAAGTATTATGAGTACGAGTATTATAATAATATTACTATAAGTATTATGAGTACGAGTATTATAATAATATTATAAGTATTATAAGTACGAGTATTGTAATAATAATATTACTATAAGTATTATAAGTATGAGTATTATAATAATATTACTATAAGTATTATAAGTACGAGTATTATAATAATAATATTAATCTAGTATTATAAGTATGAGTATAATAATAATAATATTAATCTAGTATTATAAGTACGAGTATTGTAATAATATTACTATAAGTATTATAAGTACGAGTATTATAATAATATTACTATAAGTATTATGAGTACGAGTATTATAATAATATTATAAGTATTATAAGTACGAGTATTATAATAATATTACTATAAGTATTATGAGTACGAGTATTATAATAATATTATAAGTATTATAAGTACGAGTATTATAATAATATTACTATAAGTATTATGAGTACGAGTATTATAATAATATTATAAGTATTATAAGTACGAGTATTATAATAATATTACTATAAGTATTATAAGTACGAGTATTATAATAATATTACTATAAGTATTATAAGTACGAGTATTATAATAATAATATTAATCTAGTATTATAAGTATGAGTATTATAATAATATTACTATAAGTATTATAAGTACGAGTATTATAATAATATTATAAGTATTATAAGTACGAGTATTGTAATAATAATATTACTATAAGTATTATAAGTATGAGTATTATAATAATATTACTATAAGTATTATAAGTACGAGTATTGTAATAATATTACTATAAGTATTATAAGTACGAGTATTATAATAATAGTATAAGTATTATAAGTACGAGTATTATAATAATATTACTATAAGTATTATAAGTACGAGTATTATAGTAATAGTATAAGTATTATAAGTACGAGTATTATAATAATATTACTATAAGTATTATAAGTACGAGTATTATAATAATATTACTATAAGTATTATAAGTACGAGTATTATAATAATAGTATAAGTATTATAAGTACGAGTATTATAATAATATTACTATAAGTATTATAAGTACGAGTATTATAATAATATTACTATAAGTATTATAAGTACGAGTATTATAATAATAGTATAAGTATTATAAGTACGAGTATTATAATAATATTACTATAAGTATTATAAGTATGAGTATTATAATAATATTACTATAAGTATTATAAGTACGAGTATTATAATAATAGTATAAGTATTATAAGTACGAGTATTATAATAATATTACTATAAGTATTATAAGTACGAGTATTATAATAATATTACTATAAGTATTATGAGTACGAGTATTATAATAACATAAGTATTATAAGTACGAGTATTGTAATAATAATATTACTATAAGTATTATAAGTATGAGTATTATAATAATATTACTATAAGTATTATAAGTACGAGTATTATAATAATATTATAAGTATTATAAGTACGAGTATTGTAATAATAATATTACTATAAGTATTATAAGTACGAGTATTATAATAATATTACTATAAGTATTATAAGTACGAGTATTGTAATAATATTACTATAAGTATTATAAGTACGAGTATTATAATAATAGTATAAGTATTATAAGTACGAGTATTATAATAATATTACTATAAGTATTATAAGTACGAGTATTATAGTAATAGTATAAGTATTATAAGTACGAGTATTATAATAATATTACTATAAGTATTATAAGTACGAGTATTATAATAATATTACTATAAGTATTATGAGTACGAGTATTATAATAATATTATAAGTATTATAAGTACGAGTATTGTAATAATAATATTACTATAAGTATTATAAGTACGAGTATTATAATAATAGTATAAGTATTATAAGTACGAGTATTATAATAATATTACTATAAGTATTATGAGTACGAGTATTATAATAATATTACTATAAGTATTATGAGTACGAGTATTATAATAATATTATAAGTATTATAAGTACGAGTATTGTAATAATAATATTACTATAAGTATTATAAGTATGAGTATTATAATAATATTACTATAAGTATTATAAGTACGAGTATTATAATAATAATATTAATCTAGTATTATAAGTATGAGTATTATAATAATAATATTAATCTAGTATTATAAGTATGAGTATTATAATAATATTACTATAAGTATTATGAGTACGAGTATTATAGTAATAGTATAAGTATTATAAGTATGAGTATTATAATAATATTACTATAAGTATTATGAGTACGAGTATTATAATAATATTATAAGTATTATAAGTACGAGAATTGTAATAATAATATTACTATAAGTATTATAAGTACGAGTATTGTAATAATAATATTACTATAAGTATTATAAGTATGAGTATTATAATAATAATATTAATCTAGTATTATAAGTATGAGTATTATAATAATATTACTATAAGTATTATGAGTACGAGTATTATAATAATATTATAAGTATTATAAGTACGAGTATTATAATAATATTATAAGTATTATAAGTACGAGTATTGTAATAATAATATTACTATAAGTATTATAAGTACGAGTATTGTAATAATAATATTACTATAAGTATTATAAGTATGAGTATTATAATAATATTACTATAAGTATTATAAGTACGAGTATTATAATAATAGTATATGTATTATAAGTACAGGTATAATAATAATAATACTATAAGTATTATAAGTACGAGTATTATAATAATAATATTAATCTAGTATTATAAGTATGAGTATTATAATAATATTACTATAAGTATTATAAGTACGAGTATTATAATAATATTATAAGTATTATAAGTACGAGTATTGTAATAATAATATTACTATAAGTATTATAAGTATGAGTATTGTAATAATATTACTATAAGTATTATAAGTACGAGTATTATAATAATAGTATAAGTATTATAAGTACGAGTATTATAATAATATTACTATAAGTATTATAAGTACGAGTATTATAATAATATTACTATAAGTATTATGAGTACGAGTATTATAATAATATTATAAGTATTATAAGTACGAGTATTGTAATAATAATATTACTATAAGTATTATAAGTACGAGTATTGTAATAATAATATTACTATAAGTATTATAAGTATGAGTATTATAATAATATTACTATAAGTATTATAAGTACGAGTATTATAATAATAATATTAATCTAGTATTATAAGTATGAGTATTATAATAATATTACTATAAGTATTATAAGTACGAGTATTATAATAATAGTATAAGTATTATAAGTACGAGTATTATAATAATATTACTATAAGTATTATAAGTATGAGTATTATAATAATATTACTATAAGTATTATAAGTACGAGTATTATAACAATAATATTAATCTAGTATTATAAGTATGAGTATTATAATAATAATATTAATCTAGTATTATAAGTATGAGTATTATAATAATATTACTATAAGTATTATGAGTACGAGTATTATAATAATATTATAAGTATTATAAGTATGAGTATTGTAATAATATTACTATAAGTATTATAAGTAAGAGTATTATAATAATAATATTACTATAAGTATTATAAGTATGAGTATTATAATAATATTACTATAAGTATTATAAGTACGAGTATTATAATAATAGTATAAGTATTATAAGTACGAGTATTATAATAATATTACTATAAGTATTATAAGTACGACTATTATAATAATATTAATCTAGTATTATAATTATGAGTATTATAATAATATTACTATAAGTATTCTAAGTACGAGTATTATAATAATATTACTATAAGTATTATAAGTACGAGTATTATAATAATAATATTAATCTAGTATTATAAGTATGAGTATTATAATAATATTACTATAAGTATTATAAGTACGAGTATTATAATAATATTATAAGTATTATAAGTACGAGTATTGTAATAATAATATTACTATAAGTATTATAAGTACGAGTATTGTAATAATAATATTACTATAAGTATTATAAGTATGAGTATTATAATAATATTACTATAAGTATTATAAGTACGAGTATTATAATAATATTACTATAAGTATTATAAGTACGAGTATTATAGTAATAGTATAAGTATTATAAGTACGAGTATTATAATAATATTACTATAAGTATTATAAGTACGAGTATTATAATAATATTACTATAAGTATTATGAGTACAAGTATTATAATAATATTATAAGTATTATAAGTACGAGTATTGTAATAATAATATTACTATAAGTATTATAAGTACGAGTATTATAATAATAGTATAAGTATTATAAGTACGAGTATTATAATAATATTACTATAAGTATTATGAGTACGAGTATTATAATAATATTACTATAAGTATTATGAGTACGAGTATTATAATAATATTATAAGTATTATAAGTACGAGTATTGTAATAATAATATTACTATAAGTATTATAAGTATGAGTATTATAATAATATTACTATAAGTATTATAAGTACGAGTATTATAATAATAATATTAATCTAGTATTATAAGTATGAGTATAATAATAATAATATTAATCTAGTATTATAAGTACGAGTATTGTAATAATATTACTATAAGTATTATAAGTACGAGTATTATAATAATATTACTATAAGTATTATGAGTACGAGTATTATAATAATATTATAAGTATTATAAGTACGAGTATTATAATAATATTACTATAAGTATTATGAGTACGAGTATTATAATAATATTATAAGTATTATAAGTACGAGTATTATAATAATATTACTATAAGTATTATGAGTACGAGTATTATAATAATATTATAAGTATTATAAGTACGAGTATTATAATAATATTACTATAAGTATTATAAGTACGAGTATTATAATAATATTACTATAAGTATTATAAGTACGAGTATTATAATAATAATATTAATCTAGTATTATAAGTATGAGTATTATAATAATATTACTATAAGTATTATAAGTACGAGTATTATAATAATATTATAAGTATTATAAGTACGAGTATTGTAATAATAATATTACTATAAGTATTATAAGTATGAGTATTATAATAATATTACTATAAGTATTATAAGTACGAGTATTGTAATAATATTACTATAAGTATTATAAGTACGAGTATTATAATAATAGTATAAGTATTATAAGTACGAGTATTATAATAATATTACTATAAGTATTATAAGTACGAGTATTATAGTAATAGTATAAGTATTATAAGTACGAGTATTATAATAATATTACTATAAGTATTATAAGTACGAGTATTATAATAATATTACTATAAGTATTATAAGTACGAGTATTATAATAATAGTATAAGTATTATAAGTACGAGTATTATAATAATATTACTATAAGTATTATAAGTACGAGTATTATAATAATATTACTATAAGTATTATAAGTACGAGTATTATAATAATAGTATAAGTATTATAAGTACGAGTATTATAATAATATTACTATAAGTATTATAAGTATGAGTATTATAATAATATTACTATAAGTATTATAAGTACGAGTATTATAATAATAGTATAAGTATTATAAGTACGAGTATTATAATAATATTACTATAAGTATTATAAGTACGAGTATTATAATAATATTACTATAAGTATTATGAGTACGAGTATTATAATAACATAAGTATTATAAGTACGAGTATTGTAATAATAATATTACTATAAGTATTATAAGTATGAGTATTATAATAATATTACTATAAGTATTATAAGTACGAGTATTATAATAATATTATAAGTATTATAAGTACGAGTATTGTAATAATAATATTACTATAAGTATTATAAGTACGAGTATTATAATAATATTACTATAAGTATTATAAGTACGAGTATTGTAATAATATTACTATAAGTATTATAAGTACGAGTATTATAATAATAGTATAAGTATTATAAGTACGAGTATTATAATAATATTACTATAAGTATTATAAGTACGAGTATTATAGTAATAGTATAAGTATTATAAGTACGAGTATTATAATAATATTACTATAAGTATTATAAGTACGAGTATTATAATAATATTACTATAAGTATTATGAGTACGAGTATTATAATAATATTATAAGTATTATAAGTACGAGTATTGTAATAATAATATTACTATAAGTATTATAAGTACGAGTATTATAATAATAGTATAAGTATTATAAGTACGAGTATTATAATAATATTACTATAAGTATTATGAGTACGAGTATTATAATAATATTACTATAAGTATTATGAGTACGAGTATTATAATAATATTATAAGTATTATAAGTACGAGTATTGTAATAATAATATTACTATAAGTATTATAAGTATGAGTATTATAATAATATTACTATAAGTATTATAAGTACGAGTATTATAATAATAATATTAATCTAGTATTATAAGTATGAGTATTATAATAATAATATTAATCTAGTATTATAAGTATGAGTATTATAATAATATTACTATAAGTATTATGAGTACGAGTATTATAGTAATAGTATAAGTATTATAAGTATGAGTATTATAATAATATTACTATAAGTATTATGAGTACGAGTATTATAATAATATTATAAGTATTATAAGTACGAGAATTGTAATAATAATATTACTATAAGTATTATAAGTACGAGTATTGTAATAATAATATTACTATAAGTATTATAAGTATGAGTATTATAATAATAATATTAATCTAGTATTATAAGTATGAGTATTATAATAATATTACTATAAGTATTATGAGTACGAGTATTATAATAATATTATAAGTATTATAAGTACGAGTATTATAATAATATTATAAGTATTATAAGTACGAGTATTGTAATAATAATATTACTATAAGTATTATAAGTACGAGTATTGTAATAATAATATTACTATAAGTATTATAAGTATGAGTATTATAATAATATTACTATAAGTATTATAAGTACGAGTATTATAATAATAGTATATGTATTATAAGTACAGGTATAATAATAATAATACTATAAGTATTATAAGTACGAGTATTATAATAATAATATTAATCTAGTATTATAAGTATGAGTATTATAATAATATTACTATAAGTATTATAAGTACGAGTATTATAATAATATTATAAGTATTATAAGTACGAGTATTGTAATAATAATATTACTATAAGTATTATAAGTATGAGTATTGTAATAATATTACTATAAGTATTATAAGTACGAGTATTATAATAATAGTATAAGTATTATAAGTACGAGTATTATAATAATATTACTATAAGTATTATAAGTACGAGTATTATAATAATATTACTATAAGTATTATGAGTACGAGTATTATAATAATATTATAAGTATTATAAGTACGAGTATTGTAATAATAATATTACTATAAGTATTATAAGTACGAGTATTGTAATAATAATATTACTATAAGTATTATAAGTATGAGTATTATAATAATATTACTATAAGTATTATAAGTACGAGTATTATAATAATAATATTAATCTAGTATTATAAGTATGAGTATTATAATAATATTACTATAAGTATTATAAGTACGAGTATTATAATAATAGTATAAGTATTATAAGTACGAGTATTATAATAATATTACTATAAGTATTATAAGTATGAGTATTATAATAATATTACTATAAGTATTATAAGTACGAGTATTATAACAATAATATTAATCTAGTATTATAAGTATGAGTATTATAATAATAATATTAATCTAGTATTATAAGTATGAGTATTATAATAATATTACTATAAGTATTATGAGTACGAGTATTATAATAATATTATAAGTATTATAAGTATGAGTATTGTAATAATATTACTATAAGTATTATAAGTAAGAGTATTATAATAATAATATTACTATAAGTATTATAAGTATGAGTATTATAATAATATTACTATAAGTATTATAAGTACGAGTATTATAATAATAGTATAAGTATTATAAGTACGAGTATTATAATAATATTACTATAAGTATTATAAGTACGACTATTATAATAATATTAATCTAGTATTATAATTATGAGTATTATAATAATATTACTATAAGTATTCTAAGTACGAGTATTATAATAATATTACTATAAGTATTATAAGTACGAGTATTATAATAATAATATTAATCTAGTATTATAAGTATGAGTATTATAATAATATTACTATAAGTATTATAAGTACGAGTATTATAATAATATTATAAGTATTATAAGTACGAGTATTGTAATAATAATATTACTATAAGTATTATAAGTACGAGTATTGTAATAATAATATTACTATAAGTATTATAAGTATGAGTATTATAATAATATTACTATAAGTATTATAAGTACGAGTATTATAATAATAGTATATGTATTATAAGTACAGGTATAATAATAATAATACTATAAGTATTATAAGTACGACTATTATAATAATATTAATCTAGTATTATAATTATGAGTATTATAATAATATTACTATAAGTATTATAAGTACGAGTATTATAATAATATTACTATAAGTATTATAAGTACGAGTATTATAATAATAATATTAATCTAGTATTATAAGTATGAGTATTATAATAATAATACTATAAGTATTATAAGTACGAGTATTATAATAATATTATAAGTATTATAAGTACGAGTATTGTAATAATAATATTACTATAAGTATTATAAGTATGAGTATTGTAATAATATTACTATAAGTATTATAAGTACGAGTATTATAATAATAGTATAAGTATTATAAGTACGAGTATTATAATAATATTACTATAAGTATTATAAGTACGAGTATTATAATAATATTACTATAAGTATTATAAGTACGAGTATTATAATAATATTACTATAAGTATTATGAGTACGAGTATTATAATAATATTATAAGTATTATAAGTACGAGTATTGTAATAATAATATTACTATAAGTATTATAAGTACGAGTATTGTAATAATAATATTACTATAAGTATTATAAGTATGAGTATTATAATAATATTACTATAAGTATTATAAGTACGAGTATTATAATAATAATATTAATCTAGTATTATAAGTATGAGTATTATAATAATATTACTATAAGTATTATGAGTACGAGTATTATAATAATATTATAAGTATTATAAGTACGAGTATTGTAATAATATTACTATAAGTATTATAAGTACGAGTATTGTAATAATAATATTACTATAAGTATTATAAGTATGAGTATTATAATAATATTACTATAAGTATTATAAGTATGAGTATTATAATAATATTACTATAAGTATTATAAGTACGAGTATTATAATAATAGTATAAGTATTATAAGTACGAGTATTATAATAATATTACTATAAGTATTATAAGTATGAGTATTATAATAATATTACTATAAGTATTATAAGTACGAGTATTATAATAATAGTATAAGTATTATAAGTACGAGTATTATAATAATATTACTATAAGTATTATAAGTATGAGTATTATAATAATATTACTATAAGTATTATAAGTACGAGTATTATAATAATAGTATAAGTATTATAAGTACGAGTATTATAATAATAGTATAAGTATTATAAGTACGAGTATTATAATAATATTACTATAAGTATTATAAGTATGAGTATTATAATAATATTACTATAAGTATTATAAGTACGAGTATTATAATAATAGTATAAGTATTATAAGTACGAGTATTATAATAATATTACTATAAGTATTATAAGTATGAGTATTATAATAATATTACTATAAGTATTATAAGTACGAGTATTATAATAATAGTATAAGTATTATAAGTACGGGTATAATAATAATAATAGTATAAGTATTATAAGTATGAGTATTATAATAATATTACTATAAGTATTATAAGTATGAGTATTATAATAATATTAATCTAGTATTATAATTATGAGTATTATAATAATATTACTATAAGTATTATAAGTATGAGTATTATAATAATATTACTATAAGTATTATAAGTACGAGTATTATAATAATAGTATAAGTATTATAAGTACGGGTATAATAATAATAATAGTATAAGTATTATAAGTATGAGTATTATAATAATATTACTATAAGTATTATAAGTATGAGTATTATAATAATATTAATCTAGTATTATAATTATGAGTATTATAATAATATTACTATAAGTATTATAAGTACGAGTATTATAATAATAGTATAAGTATTATAAGTACGGGTATAATAATAATAATACTATAAGTATTATAAGTACGAGTATTATAATAATATTAATCTAGTATTATAATTATGAGTATTATAATAATATTACTATAAGTATTATAAGTACGAGTATTATAATAATAGTATAAGTATTATAAGTACGGGTATAATAATAATAATAGCATAAGTATTATAAGTACGGGTATAATAATAATAATACTATAAGTATTATAAAGGGCAGTGGTGGCTCAATCGGTTAAGGCTGTGGGTTTCTGGGTTACTGATCGGAAGGTCGGGGGTTCGAACCCCAGCATCGGCAAGTTGCCACTGTTGAGCCCTTGAGCAAGGCCCTTAACCCTATCTGCTCCAGGGGCGCTGTAAGCTGGCTGACCCTGCGCTCTGACCCCAGTTTCCTAATTGGGATATGCGAAGAAGAAATTTCGCTGTGCTGTAAAAAGTACATGTGACAATAATTGAATATTCTTCTTCTTCTTCTTCTATAAGTACGAGTATTATAATAATATTAATCTAGTATTATAATTATGAGTATTATAATAATATTACTATAAGTATTATAAGTACGAGTATTATAATAATAGTATAAGTATTATAAGTACGGGTATAATAATAATAATAGCATAAGTATTATAAGTACGGGTATAATAATAATAATAGTATAAGTATTATAAGTACGAGTATTATAATAATATTACTATAAGTATTATAAGTACGTACTGTATTGCACAGTAAACCTTTTGATTATCTAATTGCAAACTAAATATGACCCAAGAGCACTGGTAAATACTGCAAAAAATTAATACAAGAACCTAATATATGTATGTAATATTGTATTATTATGTATAATATACAATATTAATACAGTTATGTAATATTGTCTTATTGCGTTATTGTTACTGACCGTGACTATCCACATAGTGTACATGTTACAGAGAAGAGTTGCGTAATTTTATGGCCATTGGGTGAAAAGATTCTGTGGAACACTTGGTGGTAATCAGTCTTTGGCTGAATTTGCTCCTCTGGTCAGAGAACACACTGTATTTTGGACAGAGTCCTCCAGCTCCATGCCTAGCACAGGTCCGACCCTTTTAATTGTCTTGTCCAGTCTGTTCCTATCTGACACCTTCATGTTACAGCTCCAACAGACCACAGTATAAAAAATGACACTCGCCACAACGGTTTCATAATACATTCATAGACTGGTGTTACAGACGTTAAAAGACCTGAGCCTTCGCAGAACATACACCCGCTCTGTCCTTTCTTATAGAGTGCCACTGTGTTGAGTGACCAGTCGAGTGGGTTATTCAAGATGAACTCCCAGATATTTGTATTCTGAGACCATGTCCAGTATCTCCACCTGGACAGATATAGGAGTCACAGGGGTCTTTCTTCTCCTGAAGTCTACCACCATCTCCATGTTTAGTTGTTCAGTTGTAGGTGATTATACGCTCACACCAAGAAACGAAGTCGTCCACTACAGACTGGTACTCAGAGGTGTCACCCTCCTTTATACATCCAACAACCACAGAGTCGTCAGAGAACTTCTGCAGGTGGCATGACCCTGAGTTGTATCTACAGTCATATGTATATAGGGTGAAAAAAAGACAGTACAGTCCCCTGGGGAGATCCAGTGCTGCAGGTTATTGTCTCTGACACACAGTTCTGTAGTCGTACATACTGGGGACGGCAGGTCAGATAGTCCATGATCCAGGAAATCAAGCGGGTGTCAATGTGTACTATATGTTCAAAGTCAAAGAACATCATCATTACGGTGGTACCAGGCTTGTCAAGGTGGGAACAGATTTGATGGAGCAGATGTTTTATGGCGTCATCATCTCCCATGAAAGGCTGATAGGCAAACTGAAGAGGGTCCAGAGGGGACTTCACCAGGGGCCGAAGTGTATCCAGGATCAGTCTCTCAAACACCTTCATAATGTGCGATGACAAAGCAACAGGCCTGTAGTCGTTCTGGGCACAAGGACGTGGTGTTTTGGGGACCGGTACAATGCATGATGTTTTCCACACTGAAGGAATTGTCTGTTGAGACAGACTCAGGCTGAAGAGGTACTGGAGGACACCCCAGAGTTGGGGAGCACAAGATTTCAGGACTCTAGCATTGATCTTATCCGGACCTACAGCTTTTGTGGGACTGATCTTAGTGGATCAGGTAAAACATGGCCTCATTGAGATTGATTGAGGTGAGGGCAGAAGTAGTGGCTGTTTCCTGTGTAGGGGAGGACATGGGAGCAGGAAAGTGTGAATTAAGGCTGAAGCCGGGGGAAGTGTGAGACGGAGCAACATCAAATCTATTAAAGAAAGTGTTGAGGTCGTTTGCACGTTCCCTATTCCCCTCAATAGCCTGGCCACTTGTCTTATAGCCAGTGATGCTCCTCATGCCCCTCCACACCTCTCTCGTGTTGTTCTGTTTCAGCCTTTGTTCCAGTTTTCTCCTGTATGACGACTCTTTCCCCTCCCTGATTTTGACAGCCAACATTCTTTGAGCCTTCTTCGCCGCTTCCTTATCACCAGACCTATAAACCCTTTTTTCACATTTAAACAAGCTTTACTGTCCTTGGTGCCACAGGGTTTGTTGTTGAAGCAGTGAATATTTCTCATTGGTACACAGGTGTCAGCACAGAAGTTAATGTATTTCAGGATGCAGCCGGCATGGCATCAATGTCCTCGCCATGTGAGGCCTTGTCCTCGCCAGAGATACAGCTTGTACTGTCTCATCCTTTCCTTATGCGCCGCTCGTCTCTCTTCATCTTCACCCCCTCCACCATATCTAACCCGGAATGTTTAGAGTCCTATACAGAATCGGATCTCTAATGCTCGGTCAGGTGACTGAATATTTAGAGTTGACGTTCCTTTATACCTTAGATAATGTAGCTCCAGTTAAAAGGAAAATGATGAGATAAAATAAAATAAAATTTTAAACTTGCATTTACGTTCTAATTTCCGAGCGGTCTGTTTTAAAGTGTGATCGTCATACCAGGGAGCGAGTTTAAGGTATAACGAAATGTTGACTCTAAATATTCAGTCGCCTGATCGAGTTCTGTGGGGTCAGACGGTGACCTAATCGAAGTTGGTAACTCTGGGAGATTACTGATAAAACTCTGTGTGGTAGTTGATGTGAATGTACGTTTAATACGGTAGCGCGGTACTGTGCGTACATTATCACTGTGAGACACTTGAATGGAGACAAGATAGTGATCTGAGATAATTTCAGACAGTGGAATTGTGAACACATTTCTTATAGTTAATCCGAAGAATATTACTAAATCTAAAGTGTGACCTGCTTTATGAGTGGGTCCTACTACACACTGATTTACACCTACGGAGTCCAGTATGGATATAAATGCTGTTCTCAGAGGGTCTTCTGGATTCTCAAAATGAATGTTAAAATCTCCAGCAATTAACACTTTGTCTACAGAAATGACCAGGTCTGAGATGAAATGCGCAAATTCACTAAGAAATTCAGAATACGGCCCTGGAGGTCTGTAAATTATAATTAGTGGAATCGACTGAGCTGATTTAATATACTTAAATACACTTAAATTCTCAATTAAAATATTAAAATCTCCAGCAATTAACACTTGAATGATTGTGATTGAAAAATTGTCTGGAAATGTGAACTATTTATGAACATAGAATATCTGATAATATAATAGACAGTGAAAACAATGTTTGCATATAAAATAATTGTATGATCATGAATACAGGCTACTTTACACAAAGTTTCTGTTAGAGGTTAAATATCTTAAAGATAATTAAAACAGCCAAGTGTTGAAAATGTGTCTACTTTTAAAAGTAACTAATTTCCATGGAGTTGTTACTATATATACATTTATTTATCAATTGATTTTATTAATTGTGAACTATTTCAGATTGATGGCAGCGAAATGGCTCAGTTTTTACAAGATTACAGTCTGTTTAAGTTGTACATTTGGATGGTATGTAGCCAACAATCCAAGAGAGATGGAAGGAAGTAAAACTACAAGAAAAGCAGATTGGACAGAAGAGCAGTGTTTACTTTTTACTTTAGTATTTGGAGAATATAGATTTTTTTTCCCGCCATTTTGTCCTCTGCTATAGAAACTCTTAAGCCTCTTAAAAGTCCTCCTCTCTGCTCTTAACTATTTTTACCTTAGGAGCTGTTTTTAGGGCCAAGATGTTTCGTGAATAATTTTTATCTTTACTAAGATTAAGTCCTAAAATTAGGGAGAATTTCATCACTAGGAGCAACTTTTAGGCTTAAGAAGCTTTGTGAATACGGGCTCAGATTCTTTAACAAGCACCATGTTGAGAACCTAACTGTTTAATTTGTGCACCATCTAGTGGCTAAACGACTGAAGAGCACCCCACACACACACACACACACACACACACACACACAATATTAAAAGTGAAAACATTCAGTGGTTTATTGTTGCTGTTAAAGGGTCAGGGTGTGTTCCCCAGAACCTACACCACCAGTCACTGTGATTTGTGCTCCAGGGGATTATACAGATGTGCTCCAGAGGTGATGTGCATTAGAACCGCAGCAGCAGCTTCAAAGCCAGAGCTAAAAGTTTACACTGGAAAAAAATAAGCCATGTCCTTTATAACAGACGTCTTTATGCCGGAGTTTTGGATTTCTTGGGTGATATCGTCTCTCCTGTCTCCATGGCGACATCTCCTTTCCTCTTCCTCAGGCCCTTCATCTTCCTCGTCTGCAGTTTGCTCAGGTCCTGCTTCTGCATGTGCAGGCGGCCGTATCTGGTGCCAAAGGCATCATGGGAGATGTTCTTCTTCTTCTTGGGCTGCAAAAATAACAGGATTAGTGACTCTTGTACATCAGAAGGTATATTATATTAATCAGTGAGCGAGCGAGCACTCTGTCAGAAAGGGGCGGAGCCTTCAGGTCTGACCTGGAGATGCTGGGTCAGTATTGAACCTGATAACGACCAGGCTTGGTTTTTCATTGAGCTAGAGAGTCACGTCATTTCGCTAGAGAATACGTCCGTCTACGTCTCTACTTTTCCCAGCAATGCTAATGGCGATGCTAGCGGCGATGCTAACAACAAAACAGCGGCGAATTTCGTCGTGGTTTTGTGAGCTGCTCTCCTGGCTTGATCGTTACTACAAAGCATTTGAGCAGCTCATTAAATTTCCAGACCATTTTTAAGATGGCCGCCAGCAAACCTTTAGTTGGACATGATAACCCCGCCCCCAGGCAGCGATGCTAGGCTAGAACAAGGAATAGCTTACAAGTTATCTGTGCTGCCATGGAGCTGTTTTTTTTTTTGTCTGAAAACTGTTTTGAAATCCGGCACCGACTCGGAACTAGCTCCGGAACCACAGCACACACACACACACACACACACACACACACACACACACACCTTCACTCCTCTGGGCTGTCTGAGTGCCGTCTTGTACAGGTCATCTGAGGACAGGTGTGTCCTCCTCACCACCAGGTCTAACGACGGACCCATTTCCTCCAGCTCGATCCTCGGCGTCCGACATCCTGACTTCTTCAACAGCACCCTGACACACACAACCATTAGAGTGAAGGAGGTGTGGCATCTGCCTACCTGCCCCAGTAAATAAGGAGGCGTGGCCTGTGTCACATGGTCACTCACTTGTAGCTGCGCAGGTAAACTTTTCCGTCCAGAGCGGTGAAGTGTAGAATGTGATCGAGACCGCCGAGACGCACTGCAGACACAGACGGGCCGCGGAAAAAATCTACACACACACAAAGAAGATTCCACTTTCAGTCAGGTTTACCCATACGTGTGTACGTGTGTACGTGTGTGTGTGTGTGTGTGTGTGTCAGTAAATATTGTGTTATTTTCTTTTCTTTGTAAAGTATAAAGTGTCTCGTTCATTTTCTTTTTTCATTAAATTTCACAAAACCTAAACTTCTTAAACACAGCATAATAAAATACACAAACAGTTTATAGATGTACAAATATTAAAACACAAACCTAACCCCATGAAAACACTGTTAGTTGTAGGGTTATTACACTTTTCTAGAATAAATTAATATTTCAATAGGCTGCTCTGCTCCTGTTCTCCAGCAGAGGGCGCTCACTGTATCACCTGTTAATCAAACACAAAGTCAACACTTACTCGTTTTTTTTTTTTGTCTAGACCTGAACTTTACTAGAGTTGAGGTCCTAAACACACACGCACAGGAAGGAGAATCCACTTTCATTCAGGTTTACCCGAGCGTGTGTGTGTGTGTGTGTGTTTGTGTTTCTCACCTGTCAGGACACTCCTGAGGCGTGTGTATTCTTTATCCGTCTCAAAAAGTTCTCCTGCAAACACCAACATGGGCTTCGTCCCCTCAGCACACTTTGTGTTCTGTAACAAACACACACACCTGCAGTGTAACCCTGTCCATCTGTGTAGATCATTGTGTGTGTGTGTGTGTGTGTGTGTGTGTGTGTGTGCGCACCTGCATAAGGTGAAAATTTGGGGACAAATACCAGAGTACACACCAGTCGACTGAGGACCTCTCTGCAATTGGGGACATACACACAGGTCCCCAATTATTGTAGCATTCTAAACGTGTTCAGGAGGCCAAAAAAGTACACCCCTTCCCCAAAAACATCCCCAATTTTTGCCTACGTAAGCCTGTGTGTCGGGATGGGGGTAGGGTGCTCCTCCCCCCAGGTGTGTTTGCTCCGCAGTGCCACTAGTGTAAGTGTGGCAGTAAATATATAGTCTATGACACATCCTTCCCACTAGGGGCAGCGCGGAACAAAGAAGCGCATCTATATCCGGCCAGGTGATTATTGATTATTGGATCCGGCGTTATTGTGTTACCAGTGGTTTGTTTGGTGACTGTTGATGGTTATTTTGTATTTCTTCTATTTGCGAATAATCGTTCCAACAGTTCTCTTCTCCTCACTAAGCTGCTTGCTGAGGTCTTGTAGCCCCTTCCAGCCTTATACAGGTTTACAATCCCGTCCATGGTGTCCTTATGGCGATTTTCCACTGCATAGTCCGGCACGACACGGTTCAGTTCAGCTCACTTTTGGGGGGTTTTCCACTGGGAACAGTACCTGGTCCTTTTTTTAGTACCACCTCAGCCGAGGTTCCAAGCGCGCCGAACCGTTACCAAAACGTGACGTGTAAACTCTGCTGGTCACTGATTGGCCGGAGAAAATCGTCATTACTGCGTCACTGAACGTGCGACACGAGACCCAACAGAACCGCTATATTTAGAAACAGCCAGAGAAGGATCACACGCACCTTTTTGTATTAACCAAAAATTTTCTTTGGCTGCCATCAGCCTCTTTTGAAACAAACTCCTTCGTCTTGCTGTTAAAAACATCCACATGCCGAGAATGAAGAACACCAGGCCGTCGATATGCTCCATTGTTGTGTGTTTGTTTGTGGCGCGTTTACGATGATGTCACGGCAGTGGAGGCGCCGCAACTATAACGACACGTGAATAATCCCGCCCACTCTAAAGCGGTACTACACTGCAGTGGAAGCGCAAACCGAGCCGAACCGGGCCGAACCGAGCTGTACTGAACCGTGTCGTGCCGTACTGTGCAGTGGAAAAGAGGCATCAGACAGTTCTTTGGTCTTGGCCATGTGGTGAGGTGTGAATGGAAGATAGAGATTCGATAGACAGCTTTGCATGTTTCTGTTTGCATAACGTGTCTAAACGAAAGTAATTCATTACAGCTTAATTGAAAGTATATAATTTTTGGCTAACATCTTGAAAGGTTTTATTGTGGAATGTTTTAATGCTTTCTGAATGTAAATGTAAAGATATGTTGTATAAATGTTACTGATGGTGGTGGGTTTTTTTTTAGAATAAACTAAACACAGTGATCGATATCTCGTACCTAATTCTGAGGAAGCATTGTTACGAATTCACTTTTGTGCCATTATTGCCCTCAGTTACATTAAAATTACTTTAAATACTTGGTTACATTAACCTCAGTTATTTTAAGTTGTTGGGACTTTTAACAACTCACATAAAGTGACAGTATGTGGTACACACCTGATTTAGTAGCACTTTACTTGCTTTAAATGTTATGCAACAAGCATTTTTCATTAAAATAACTGGTTTTTCGATGCATTTATTTATAAATCAAACCCCAGAAATAACAAAAAGAAAAACAATGACAACATTGTTGTTTTTTTATATTGAGTAAAACTTTCGACAACAATCTTGAGAAAGCAGTAAATGTCATACGTCCCCATTTTCCTTCTATGCAGGTACGTGTGTGTGTGTGTGTGTGTGTGTCTGTCTCACCTTAAGCTCTTTGAGTGCCGTGAACTTCTCAATGCCGAGCTCAAACATGTCCAACACGTGGAAATCAAACATGCGACCTGCAGACACACAGACACACGTTTCAGTAGCTGCTCACATGAGGGCGGGGCTTAATGACATCACTCAGTACAGTACTGCACTACGCTCGGTTTGTCTCTGTACCGAAGATCAGGTTGTTGGGTCGTTTCTTGTTGTGGGAGCCGAAGAGGAACAGAGAGCAGTCTGACTTCTTCGAGAAGAATTCCTGTCAGGGGAAATGTACAAAAAGGGGGCGGAGTTGGGGGTGGTCACATGACCGAGGATCAGCGTGTATGCTGCGATACGGCAAACTGCACACACTCACCAGGGACGTGGAGTCTTCAAATGGCCTCATGATGTTCTTCCTACACACACACACACACACACACACACACACACACACGCGTGTTAGTAAATCTGTTGGAGAGTGAAGCTCTGGTGTATCGTGTGTATCGTGTAGGACTCACTTCTTGTACAGAACAGCATTGGGTTTCTTTAACGCAAACTGAAATAAGAAAAGAACAAACAAATAACAAAAATGAATAAATAAATAAACAGTTTACCTGATGAGTAAACATTCTGTTATCACGTTACCTCAGCGACGGTTCGATTAATAACCAGATTCTATAAGTATCAAGATTATTATAAATATGCCAAAATATTACATTTCATACAATTTTATTGCAATTTAAACCTTTAAAATGTTTCCCGTTTGTTTTAACATGAGTTTCCGCAGTTAAAAACCGAAGAACAACATTTAAACACTACAAACTAACTTGACGTACAAGAGTTAAACATTAAACTGAGCAGCGTGTATGTGCCGTAATTAAACAGGTCAGAGAGCGCCACCTGTAGGATTATACAGAAACAGCCTCATTTTACCGCCTCACACACGTCTGAAACCCCAACCGGACACTTAGCATGTGGTGATGAGGTGCGCGGTTTCTAACGCACATATTCTGAGATTCGTTAGTTTCAGTTAAATCAGTCACAATCTCACTCGTCATGATATAAAATGGCGATACAGATTATTATCAGCTACTGGGGTATCGTGGTGAAATCGTATGTGTCGGCCCCCCGGGGATTCCAGTCCCTCACTGTGGTGTGAGAAGTCTTACGATGTCTTTGAGGGCGAGTGTGACGGTCTCACTCGTGTTCCCCCCCTTCATGATCATGGCGTTCTTCGAGTTCTCCGTCAGCTTGGGTTCTCTGTTCTGCAGGAAGCGCTTGGAGCGCCTGGTCTTCGGCTTCCTGCAGAGGAAAAAAAAAAAAAAACACAGAAGAAGAAGATTAACACTCATCAGTCACGCCTTGTTCTCTTCTCCAGCAGCTCCGTCTTCATCTTCCATCTCTGAACATTAATATATAAACTGAATATACTTTCATCATCACTCAGAAACACTGTCAGGAAAACACAGAGACATGGAGACAGACAGACAGAGAGACAGAGAGAGAGAGAGAGACACAGATAGAGAGAGAAGGGAGAGAGATGGAGATGGAGAGAGACAGGGAGAGAGACACACACAGAGAGACAGACAGACAGACAGAGAGACAGAGAGAGAGAGACAGAGACACAGCCTAATCTTTTCACACTAATAGAAAGTTTACAGTAGCTTAGCTTTAGCCGTTAGCTCTCTGATTAGCTCTCGTGACAGAGTGTAAACTCCACTGACTGAAGCAACACCACCACAGAGAGAGAGAGAGAGAGAGAGAGAGAGAGACTCACACCACTCCTCCTGTCTGCGCCATTTCACTCAGATCCTCTTCTGTAGTTCTGCACACGCGGACCTCCTGCACGCGCTGTCACACCGGAAACAACACCGTCGAATCCAACATGGCGGCGCGTTTCAAAATAAAAGTCTTCCTTAATAAAAGTTAAAAGTCTCCACAGGTGACACGAAACATTTAGAAATTCATTTCCAAAACATTTTACATGCTCACTTTTTTTGGCAGAAAATTTTACCGCTCGATAAAAATTACCTGATCTGAAGAAATCTCTCACAATATAATCTCACACATTATATAATCACACACATTACAATCACACACACAAGATAATCTCACAATATAATCTCACACATTATATAATCTCACACGCATAATATAACTGTCAGAACAGATATTCAATCCAATTCAACTTTATTTATATAGTGCTTTTAACAATGGTCATTATCTCAAAGCAGCTTCACAAAAATGAAAGAATTTTTTTTTAGAAAAGAAAATAATTGGAAGTGCGTATGTGTGAGAAAAATGTGTCTAGATAATAATGAGATGAATGAATGATGAATGAAATGTCTCTGATGAGCAAGCCAAGGGTGACGGCGACGGTGGCAAGGAAAAACTCCCTGAGATGGCATTAGGAAGAAACCTTGAGAGGAACCAGACTCAACAGGGAACCCATCCTCATTTGGGCGATAACAGATAGAAATGATATAACATCTTGTGTGTTGTGCAGGTGAAAATTCAATATGACAGAAATTATTTAAATTGACATGAAGACCAGTTCAGCATAGGGACGAGTCAGTAGGTGTAGAGGGCAGATGAGGTCTGTATCACTGGAAGCACAGGAGCAGCATGTGTAGCTCCAACCATCATAAAGCTGAATCCAGCTGGAACTGGTCCTTCTCTGGATGCCTCAGGAACCTCGCAGGGTCGGCCTTTGTCTACTGAAGCTGGCAAAATCTCCCGATGCCTCGGGATGGGTAGAGAAATACAGAACAGATGGGGAGAATTAGCGTAGTTGCCATTCGGTATAGGTGTACTGGAGTATGAGTACTGGGATGAGTTATGTGTATGCCAGATTAAAAAGATGCGTCTTGAGTCTACTTTTGAACTGAGAAACCGTGTCTGCTCCCCGAACACTGTCTGGAAGGCTATTCCAAAGCTTTGGAGCTAAATATGAAAATGCCCCGCCCCCTTTTGTAGATTTTGAAATTCTGGGAACTACCAGAAGTCCGGAGTTTTGTGATCTTAAGGCGCGTGGTGGATTGTAGCGTATCAGAAGACTGGTTAGGTATGTGGGAGCTAAACCATTTAAAGCCTTGTATGTAAGTAATACTATTTTGTAATTTATTCTAAACTGAACAGGTAGCCAGTGCAGGGATGATAATATTGGGGTTATATGATCATATTTTCTGGATCTAGTGAGAACCCTGGCAGCTGCATTTTGGATTAACTGAAGCTTGTTTATTGAGGATGCAGGACAACCACCTAGTAATGCATTACAATAGTCCAGTCTGGAGGTCATGAATGCATGAACTAGCTTTTCTGCATCAGATACGGATAAGACAGGTCAGTAAAGATTGGGCTTTTATTGTTCTTCAGTATAAAGTCTCTTCATTAAGTGCTCATTCATTTCTTTTCCTATAAAACTAAAATTATTAAACGCAAGATAAGAAGGATAAAAACCCACACACACACACCCCACATTCTGTAATAATAAAAGCACAAAACCTAATACCGTCCGAATATTGCGAGTTATAGGTTTATTTTCCCCAAACAGAAATTCTACATACATTTGATCTTTATTTACTAAGTTTTTCTACATGTTTCTAGAATGAATGTGGATTTTAAGAAGCTGCTGTGCTCCTGTTCTCCAGCAGGGGGAGCCACAGACACAGCTGTTCCATTCCATTCCACATGTTGCCTTTTAACTGGACTGTTTAACCTCATTTAAAACAGTTCATTTAAAAAGAATAAATAAATAACTTGTACATTCCAGTTGAATTCTCTGTGTTGGGGTATGAGGTCGTCCTCTCCCTCTGATGTCCTACTTGAAAAGGACAGGAGTAGGAGATCTAGATAGCTCGAGCACTACTGCAGGGTCTGCGTCTCTCCTCTAGTGTGAATCAGTTTTATTTCACTTTAAAAATAATAAATTAATTTTAAAAAATCCTTAGATGAAATGTATACGCTCCGACATAAGATCAAAGTGACTAAACATTTCCCTGAACTTGGCCTTAAAAAAATAAAAAATAAAAAATTTATTCAATTACCAAACTAGTCCTCCTAGTTTAAAGTACAGACTATCACACACACACACGACTGTGATTGTTCGAGTACAGTGGGGTGTGGGGGATAGTGTTTGTACAACCTGTCAGTATTACCCATAATGCACTGGGCATGGTAAGTGGATTATTTAATCCAGAAAACGTGTGTAATAAAATGAGATAGATGATGTATACACACGTGTCAGGACCGCGTACGCTAACGTCTGGATCTCGGCTCGCGGTAACTGGACGCCTGAATACTGACTGGTCCATCAATACACGCAGGTTCAGATCAGCGGTGTCCAGCAGGTGTAAAGTGTACGCAAGATAAATCAAACATGTTTAGGATTAAAATATTTATTATTAAAAACAAAAACAGGGTCACGTCTCAGATATATAAAACACACGGGTGCGAAATTAGAGTCCAACATGAAGACGTTCTGGAGATAAAGATGATCAGCTCCACTTACACAAACCCTTTGACCTCTGACCTCTGGTTACTGCGATATTTACATTAATGGAGGACATCACACTTCAACCCCAGTGAATATTTACACACAGCGTGGAGGAGAAACACACACACACGTGAAGAGATCTCAGTAAACCAGAGGAGCTTGGATCAGGACTGCAGGGATGTGTGGGGACGAGGACGATGAGGACCAAAAAAGGTCTTAATGGTGGACACGACATTCAGACGGCTAAGTCCTGCTAGCTAAACCGCTAGTCAGAGTAAACCGTCTACGAAAATTAATATATAAAGTGATCACCACGACACGCCGAGCATCATGTGACCAAACAGCTTCATCCATTAATTAATAAATAAGTCCAGTTTTTATCCGTACCGCAAACAAATTAGATACACACGCACACACACACACAATAAATAAATGAAGTGTTTAAAGTGACGCGGACTCGTGTTCATGATAATCAAGTAAAAAAAATACAATAATAATAATAATAATAATAATAATAATAAAGTCCAACAGTTGCTCATCATCATCATCATCATCTCTACACACTCATGTCTCCACGTCCTCATGTAAAAGCACCACAACATGGAAACACTGACAACTTAAGATTCACATAAATACGCTTCATCCTTCAGCGAGCCGATTTCATTATTATAAAAATATATATTTATGCAATTATTCCATTAAAGCTCATCACTGAACACAGACATGGAAAACACTCTTAAAAATATAGAGAGGAAGTAACCCCCCCCCAATCAGAACCTCCGACCCGCTCGACCCGTCTCACCCCGAAGTCTTCATTTTATCTTAAAGGAGGCTCACGTCCCTGAGGGTGATCACATCTACAGTCGGAGACTTTATACCCGTGAAGTCCTTGTCCAAAAGGAGGTCTCTCCCCTCCCCCCCCCCCCCCGACTCACACCTGGTGCACTTTCCCGGCTCAGAAACACTTCCTGAAGACGATCTGAGGTCCGAACTCGTCGTACTCGTCCTGGCTGATCCAGGCGGAGGAGAACGAGGGCATGCTGGCGAGCACGGCTCCTCCTCTCCACACGGAGAAATCTCGATCTCTAGCACCCGTGACCTTTACCCTCTCGCCCAAACCTGCAGGAGCCAGACGCCGGATCTCGCTCTGCAGACGCTCGGGAAGTCCAGGCAGCAGGGTGTTCCCACCTGCAGACGGGCGGAGACGGAACACACAGTTAGACGGATCAGAGTAAGACCACATCAGGGCCTCAACCTTAGGAGGATCAGATCCCGACCCGGACCTCACCCGAGAGCACGATGTTCCCCACCAGGTCCCGCCGCAGGTCCATGTCCGACTGAAGAACGGATTTGAAGACGCTCTCGTGAATCCCATAATAATCCTGACCGACCAGCTCGGGCCTGAACAAGATCTCTGGAGCTCTGAGGATTTCACACACACACACACACACACACACACACACACCTCTCACCTGCATGCACGTGTCAAATTTCTCCCTCCTTCACACAAAAGAGCAGTTACCTGAACCTCTCCGTCGTCAAGGAGACGACATGTCCGTCAGGCAGGCTGTATTGTGCCTGTGCACTGGCCACACCTCCTCCTCCAAGCTCCGCCTCATAGTTCAGTGCAACACAGCAGCAACTTTCCTTGATCTCACGCACAATCTCCATCTCCGCCGATGTCCGCATACACACACCCTGCTCCGTCAACAGCTACACACACACACACACACACACACACGTTAACGAGGTGGGCTCATCAGGTGAGTCATCTGAAAGGATCAGAAGTTTCTAAATGAAACATGCGTGTCCGAATTTAACAAGGTGAAGGACACCTAGCAACAGTTGCTAAGCAGTGACTGTAATGGGACGGTGTGTGTGTGTGTGTGTGTGTGTGTGTGTGTGTGTGTACCTGTTTGAGGTGCAGCGTGACATCGGCTCCTGCCAGACTAAAGCGCTGAACAGCGTGAGGTAGACAGTAACCATCAAACACAGGGACGCTGTGACTCGCACTGTCTCCAGAGTCAAACACCACGCCTACACACACACACACGTTAGTGCAAAAGTTTATAAGCAGCACCATCTTTTTTCTTTGGTGTATATATACATATCCTGTGTGTGTGTGTGTGTGTGTGTGTGTGTGTGTGTGTGTGTGTGTGTGTGTGTATACCAGTGGTCCGTCCCGTGGCGTACAGCGCGAGGACAGGCTGCATGGCCGTGTACGCCAGTGGAACGTTAAAGCACTCGAACATCAGCTGGACGGAACGCTGGCGGTTCTCGTGCGCGCTCATCGCCCCCTCCGTCAGCAACACCGGGTGATCCTCACTACACACTCGCAACTGCTCAAAGGCATGGCTCCAGATCTAAACACAAAACTTCTATTGGAGACACACGCGCAGGCGCGCGGTCCTACAGCGCAGCTCAAATGGATGGGTTTAGTCTGCTACAACCTTACCATCTCCATGTGATCCCAGTTGGACACCACACCGTTCCTCATGGGGTAATGAAGTGTTAACACACCCCTCATGTGCTGGGCGTTGTGTCCCACATACACATCGCGCTCCACACTGCCACTCATCACCTCCTGCAGGCACACACTCAAACTTAACATTTTACATTTATTGGTGTTTATTATACGAAGGAGAACCTGGCTTCTAAATAACTAAAAAATAATAAAAAAAAAAAAATTCACAAACTAGTCCAAACTACACCCGAAAATAAAAACCAGTACTACCTGTTCCAGCCAAGCAAACCCAGCGGCTTTAGAAACATTACCTCATACTTGGGCAGTCCCACCGCCGTGGGGAAGATGGTGGTGGGCAGGTCCTGGTCTGCAAAGCCAGCTTTCACCAGACTGGAACCGGTGTCCAGCACCACCGGGGTCTGAAAGTCAGTCATCTGGAGCAACACACAACCAGAAACACAAGCCTTTCACAAAGCATGTACACCTCACCAAATCTGATCACCACCACCACCTACAGCCTGTGTGGAGATCTCCAACCTAGGACTTGCAGTACAATTTGTTAATTTTTTAAATTATGTTCTTTAAAGTTCAGGAGGGTTACACCAAACAAACCAAGGGGTGCAAACACTCAAGTTAGCATAAGATAAGACCATTTTAGGGAAATTGCATCCCAACAACTGGATTTCCATAATGTTCCTGCAAATGTTCAGAATTGCAACATGCTTAAACCTGCCCTGGCTCTCACCCTCCAGAACTGACAATAAGAAGATTAGATCAGATAACTGGATCCAAACCTCTCTAGTGTAGATCTGGAGCTGTTGTTGAACCGGTGATCTGCAGTAACATCTCGTTAAGTAACTTTCAGCATCCCGAACTTCTAGCTCATGGTTCTCCACTGACCCACAGGGATCAGATGTTTCAAGTAGAGTTGATTGAGATCTGGAGATCTTAACGTCACTCCATGCAGGTGGACTTTCAAATCTTGTAGGTTCTTCAGGTACATTCTCAGAACCAACATTGTGAAGATACACAGTGTGAAGGTTGTTATTGTTGGTATTATGGTGGTGCAGGTCTATTGCTGACTCTCTACATGGAGGATCTTTAGGTTTCAGACCAACAGATGATGCTAAAGAAACATCAGTCTGATTCACAGCATCAAATGCATTTTCTTCAGAATCCGCAATTATCTGTTTATTCAGTCCAAAAGTTTGAGGAATAGGGGTTGGTCCACCAGGATCAAAAGCAGGAGTCGATACTTTGTCTGATGCTAAGGATTTCACCATGGAATCTCCATTACAAGGTTCAGTTGTGTCCACGTTTTCTGAAGGATTTAAGCGCAAACACTTTTCGTCTCTTGTATCAAGAGGATCTGACAGATTCCTTGGTTCTCCAACAGCAGGAACATGAACATCAAGAAGATCTGAGGCAGAAGGCACCAAGACTGGCATCTTGTTGGTCTCAATATCACCATCTACCATGACAGAAGGTACACATGTGGATATGGATGATGCAGTAGTGTCAATGTTCTGCTGATCATTTGGCAAAGAACATTTAGAATTGACAGATCCTCCTGGATCTGAACATTTACAGTGAAGATGATTCTCTGCAGACATGTCTGAAGTTTGTGGATTAGTAGATTCCTCTAATGATATCTGCTCATGACTGAGCATGTGCACATCTCGTCCTGATCTTCTGCAGTTCAGCAGGAGAGCTTCATCACCTTGCCTCATCGCTGAAGATTTTGCCAAAATGGAACACGTCACAATTTTATGACTCCTACTCGGTCGCTTCAGCTTGCTTTTCTTCATCTCCATGCTTAGGTTTCTCTGCATCTCCTCCACCTCTTTCTCTTGCTTCAGTTTCCCAAGGAACGTCTTCCGGTCCTCACTGAGGATCTGAGGGGACATTCTTTCTTCAGAACCACAGAAGCGCAACTCATTGATTTTCAGGTTCTCCTCAACAATCTTCTCCTCCAAGACCTTCAGATGTTCCATTTCTTTCAACAGCTGGGATCTATCAGGACATCTGTATCCTAGTTCAAGCGGATCATAACTTGATTCAGATGGACTATCGCTACCACACTGGATAACTCTTGGACTTTCCTGAGACAAAGCAGCCTCAGGTCCAAAATGAAGCGAGGCAAGATCATCCTCTAATCCGACCACACCTGCTTCAGCCAAATCACTGGACATCATTGGAGTAAATTTGCAATCTTTGCTCCATGAAGGCCACAATCTGTTTGGATCATCTGCTTCCAGCAAGACATCCAAGATCTCCTCCTGAGCAAGAACGCTCTCCTCTTCTCGCAGAATTCCAGCTGCTCGGCTCAATGTTTCCTCCACGACTCTGAGCTCTTCATGTTCCTTCATTTCCCATTCGGACTCCGGCTCACCGAGTGACGCGGTGTCCGAGTTGTCCATGACTTCATGGAGGTCATACGAGTCCCAGAGGAGAGTGGGCACGGTCTCCGAGGTTTCAGCTCCATGCCCTTTGTCTGTAAGGGTGCTGGAGAGAACATTGCGGATGGGGCTCCACTCCGTGCTCTGATCCTGAACATCACACACACTTGTATCGGCGGTCTGCGTTAGCTGATCGCAGCTCTTCATCACCTTTTGGTTGGAGGGAGAGATGATGACCGTGTAGCAGTTCTCCAGATCATCTACAGGAAGACTCAGCCAAGGGTTTTTAGGAAGTGTGGCCGAGCGTTTCACAGTGATCTCAAAGTTTAAAGAGTCTCCGTTAGCACTTGGGATGATGTGGATACTTGGTGCTCTAATGGACTTCTCAGCTAGACTCTCAGATACGCTGGAAGCGTTCTCCTCAACGACACGAAGATGACCAGATTTTGGACGTCTGGACGCCTCACCTTGGCATGTCCTCCCACCTCCTGTTTCAAGATGACTACTTCCTGCGCCATCAAATCCAGAGTCAAAGGAGCTAAGTGAGGGTGGCTTTGCTCCGGACTGAAGCAGCGGAGGATAACCTGCACCATCGGGTCTCGTCAAAGCGTTGCAGTTTACAGAGTGTGGAAAGAAGTCTGAATCTCCAAGGACGCTCCGAGAAGACACGTTTCTCAGCGTATGGACATCAGGGGTTGAACCCGCCGACTCATTTCCACCCTTCAGATACTCGTACTGCCACTGCAGAGCGGGCTGGAGGTCGCGAAATGTGGCGGAACCAGGAGATACCAACAGCTTGCGTAAACTCGTACACCTGCAAACGAGAACATGGAAACTAGCTTTAAAAAAAAAGTAACAATAATAATAATGTTCCATTTCCAGCTTGCTCAAACCACTCACCTCTGCACAAGCTGCTTTCCTGCATTCTGTAGGTCTGATTGAGCTACAATATTAGCCAGGTGCGCTAACTGCATTAGCTCATCCACTTCTGGTGGAGGATGCACCCTGAGAAACTCCTCAATCTCCGAGAAGACGTCATCCTGCTCAAGTGAGAGGAGGGCGTCTCGATCGTCATGCTTTCTCGAGCAAGTTCTCCACAGGAGGTCCTGAAGGAAACTCTCGCGCACTGCCACATGGTACCACCTCTGGATCTGAGTGAACACACACAAAACCTGAGGGGTTACACCTGAGAAAGTACTCCTAGCTGTTTTTAGCTCCACCTAACCCTCCATTCCATCAATCCTCCTCTCCCATGTCGTTCCATTCGCCCTTTACACTCGTACGTCCTGACACTTACACACACACATACAGTCTGCCTCCACTCATACCACAGGTCCACCTCATCTTTAGCTTCAATTAACCAACCCTCACCATCACTCCAAACACTGCCACTCATGTCCACATCCCACCTCCAAAGACATGCAGATTAGTCAGATGGGTGTTTCCGAATTGTGCGACAGTGTGGGCGTGCGCGCGACAGATTGGCTCCCTGTCCAGGGTGTGCACCACGCCTCATGCCCCAAGTTTTCCTGGGATAGGCTCCAGGCCCCATGTGACACTGTATACCAGATAAAGTGGTATAGGCCATGAGAGTGATCATGCACATGTTTATAAATTTAAAGTAATTCGCCACCTCAAAAAAAATAAATGTTGGAGCCAGACAGATGTTTCACATCGAGGAATCACGATACTTTAATCAATCCCCGTCCAACTCCATATCTCCAGTTGTGACCCCGCTATTCTCTGATGTCCACCTCGTGCACCCACACCACCCCCCCACCCAGCTCCCGTCCTTCCATCTCCACCAACCCCTCCTCCAAATTCTGCCTCCTCACCGCTGCCTCTCAAAACCCACATCCTCTGGAATTCCCCTCCCTCCTCCCCCTCCTCCCCCCATCCCACACTGTCTGTCCCCTTTTAAACAGGAGAATAATCTTCAGCTTTAACCTAACAGACTAATAACCCTAGACATACGGACGTAGTGGATTGAGCACGAGCTGCAGTAACTGTACTTTATGGTAGCGGTGATGGAATGTGCAGACGGTGTTCAGGTTCTGGTTCTGGAGCTCCAGGGCCGCTCTGACCCGGTCCGTCTGTCTCTCCAGATCGGTTATCCACCCGTTTATTTCCAGACTCTCTGTGGAAACCACAGTCTCTGACTTCAGCAGATCCTCAGCACGACGCACCAGAGCCTAACACACACACACACACACACACACACACAAAAAAAAAAAACATTAACCCAGATTATATTATTCCACTCATTTTTTTTGCTTTTCCCTCCCTCCCTCATGCTTTGAGTTTTGATCAACCCTTCACACACACACACACACCACAGTAAACCATCAGCACACACACACACGGCCAGCTCATGTACCGTAGCACGTGTGTGAACAGACGTGTTGAACTCCAGACGCGCGGTTTCAGCACCGTCGGGGTCTCGAAGCGTCTCGGGTGTGTACGACTGTATCTCCTGTACAACACACTCCATCTCACACACAACCTGGGACAGAGACAAACCACAAACGTCCAATTACTGTCGTGTCTCTCACACTTCTACAGTCTCCACACACACTGCAACATTCCATCCGTCTTCTGGACAGAGACAACACGTGTGACGGGGACACAGAGCTCTTGCAGAAGTAATGAGTTTAACAGAACTGTGGTGAGGACCTGCTGTGTGTCCCTCTGCAGCTGGAGGACGTCAAGTCTCTGATGAGCGCTGGAGAAGACGCACGTCCACAGCAACTCCACTTTGTCCACCGCCGCCCGGATTCTACACACACACACACGGGGTTAAAGGGTGCACAAAGTTAATCTCATTCAACAAACGAGACGCTCCACACTCTCACACACACACCTCTATCTGGCTGATTCATCTGTGAATAATCGCAGTGCTTTCACCAGACTCATTAACACATCAATACAGTGTGTGTGGGCAGGAAATGAGCTCAGACACACACACACCGTTACTAAACAATAGCCTCTACAAAGAACCTTCAGAAGTGATCAAGGCACTACACACACTCAGACTGACGGGAGAAAATTAAAGAAAGCAGGAAGAAAATAATGAAAAAGAAACAGTTCTGATGAAAACATGAACATTAGAGTAAACAGGAATTTACAAAGAAGTCGTGATGTAACAAAAAATGTTACAATTATACCTGGACCTCGAGTATTACACTGGACAGATTTATTTATTAATAATATTTTAAACATTAATACACAACGCTGCAGTTGTTAAAATCAAAACATCTCCAATCCATCTGAGCCTGAACTGCACTAGAGCTCTGAAGGTGTGTGTGTGTGTATATATACACACACACACACTCGCGTGTATAATTTAGTTTGCACCTGTCGTAGTTCTGCAGCATCTCCTGCGCGGTGTGTGTGAAGAGGGCCGTCCCCACCATGGCCTGATAACATGGATCTCTCTCAGGAAAACGAAACTTCTCCAGCACACACACACAGCTCCTCAACAAGGCGTCCAGACCCAGGTCCCTACACACACACACACACACACACACACACACACACACACACACACACACACAGTGTAATTGTAGTGGTTTTGTGACATTCTTCTCCACACAGTTCATGTTTTGTGATCATGTGACCTGACCCCCCCCCCCCCCCCTGACGTGACTCCGCCCCTCACTGTTCCAGTCCATCAGGTTTTTGTTTTTTGGGGTAAATAAACCAGTTCTCCAGAATCACAGCCTTTACACCTTTCACACTCATCTTAACCACATTACTGCTGGAACATTCACGAGCATCTGGATAAAACTGAGCATGACGTGTGTGTGTGTGTGTGTGTGTGTGTGTGTGTGTAGGGCGGAGCTACCTGCGTAGACGCTCGAGTCTCGCCTGATTGGTGGAGCAGAAAACGGACAGAGGTTGGTACTCATGAGGGACCGGGAGGTTAGAGACGTCCTGCAGCGCACCGATACACACCGGCAGCTTCCTCACCACCGCCATGAACTCCTGCACGAAACCGTCCATCTCCTACACACACACACACACACACACACACCTCATGGAGCATCACATGGTTCAACAAGACAACCTATAAATAAAAGCGCTGATCTTGCGTTTCCTTTCCTGTAAAAATAACCCCCAGTGTGTGGTGATGAAGCGGCGTTACTGATGACATCATCACCATGGTCACTTTAACCCCGCCCATTACCAGTCAGCTGTTAACGGCGCCGCTCACCTTGACGAAGGAGACCCAGCTTTCATGGCTGTAGATGGAATATCCCCCGAGGTCAGAGGTCAGCTGACTGCGATCCACGTAGTTACTCAGCTCGAACACCTCCCTGAGGAAGACGCACTGGAACAGAGGAGACGCGTACAGACACCAGGACACTGGGGCAGCGAACCATGTCACCGCTAGGTCTGTGAAGCTAACGCTAGCTAGGATACGCTAAAGTCATTAATCTACAGTACACTGATATGAGAGGGGGGGGGGGGGGGGGTGACACGGTGATTGTCACATAATCATAGGAAACACTTTAATCCACACACACACGATCACCTGGCGCGGGTATCGACCCGGGACGCACCTTGACCGGCGGCGCCGAGCGCTTGGACGGGGTCAGGAGTTTCTGCAGCAGCTTCTGGACGTCCCGCTTTCTGGGCTGAACGGCGTAGAAGGAGTGCACGGTGTGCCTGTGGAGCTGAGGGAGGGGCAGAGGGGTCAGGGTTCAACTCTCGTACACGGGGGACGACGTCTCTACAGCGGGTGCGCGAGGCGGCGCTTTTACCTGCAGCAGCAGCAGGATCTCCGCGAGGCGTCTCGTCACGGCCAGCGAAGCATCTCTCAGATCAGCGAGCACCGACACCAAACACTCCGACCTACCCTTACTGCCCGGGGGGGGGGGGGGGGGGGGGAGAGAGGGGGAAGGGGTCACAGAACACATGATGTAGCGGCGCTATCGGCTCGATTCTGTTCACTCACACAGATAAACAATCGGTAAACAGTCCATTCATAATGAAGAGAATAAATAAGATGTAACACAGGGAAAGAACACAAGTGTGTGTGTGTGTGTGTGTGTGTGTGTGTACTTGTGAAGGCGCAGACAGTAAAACACAAACTCGGCCACTTCCTCTTCAGTGACATCACACAGGAGTTTATGCTGAGACTCAGCCGGGAAGATGAGCAGCGCAGAGCCGAGCTGATCAAACACACCTGAGACACAGAGAGACCGAGAGAGACAGACAGACAGACAGACAGACAGAGACAGACAGACAGACCGAGAGAGAGAGAGAGACAGACACTAATCCATCAGTGAGGAGCTTGAGGCAGAACATTTGAGACAAACGTAAAGTAGTGTGTGTGTGTGTGTGTGTGTGTGTGTGTGTGTGTGTGTGTGTGTGTGTGTGAGTGTGTGTGTGTGAGAGAGAGAGAGAGAGAGAGAGAGAATTACCAGGGAATGTGACGGCACCAGAGCAGAGCACATGCTCGGGGGGCAGAGACGGACACGCCTTCACCCCTGTAATCACACACACACACACACACACACAGTTATTTCCAGCTCACTTCACATTAGTTGATTGTGTCAGTAACCCTGAAACTATCCTACAGACAGACCCAGAGGAGGACCGTCCGTCTGTGGTGAAACCCCATGTCACTCAGCGTCTAGACGCCTCAGTGTCGTCTGTGACCGTGTCCTGTATAAACACTCCGCATGAGGACGAAGTGAACAGAGGAAGACATCAGGAGTCCAAAGATCAGAGACGCCTGGTGAGACCCGGTACCGTCCCCCCTCGTACCCGGACCGGGCTCGGTACCGCCCCAGGGGTCCAGGTTTAAAACCAGAACACATCAGATTAAACACTGTGTACTTCTCACAGACGTCTGGGTCCGGTTAAGACCAGAACCAGAACACTGACGCTTTACACATTATTTATACATGTGTGTGTGTGTGTGTGTGTGTGTGTGCTGAGCCCATAGTGTTACATAATGTCTCTCACTGCAGTTATAAACCCCTCCATCATCCACTTATACTTCACAAACAACAACAATAACAACAACAAACAGGAACAGACAGAAGATCATCATCATGACTTTAAGCAGCACTCAGGTGACCCGTGTGTGTGTGTGTGTGTGTGTGTGTGTGTGTTACCTGTAGTAGAGTCGCTCATGGTGCGCGAGCCTCGCCTCCCGGTCTGTGTGTGTATAGTGTGTGTGTGTGTGTATATAGAGTGTGTAGGTCCTCGTGTTAGACTCGGTGTAGCGCGGCTGGTGCGGGTGATGCGCGCGCGCTCGCCGCCATGTTGCCCCGCGGTGTCTGAGCGCGAGAGAGTCCCGGAGTGCCGGCGCGAGCACGCACGTTTATACCCTCCTCCCCCCTCCTCCATCCATCAGGTGGGCGGGGCCTCGGGGAGGGGGCGTGGCAGCACGAGACACGGTGAGTGTAAGTTTAGAGATTTCAGTTGAATGTTATTTATATTATATTTAACGCTTTAACAAGTGGACATTGTCTCAAAGCAGCTTCACAAAAATGAAAAGAAATTTATTGTTTTACAATTTCAATTGAATTTGAATGAATAAAATATTTGGAAGTGTGTATGTGTGAGAGAAATGTGTCTAGATCAAGTTCAAAGGCTTTTATTGTCACTTCAGCCATATACATATATGTAGTGTACGATAGTCTGGTGGTACAGGTCAGTGTGTCTGCGCTTGTGTTGATTAGTCAGTCCAGACTCAATATATTGAGGTAGTTGAGTTAAGCTGAGTGATAATGTTTGTGTGTCAGATGTGTCGTGAGTGTGTGTGTGTGTGTGTGTGTGTGTTTATCAGTCCAGTCCCTTTTTGTTGAGGAGACGGTAGGGTCTTGCGGTCCGATATGGCACAATTCCCAAACCAGACAGTGATGCAGCCGCTCAGGATGCTCTCGATAGTTCCTCTATAGAAGGTGGTCAGGATCGGTGGTGGAAGCTGGACCTTCCTCAGTCTTCTCAGAAATAAGAGACGCTGTTGGTCTTTCTTTCCTGGTGCCCGGTTTCTGGTTGGAGGTCTCGTCGCATGGATGCCCCGTGTGTCTCTTTGGGATGCGTCTGGTGTCTGGGGATGATTCTCTCTACTTAGAAGACGGTTCTGTCCTCGACTGGTGTTGTCAGCTGTTTCTCTGAGGACTTGACAATTCGATAGTTCAGGACTGGAACTTTCTACAAGTCTATCTGAGTCTCGAATAACTACTGGACTCCATTTTACATCAAGTATTATAACATCAATTACCATCAACTATTATAGCTGAACCTAACACTTAACACTGTATAAATGCAGATCATTTCCTGCTATCTGTTTCACCCAGATGAGGATGGGTTCCCTGTCGAGTCTGGTTCCTTTCAAGGTTTCTTCCTAATTCCATCTCAGGGAGTTTTTCCTTGCCACCGTCGCCGTCACCCTTGGCTTGCTCATCAAAGAAATTTCATTCATTCGTCTCATTATTATTATCTGCACATTTTTCTCACACATCCACACTTCGAATTATTTTCTTTTCTATAATTATTATTATTATTATTATTATTATTATTATTATATTTATTTTTTTATTTTTTTATTATTATTATTATTTTTTTTTTGTTAAATTTCTTAAATTTTTGTGAAGCTGCTTTGAGACAATGACCATTGTTAAAAGCGCTATATAAATAAAATTGAATTGAATTGAATTGAATCTGTACGCTGACTCGTCGTTCTTGCTAATGAGACCCACCACGGTCGTGTCATCAGCGAACTTGATGTGATTCGAGCTGTGTGTTGCTACACAGTTGTGAGTCAGCAGTGTGAACAGCAGGGGACTGAGCACACAGCCTTGTGGGGCCCCAGTGCTCAGTGTGGTGGTGCTGGAGGTGCAGTTCCCGATCCGTACTGACTGAGGCCTTCCGGTCAGAAAGTCCAGGATCCAGTTGCAGAGGGAGGTGTTCAGGCCCAACTGGCTCAGCTTCCCGATCAGTTGTTCGGGGATGATTTTGTTGAATGTTGAGCTGAAATCTATGTACAGCATTCGAACATATGTGTCCTTCTTGTCCAAGTGTGTGAGGGCAAGATGGAGTGTAGTGGAGATGGTGTTGTCCGTTGAGCAGTTAGGACGGTACGCAAATTGCAGTGGGTCCAGTGAGGGGGGCAGCAGGGTCTTGATGTGTCTCATCACGAGCCGCTCGAAGCACTTCATGATGGTGGGTGTAAGTGCAACAGGACGGTAGTCGTTGAGACAGGACACAGAAGACTTCTTGGGCACAGGTACGATGGTGGTGGCTTTGAAGCACGTGGGAACGACGGCGCTGCTCAGAGAGATGTTGAAGATGTCAGTGAGAACATCTGCCAGCTGTTCAGCACATTCTCTGAGCACTCTGCCTGGGATGTTGTCTGGACCATCAGATTTACCTGGGTTGACTCTGCGTAGAGTTTTCCTCACCTCAGCTGTAGTGAGACACAGCACCTTCGTTCGGTGGAGGGGTGGTCTTCATCGCCGCCACGTCGTTCTGCCTGTCGAACCGAGCGTAGAAGTTGTTCAGTGCATCTGGGAGGGAGCCGTCACAGGCAGGTGATGTCGTCCTGTAGTGTGTGATGGCTTGTAAGCACTGCCACATGCGCCGTGTGTCGCCGCTGTCTATGAAGTGGTTGTGGATTCTAGATAATAATGAGATGAATGAATGATGAATGAAATGTCTCTGATGAGCAAGCCAAGGGTGACGGCGCCGGTGGCAAGGAAAAACTCCCTGAGATGGCATTAGGAAGAAACCTTGAGAGGAACCAGACTCAACAGGGAACCCATCCTCATCTGGGTGATAACAGATAGAAATGATATAACATCTTGTGTGTTGTGCAGGTGAAAATTCAATATGACAGAAATTATTGAAATTGACATGAAGACCAGTTCAGCATAGGGACGAGTCAGTAGGTGCAGAGGGCAGATGAGGTCTGGATCACTGGAAGCACAGGAGCAGCATGTGTAGCTCCAACCATCATAAAGCTGAATCCAGCTGGAGCTGCTCCTTCTCTGGATGCCTCAGGAACCTCGCAGGGTCGGCCTTTGTCTACTGAAGCTGGCAAAACCTCCCGATGCCTCGGGATGGGTAGAGAAATACAGAACAGATGGGGAGAATTAGCGTAGTTGCCATTCGGTATAGGTGTACTGGAGTATGAGATAACGGGATGAGTTATGTGTATGCCAGATTAAAGAGATGCGTCTTGAGTCTACTTTTGAACTGGGAAACCAGTTCACGGTGAGGAGGAGGAGACACAGTGAGGAGGTGACATAGTGAATAGACACACAGTGAGGAGGAGACACGGTGAGGGGAGACACATAGAGGAGGATGAGACAGTGAGGGGACACACAGTGAGGAGGAGACAGTGACTGGAGAGAAAGTGAGGAGGAGACACAGTGAGAGAGAGGCCATTGTCGGTCAGGAGGACGGTCTGGTGTCTAAAGGGCAGTGAAGAAGAAGCCAGGTCTCTCCAGGACAAACATCAGGGACAGACTGGTCCTCTGTAAAAGGTCCAGGGAGCGGACTGTCTGCTGAGGACGGGGGTGAAGTCATTCTCTCTGATCGATGCCCCTCTCACTCCGTCTGTGGCGTCCACCATTAGTCCTGTGCCACGCCCACGGTAAAGCCACCTGAGACCAGTCACATGTCCTGTCCAGCATGATGGAGATAAGAAGCGTCTCGGGGAACAAAACATGGAGATTTAGTGTCCATGTCCAGGAAACTCCACAGACCTTAATTCCAGTGAGAACTTGTGGTCGACCCTCAAGAGGCGGGAGGACAAACACACGAACACACAAACACTGATAATGTAAGAATGGGCCGCGCCATCAGTCAGGGTGTGGAACAGAAGATGATTGACAGCATGTCAGGGTGAAGTGTGGAAGGTCTTGAAGATCAAATCAAATTCAAATTAAAATTTTATTAGTCACATACACAATCATACACAGTATAACATGCAGTGAAATGCTTTATACGACCGCCAGTGACCTTAAAAAAAAGAAAATAAAATCTTGTACGTAAAATAAATAATCAATAAAAAGGAAATACTAAAGAAATAATTTTAACTAGTAAAATTAACTGTGCATAAGGGCATAATAAAATATTGCAAAAATATAGAAATATGGTATTAAAGTGTCAGTGGTTGTGCAAATATGCATGAAAGGTGACATGTGCAATTGTCCAGATGTATGAGTATTTAGTGCAAGTGTGTATGAATGTGTCCATGATTGTCCAGTCAGTGTTGTGAGCTTAAAAGATGTTATTAGTCCTGTGTGGAGGTGTGATTGAGAGACCTTATCGCCTGCGGGAAGAAGCTCCTCCTCAGTCTCTCTGTGTTGGCCTTTAGGGAGCGGAATCTCTTCCCAGACCGCAACAAAGAGAACAGTCCATTACTGGGGTGACTGAGGTCCTTCATGATCTTCCTGGCCTTAGTCCAGCACCGCTTGCTGTAGATGGAGTGCAGGTCAGGGAGCTCAGTGCGGATGATGCGCTCGGCTGATCGCACCACCCTCTGTAGAGCTCGTCTGTCCTGCATGGTGCTGTTCCCGAACCAGGTCGTGATGTTTCCCGTCAGGATGCTCTCTATGGTGCAGGAGTAGAAGTTCCTGAGCACCTTGGAGGGCAGTCTAAAGTCTCTCAAGCGTCTGAGGTGGTAGAGACGCTGCCGGGCTTTTTTCACCACGGTGTTGATGTGACAGGACCATGACAGGTCCTGCGTGATGTGAACACCGAGGTATCTGAAGCTGTCCACTCTCTCCACTGGGCTCCTGTTGATGACGGGGGTCTGGTAGTTCCTCTCCTGCTTTGTACTAAAGTCCACTATCAGCTCCTTTGTCTTACTGACGTTCAGGAGGAGATTGTTCCTCTGGCACCAGTTCTCCAGATTTCCAATCTCCTCTAGGTAGTCCGACTCATCATTGTTGGTGATCAGTCCGACCACGACGGTGTCGTCAGCAAACTTGATGATGGAGGTGGAGTTGGTAGTGGCCACGCAGTCGTGGGTGTACAAAGAGTACAGCAGGGGGCTCAGAACACAACCCTGGGGGGCTCCAGTGCTGAGAGTGAGTGTGGCTGAGACATGTCCGCCCATCCTTACTGCCTGTGGTCTGCCAGTCAGAAAATTGGAGATCCACTGACATATAGATGAGCTCAGTCCCAGGTGCTCCAGCTTGGTGGTGAGTGTGGAAGGAATTATTGTGTTAAAAGCAGAGCTGTAGTCGATGAAGAGCATTTTAACATAATTCCCTTTCCTAGTGTCCAGGTGAGTGAGTGATGTGTGGAGGAGATGAGAGATTGCATCGTCTGTGGAGCGGTTCTGACGGTATGCAAACTGTAGTGGGTCCAGTGTGTCGGGTAGTGAAGAAATGATGAAGTCTCTGATAAGGCGTTCAAAGCACTTCATCACTACTGAGGTGAGGGCCACAGGGCGATAGTCATTGAGAGAAGCAGGATGTGGTTTCTTTGGAACAGGAACAATAATGGACTCTTTGAAGCATGTGGGGATCACCGACTGAGATAAAGAGATGTTGAATATCTCAGTGAACACAGGTGCTAGCTGGTCTGCGCAGGCTCTGAGAATACGACCTGAGATGCCGTCTGGTCCTGCTGCTTTCCTGGTGTTCACTCTCTTGAAGGCTCTCCTCACGTCGTGCTCGGAGATGATGAGAGCGTTCCCGGTGCTGACTGTGTCTTCCTGTCTGCAGCCGTTAGCGCCGCTAGCATTAGCGCCGTTAGCATTAGCGCCGTTAGCATTAGCATTGCTAGCGTCTTTAGCTGCAGCCTCGAAGCGAGCGTAAAATGTGTTCAGCTCGTCTGCCAGAGTCGCGTCCGCGTTCGTCATACCGGATGCTGGTGCTTTGTAGTCCGTTATTGTTCTCAGTCCCTGCCACAGGCTCCTAGAGTCACTCTGTTGAAGCTGTGACTCTATTTTTCTCCCGCAGCGCTGCTTCGCCTCTTTCACCGCCTTCCGGACGTTATATGACGCAGCCTTGTACGGTTCCATGTCCCCCGACGCAAGTCCCGTGTTGTAGGCAGCGGTGCGAGATCTCAGAGCGTCGCGGATGGTTTTATCCACCCACGGCTTCTGGTTGGGAAACGTTCTGATAGTCTTTTTCTCCACCGTATCGTCCACTAGCTTCCCAATAAATCCCACAACCGCTTCGGTAAACACGCTGACGTCATCATCGGAGCTGTTTCTGAACATGTCCCAGTCTGCGTCATCGAGTGCGTCCTGTAACGCGGCCACCGATTGGTCTGTCCAGCGCGCGACCTCCCTCTGAACCGGAACTTCCTGTTTCAGCCTTTGTTTATATTTTGGCATGAGGAAGATGGCGGCGTGGTCGGATTTACCAAACGCTGGACGAGATTGTGCCTTGTAACCGTCTTTGACCGTGGTATAACAGTGGTCCAGTGTCCTTTCGCCCCTGGTGGGACAGGTGATGTGCTGATAAAAGTTCGGCGCTGCGCGTTTGAGGTTGGCACTATTAAAATCCCCCGCCACAATGAGCGCAGCGTCCCGGTGTTGTGTCTGGTGCTGTGTGAGCGCCTCATGCAGCTCGCATAAGGCAGTTTCAGTGTCCGCTTGTGGAGGTATGTAAACGGCACTGATTATGACCGATGTGAACTCCCGTGGAAGATAAAATGGACGACACATGATGGACAGTAGTTCCAGGTTTGGTGTGCAGGAGCGTGTAAGAGGAACAACGCTCGCGCTGTTGCACCAGCTGTTGTTCACCATTAAACACACGCCGCCTCCCCTTGACTTCCCCGAGTCCCGCGTCCTGTCCATGCGGTGAACCGAGAAGAACTCGGCCGGCTGTATGGCGTGCTCTGGCACCGCTGGGTTCAGCCATGTCTCGGTGAAGCAGAGGAGATTGCAGTCCCGAATGTCTCTCTGGAACTTTATCCTGGCCCTGAGGTCATCCAGTTTGTTCTCCAGTGACTGGACGTTGGCGAGCAGGATGCTAGGCAGAGGTGTGCGGTGTGCACGGGCTCGGAGCCGGTTCCTCACGCCAGCTCGTCTGCCTCGAGGTCTCCGCTCCGCGTCGCGTCCATTGTTCTCCCGCAGGATCTCACTCGGCCAGCTCGGATCCAGAGTTAAAACCGTCGAATTGTGAGTACATTGTATACCAATAGAAACAAGAGTGTCTCTATCATACCTAATGTACTCAATGGTGGTGATTTTGCCGCTTTTAAAACACTGAAAACTAACTTAAAGAACAAAAACAAAGAAAAGATGGTCGGAGCAGTCGTGACGGCAGCCGACCTCACCGGCGCCATCTTGAATATAATACAACAGTGTAAATACTGAGTGTCTGTAACACTGTAACTCCTGTGAAATGTGTGTAATTATGCAGCAGTCGACCAGAGGAACATCTACACACAATGAAGCAGCACAACTCTAATGTGGACATTAATACTCCTGTCAGTCTCAGAAGTATTGGCCCCCACTGTACCGTAATCTGATGCTTTCTGCAGGACGAGGCTTTAAGATACAATGACTTTTAGTAAAAGAAGACAATGTAGAGTGTCTACACACACACACACACACACACACACCTGTAAGTGTATACTTACTGATTTATATAGAATCAGGACAATCAGAGAGGAGACGAGACATCGGGAGATTTTTTGCAAACTACAATTGGTGTTCAAATCAAACTGGGACTTGCGATGACATTTCTGGTGAATGAGTGTAAAAGACATTTACAGAAGACTTCAAGCATGGCATGGCCGTTTGAATGTTTGGGGCATTAAAGGAGTTCCTGGGAGGCCGGCGTTTCAGACAGACTCCGGCGTACTAGGAAAACGTTCTACCTTGGTGGTGTCCAAGCACTAGTGATGAGTGCATTAGTGTATCAGGGGATTATATAGAGACGTTAAGGGAGTGTTTTATTCTGTGTTATTCTGTACAATCAAAAGTCCCAGTTTGACTCGAACAAAAAAAGTTGTATAATTTCAACGACTGGATGTTTTAAGAATTATTAAAATATATACTTAGTTTGTATAGAATGACAAATCATCTAAAATATGTGCATTATAAACTATTATCTTGTTATATGTCATTTTCCCCCCCAACACTTCTGAAAGGTGTACATACTGTAGTCACATGACCAGGGCTTGTTCTAATATATGAAGAAGTGACCTGACTGAGGCCAAGCTTGACAAGAAAGAAGTGCAAAGGAGAGACCCAGTCACAGAGTCTGTACAGTAGTGATGTAAAGTGTCACAGAACGATTTCTGATCAGAGTCGAGTTCACACAGGACAGCAGATTAAAATCTTGTGATGACATGTTGAGAACATGTTTAAGAGAAGTTAACTCCAGATCAGTACCATACCAAACTGTGTACATGTAGATATATATATACTCAGCAAAAAAAGAAACGCTGTCTGACTTTCAGCTGTTTTTACTTTCAGTAAACTTAATGTGTAAATATTTGTATGAACACTAAAAGAGTCGACACCATAAGACATAAAGTAAAAATGTTTCCCAATGTGTCCCTGAATGAAGGGAGGCTGAAAATCAGTCAGTACCAGTCAGTATCTGGTGGCCACCAGCTGCTTGAAGTACTGCAGTGCATCTCCTCCTCATGGACTGGACCAGATTTGTCAGTTCTTGCTGTGAGATGGAGGGATTGTGTGTTCCTGGTGTGACTCGGGCAGTTGTTGTGGCCATCCTGTACCTGTCACGCAGGTGTGATATTCGGATGTACCCATCCTGTGCAGGTGTTGTTACACGTGGTCTTCCACTGCGAGGATGATCAGCTGTCCTTCCTGTCTCCCTGTAGCGCCGTCTTAGGCGTCTCACGGTGCGGACATGGCGATTTATTGCCCTATAGCCACATCAGCAGTCCTCATGTCCCCCTGCAGCATGCCTAATGCACGTTCACGCAGATGAGCAGCGACCCTGGGTGTCTTTCTTTGGGTGTTTTTCACAGTCGGTAGACGAGTCTCTTTAGTGTCCTGCGTTTTTACAACTGTGACCTTAAATACCTACTTTCTGTAAGCTGTTAAGGTCTTAACGACCATTCCACAGGTGCATGTTAATTAATTGATTATGGTTAATTGAACATGCATGGAAAACATTGTTTAAACCCTTTACAATGAAGATCTGTGAAGTTATTTGGATTTTTAA
Organism: Channallabes apus; assembly: GCA_030522415.1. NCBI lineage: Eukaryota > Metazoa > Chordata > Actinopteri > Siluriformes > Clariidae > Channallabes > Channallabes apus. The sequence continues at coordinate 59,495,950 of CM060107.1, forward strand.
AACATTATTGTTGAAATACACAGTCCTGAAAAAGGGGCGTTTCTTTTTTTGCTGAGTTTATATATACAGTGGTGTGAAAAACTATTTGCCCCCCTCCTGATTTCTTATTCTTCTGCATGTTTGTCACACAAAATGTTTATGATCATCAAACACATTTAACTATTAGTCAAAGATAACACAAGTAAACACAAAATGCAGTTTTTAAATGAGGGGTTTTATTATTTAGGGAGAAAAAAAATCCAAACCTACATGGCCCTGTGTGAAAAAGTAATTGCCCCCTGAACCTAATAACTGGTTGGGCCACCCTTAGCAGCAATAACTGCAATCAAGCGTTTGCGATAACTTGCAACGAGTCTTTTACAGCGCTCTGGAGGAATTTTGGCCCACTCATCTTTGCAGAATTGTTGTAATTCAGCTTAATTTGAGGGTTTTCTAGCATGAACCGCCTTTTTAAGGTCATGCCACAACATCTCAATAGGATTCAGGTCAGGACTTTGACTAGGCCACTCCAAAGTCTTCATTTTGTTTTTCTTAAGCCATTCAGAGGTGGATTTGCTGGTGTGTTTTGGGTCATTGTCCTGCTGCAGCACCCAAGATCGCTTCAGCTTGAGTTGACGAACAGATGGCCGGACATTCTCCTTCAGGATTTTTTGGTAGACAGTAGAATTCATGGTTCCATCTATCATAGCAAGCCTTCCAGGTCCTGAAGCAGCAAAACAACCCCAGACCATCACACTACCACCACCATATTTTACTGTTGGTATGATGTTCTTTTTCTGAAATGCTGTGTTACTTTTACGCCAGATGTAACGGGACACACACCTTCCAAAAAGTTCAACTTTTGTCTCGTCGGTCCACAAGGTATTTTCCCAAAAGTCTTGGCAATCATTGAGATGTTTTTTAGCAAAATTGAGACGAGCCTTAATGTTCTTTTTGCTTAAAAGTGGTTTGCGCCTTGGAAATCTGCCATGCAGGCCATTTTTGCCCAGTCTCTTTCTTATGGTGGAGTCGTGAACACTGACCTTAATTGAGGCAAGTGAGGCCTGCAGGTCTTTAGATGTTGTCCTGGGGTCTTTTGTGGCCTCTCGGATGAGTTGTCTCTGCGCTCTTGGGGTAATTTTGGTCGGCCGGCCACTCCTGGGAAGGTTCACCACTGTTCCATGTTTTTGCCATTTGTGGATAATGACTCTCACTGTGGTTCGCTGGAGTCCCAAAGCTTTAGAAATGGCTTTATAACCTTTACCAGACTGATAGATCTCAATTACTTTTGTTCTCATTTGTTCCTGAATTTCTTTGGATGTTGGCATGATGTCTAGCTTTTGAGGTGCTTTTGGTCTACTTCTCTGTGTCAGGTAGCTCCTATTTAAGTGATTTCTTGATTGAAACAGGTGTGGCAGTAATCAGGCCTGGGGGTGACTACAGAAATTGAACTCAGGTGTGATAAACCACAGTTAAGTTATTTTTTAACAAGGGGGGCAATCACTTTTTCACACAGGGCCATGTAGATTTTGAGTTTTTTTTCTCCTTTAATAACGTAAACCTTCATTTAAAAACTGCATTTTGTGTTCAATTATGTTATCTTTGACTAATAGTTAACGGTTTTTGATGAGCAGAAACATTTAAGTGTGACAAACATGCAAAAGAATAAGAAATCAGGAAGGGGGCAAATAGTTTTTCACACCACTGTATACCAGGTCCTTCTCAAAAAATTAGCATATTGTGATAAAGTTCATTATTTTCTGTAATGTACTGATAAACATTAGACTTTCATATATTTTAGATTCATTACACACAAACTGAAGTAGTTGAAGCCTTTTATTGTTTTAATATTGATGATTGTGGCATACAGCTCATGAAAACCCAAAATCCCTATCTCAAAAAATTAGCATATTTCATCCGACCAATAAAAGAAAAGTGTTTTTAATACAAAAAAAAAAAGTCAACCTTCAAATAATTATGTTCAGTTCTGCACTCAATACTTGGTCGGGAATCCTTTTGCAGATTCTTGTGTCTTGCGTCTCTCAACTTTCTCTTCACAATATCCCACAGATTCTCTATGGGGTTCAGGTCAGGAGAGTTGGCAGGCCAATTGAGCACAGTAATACCATGGTCAGTAAACCATTTACCAGTGGTTTTGGCACTGTGAGCAGGTGCCAGGTCGTGCTGAAAAATGAAATCTTCATCTCCATAAAGCTTTTCAGCAGATGGAAGCATGAACTGCTCCAAAATCTCCTGATAGCTAGCTGCATTGACCCTGCCCTTGATAAAACACAGTGGACCAACACCAGCAGCTGACATGGCACCCCAGACCATCACTGACTGTGGGTACTTGACACTGGACTTCAGGCATTTTGGCATTTCCCTCTCCCCAGTCTTCCTCCAGACTCTGGCACCTTGATTTCCGAATGACATGCAAAATTTGCAACCTGTAGCCCCTTTCCTGCACACGCCTGTACACGGTGGCTCTGGATGTTTCTACTCCAGACTCAGTCCACTGCTTCCGCAGGTCCCCCAAGGTCTGGAATCGGTCCTTCTCCACAATCTTCCTCAGGGCCCGGTCACCTCTTCTCGTTGTGCAGCGTTTTCTGCCACACTTTTTCCTTCCCACAGACTTCCCACTGAGGTGCCTTGATACAGCACTCTGGGAACAGCCTATTCGTTCAGAAATGTCTTTCTGTGTCTTACCCTCTTGCTTGAGGGTGTCAATGATGGCCTTCTGGACAGCAGTCAGGTCGGCAGTCTTACCCATGATTGCGGTTTTGAGTAATGAACCAGGCTGGGAGTTTTTAAAAGCCTCAGGAATCTTTTGCAGGTGTTTAGAGTTAATTAGTTGATTCAGATGATTAGGTTAATAGCTCGTTTAGAGAACCTTTTCATGATATGCTCATTTTTTGAGATAGGGATTTTGGGTTTTCATGAGCTGTATGCCACAATCATCAATATTAAAACAATAAAAGGCTTGAACTACTTCAGTTGTGTGTAATGAATCTAAAATATATGAAAGTCTAATGTTTATCAGTACATTACAGAAAATAATGAACTTTATCACAATATGCTAATTTTTTTAGAAGAATCTGTATACCCTATATACCCCCCCCCCCACACACACAGCAGTCACACACCACTTAAATGTTCTTCATACAGGCTTTTCCTTACTTTAACTCATGAAGTCCCTCAGACTGCTTTCACACCTTAGTTTGCACGTGAGGCTCAAAAACCCTGGTGACGTGAGTAGAGACGAGCAGGTGCCGTCTGTGGACATTCTGCCTTCATTGTTTATGTACAGAAGGACTACTTTTGCACTACTGCACTTTAAAAATGGACGATCTCACCGCACCTGCACATTCCACACACTTAATACAGTTCATTTATATAGTTCTTACTTTTTAACAGTCTTACATTTTACATATTCTACATATTTCTACTTCACACTTTGTTTTATTCTAGTTTATTGTAACAAAAGGTAGTAGGTTTTATCTTGTTTTATTCTTTCCTATTAGCGTTTAAGCCTCCTTACTTGTTTTCAAGGTCATGAACAGTCGTGTACGCATTTCCCTGCGTATCATACTGCGTGTGGGACAAATACAAATTAGAGTCTGAATCTGTGAAAACCAGCTTGTGTGTGATGAGGAGGAACAGGAGACAAAGCCTGGCTGCTGATGGAGACCTGCATGTACTTATGGTTCTCTATCAGAGTTCTGAACACGAGTGAACCTCTAATAATAGAGAAACAGCCCTATCATTAAAATAAAGCAAAAAGATACACAAAATAAAGGAATATAAGATGAGGTAATGTTCTTTAGAGTTGGACAATAAAAATATTTCTTAGTCTTTCTCAGTTTTCTCAAGCCGCTTTAAAGATTTTATAGAACCTTCCAGGTTGTTAAATGTAAAGTCCATTTCTAAAGATTATTCTGCATGAATGTAAAATAAAAACACTGACCACTGCTGTGATTATGTATTTATTTATTGATGATAAACACACAGCGCTGCTCAACACTCTCTCTCTTTATTACAGGTTATATTATTTATGGCTGAAGCCGGCGCTAGATGAGGTCGAGTCTCTGAACCGTGTGTGTGTGAGACGTCTCTCAGTCCCACTTGGAGGATTTTCTGCGCATGTGTCTCTCGCCCTCGCTGTCCACGGCCTCATACAGCTCCTGAGAGTTCTCCTTCATGGCGTGCAGATAGCCGAGGTAGCCGACACACAGCGTGATGGTGACCAGGCCGAACGCCATCACCGGCTTGTTCTGGACACACACACACACACACACACACACAGGGACAAGAAGAAGAAGATCATCTGAAGAAAACAACTACAGGAACAAACTCAGTTCACATCAACCCTGTTTAATCAGCCTGTGACTTCTGTTTACATCACACACACACACACACACACACACACAGGAGAAGAATAAAACTCCAGAATCAGCAGTTTTACTTCACAAGTTTAAAGTTTAATAACAGACTGTAATAGACAGAAGCACTAGACTGAGTGAACATTAAAGTACAGAAACTATTAAAAACTTATTGTTAAGGGATTCTGCGCACACTTCCGGTTCTGAGATAGTGTTTCCGGAAGTGACGTTTCGTCGCTGATAAACACACCCACTGGAACTTTATTTTTGTAAAGCAGCCAGACACGTTATTACTGTTTAGGTTTAAACACTTATAGTTAATAATAATAATAAAGGTGTCGTTTACAGGCTTGATGAACAGTTCCGGGTTAACCGCGCGGAATAGTGACGTAGTCCTCACGCTCCTCAATCCGGGTACTTTATCGTCTTTCTCCGAAGGTGACATGATAAATCCTCTACAGTTTAATCACAGGCTGTCTAATCCAGTCTCGGGTTCTATATGTACAGCTTAAATCAAACGTATGTCAGGAGTAAGACACGAAGAGAACGAGCTTTATAAGGCGCAGGAGGGCGAACAGGCGGCTCGGTGTTGTTGCTGCGGGACCCTGAGCGCCGCCATCTTGTCCTGAATAAACACTCGGGTTGCCAGATCGACTTAAACAACACAAAACACACAATTACGATACCTGTAAATAGCAAGGAACGTAATGCAATTACTTAATAAGATGTTGATTGCAATAACATTTGAAAAACCTTTGCATCGAATCGATTCAACAAATATTTATTTAATCACTTGAAAGCTTATTGCAATGTTTTCAACATTTTACGATAAAACTTCTGAATGATTAAAATTGTTTACATTTAAATATTTAAGTTTACACTCCTGTATGTATTACATTTTTTAAATATAATTACATTTAAGACGGTTTAATTCTTATTACGCGATTTGAATGCTATTATTATTATTGTTGTTGTTATTATCAAACGAGACATGCGCTAAACTGGCAACCACGCAGTGAGGCTGCGCCGTCGAAGTTTTGCGCAGCCTAGCGTTTCCACTTCCGTCAGATTCCGACGCCATATTGAATAGTGCTAAAGCCGTATAGACGGAGACATCAGCAATGCCAGTCTTATTACCATTCAGATAAAAGTCACGTGTAAGTATGGACGGGAACCGTCAGTGTGATTTGTCCAAAACATCGGACTTGACACTTGAACAATGTGGCTTGTAATTGTGTAATTTTACACAAACATTTCAAAGTTTCTAAGAACTTTACTCCACAGTTTCACTCGCCATGCGCCTTTCCGTCCAGCAGGGGGCGCACAGACGTCTCAAAGAGACTGGCACGTGAAGCGGATATTCATTTGGAAAAGATAAAAACAACGGCGCGTTTTCCAAACTGACATTCAGGGGAAATAAGTGTTTTGAGACGGTGAAGCGAATCCATGTTGCTTTTGGTTCCGTTGGTTCTGCCGGCTGTGCAGTAAAAGCGCTTCTGTATGAGATGTCCATGCGCCCCCTGGTGGACGGACAGGGGAATGTTCATAATGAGTTTGTGTAAAACTAATAAAAGAACAAAACAAAACACTGAATCTTTATTTGACTGATAAATAAACAATAGAAATCAGCCGTAATATGTCAGAATGTCACGAGAGAAGTGCCAAAAACCAGTGAAACACCAGAAAATACCCCAATGCAGAGGAATTCTAAAGGTGACGTCCGATGATTAGAACAATAAACACGTACAGATTGTTTACTGAGGAAGATTAAGAGATAAACACAGTAGAAGATGAAGTTCCTGTCGGGAGTCTGAGAGGACGCATGATATTAAACATAAACGCAGCACGGTGAACAGGTTATCCAGACGGCTTGGGGTAAACAGCGGAACTGAAACGGACTGGGTCAGGACCAGGACTGGGTTCGAAAACACCGTAACGTAAAGACCCGGTAGTGAGACTGGAGCCGGTCCCAGGGAGCGAACACACCGCGCACAGACGGCCTTCTGGTCCGCTGTGTTCGCCAGCGCCACCTACTGGTCCTGATCTCCCTCAGACAGTACAAATGGACCAGTAGCGATGCGCTACTGAGAAGACATTCTGCTTTGTTTTCTTTTACACACACACACACACACACACACAATGTGAATGTGGTTTATTTATAAATATTATTGCTGTGTATAAATGTTGCGTCTCAGCTGGTAGACACGTTTAAACAAACACCTGCTTTCATAAGTTATTAATGGAGCGCACAGCGGGCTGGACGTCTCTCGTCTTTATTACATCACGTGAGACACACAGTTTAGCGCTTTAACCGGAACCTCGTCCACGTTTTGGGGAACTGGGCTGCTGACGGAGCCGAACGCTTCCTCCTGGTCTCGTATTCATGAGTGGCTCGAGTTCCTGTTCCTCCTGAGCGCCGAGCGAGTCACCGGGACCTTCCTGCTATGCGTGTGAAGGGGTGTGTGTGTGAGGGGGGGGGGGGATTTATTTAAAGGAGGTGAATAGAAACACCTGACAGTGAGGGATCATGAGGCGCAGGGGTCGAAGGTCAGGGGACAGGATGTGTTTACAGAACCCGGAATGATGTAAATGATGTGCTGGAGCCGAAGGCAAAACTGTAGTACCAACCCCGCCTCCCCTCTCACACACACACACACACTCGGTGTACAGTTACACAAGTAACCTTTTTAACACTCTCCCACACACAGTCCTAATGACCAGGTGTGTGTGTGTGTGTTTAAGACGCCTCGTCTTTCTGTATTAATAAAACACAACCCTGTGACTGTGTGATTAAATATAGATGTGCGTCCCTGTCCGTGCGGGACACACATCACACCCGGAACTTTCCTCGTCTCTCACACACACACACACTGCATTTACACAGCACACACTCCGCAAACACACACACACAGGGATTATCTTTCTCTCTCTCTCTGACCTACTGCATCTGCTCTCAGTGGAGAGAAAGTCACCCTTCATCATCATCATCATCATCATCATTACAGAGTGTTACAGAGTGTTATAGCGCGGTACAGAGTGTTATAGAGCTTTACAGAGTGTTACAGAGTGTTATAGCGCGGTACAGAGTGTTATAGCGCGGTACAGAGTGTTACAGAATGTTATAGCACGTTACAGGTGCTGCGCGCTTACATCATGGAAACTCAAGCCTGCAGCACACGATTTCTCCTTCCACAGTGTGTTTACTGTAACCAGACGACTAAGCCACACCCACAGCAGCTCGACAGGTGAGACTCATCCATCAGGTACATTTGCCTTCCAAATCCTCCGCGGGACTCGAGCTGAGACGCGACTCAGACGCTGCTGCACACAACGAACCCCCGACAGACACCCAGGCCGAGTCCCAGGTCAGTGCAGACACACACGGGGGGGGGGGGGAGGGGGGGGGCGCTCCATATATCGCTCTGTATATCTGTGTGTGTATGTGAGATGTGTTAATTTATTTATACTCTTCATTCTCTCCAACACACACACACACACACACACACACACGACCTCCTGAACAGATACGTGTTGTATATTAAACAGATGATATATTATAGATAACAGATTCTATTCTTATAGATTTATATTTATTCTATATATACATTTAGAATTTATAAACAGAATATCTGCACTGAAACAACAGCAGGAGGTTTTCAGTTTCATTCTGACTTCAGTCTCACACACACACACACACACACACACACACACACACACACACACACACACACACAAATTTGTCAGTTCTACCCTCAAGTCAAACTCCACATTTGGTTCACATCACTAGGAGCTGTTCCTACCACACACACACACACACACACACACACACACACTGAGGATGAATTAAACATTCAATACAATGTAATGAAATTGTATTATATTATTATTATATTACGTTAAATAAAATTTCATTACATTTATAAGCAGTTTTAACCTCAGTCATTGTCACAAAGGAGACAAATCAAAAAGAAATAAAAAAAGACATCACACACACACACACACTGGACACAGGGCTCTCAAAATGAAAGTAGAACTTAACATTTTCCCGCTGAACAGGTGTGTGTGCAGGGAGGATGTATGTAACAATACAGATGAAGATAAAACACACACACACACACACACACACACAGAGTGAAACAATAACAAACAGGAAGTGATGGCTGGTTATTCACAAAATAGGGGAAGAAAATTATTTTAGATTTTTGTTTTAATTACATGCGCTCACACACGGGATCACAAATAAAATCCTTAGGAGAACCAGAGGGTCCGGCGAACCCTAATGTGCTCTGGCCCTAATAATATCCTCACTTCATCTTTAGACTGATCACATTATTCTGAATAATATTAATAACGTCCTTACATACACTCATGCTTACATTCATCAGTATTAAATAATTCTGGCTATATTATTGTGAATAATAATAATAAGTCATTAGTATTATAGTGAGTAACGTCCTGATGTGGTTCCTCTTGTAGTCATGAACTGGGCTTTCCTGCAGAGCGTCCTGAGCGGCGTGAATAAATACTCCACCGTGATTGGTCGGATTTGGCTCTCGGTGCTCTTCATCTTTCGCATCCTGGTGTTCGTAGCCGCTGCTGAAAACGTCTGGAAGGACGAGCAGAAGGACTTCGTGTGTAACACCCAGCAGCCAGGCTGTGAGAACGTCTGCTTCGACCGGCTCTTCCCGGTGTCTCAGGCGAGACTGTGGGCTCTGCAGCTCATCATGGCGTCCACGCCGTCCCTGCTGGTGGCCCTGCACGTGGCCTACCGCGAGCACCGCGAGAAAAAACACGGTTGCAAACTTTACGAGGACAAAGGCAGGATCGACGGCGGCCTGCTCTGCACGTACCTCCTCAGCCTGGTCCTCAAGACGTCCGTGGAGGTGGGCACGCTGCTCATCTTCTACTTCGTCTACAACGGATTCTCGGTTCCTCGGATGTACCGGTGCGAGGAGGTTCCCTGTCCCAACACCGTGGACTGCTACATCTCCAAAGCCACAGAGAAGAAGATCTTCCTCTACATCATGGGCTGTACGTCTGCCCTGTGTGTGGTCCTGAACGTCACAGAGATGCTCTACATCCTGTCCACGCAGTGCTGGAAGTGTTTCAGTAAGCGCTACGTGCCCGTGGAACAGAAGAAAGCGTGTCAGTGTCACACACACGCGTCTGCACTCACCGTCTGCTCGGCGCAAAAATCCGTCACGTCCGCCAACAAAAACGTGACGGGGGCGGGGCTTCAGCTTCAGCCGGTGCAGACCACGAGGGGAATTCCAACATGATCAGCACACGGTGGACGTCCTGCTCTCTTCTCTTGTGATTATCTGAGAAGCAGTTCAGGTTCCCAAAAAACAGACAATTATCTAAAGATTTTAATTCATTTGGTGTTTTTGGCCAATGTAGCTTAAAAAATATTTAGATAATTGTCTGTTTTTTTATTGTTTTTGCACTGCATCCAACTTTGGATTGTATTTTCGACCAAGGTGAGATTTGTTTTAGGTGAAATAAAGACTTTAATGTCCTAAATAAAAGCACATTTTCAAAAGATCTCAGGAAAAAAATAATTAAACTACTGTTAAAGCACTTAAAAATATTATCCTGACGTTCACCAGACGTTAATTCCATCACAAACACCTTCCGCAAACCACTAGACATTACAGCGAGTCTTTTGAAGTGACTTGAATTATCTCAAGTTCAGTTAAATGATTCACTGAGTTTCACTCGGTGTTGTGTTTGTTTTCGTCCAGACAACATTTTAGGGCAGGGGTCTCCAAATCCAGTCCTGGATGGTCAGTGACCAGGGGTCCGTTCTTCGTGCGTCGTTAACTCAGTTAGCTGGATTTGATTGTTGTGGATTTGTCCTGATCTTGGATTGTTTCGTTCTTCGATGCTCATCTCGCACTTGTTGTCATAGCAACATGTCCGTAAGCTTGAACCTGCTCGGTAGCAGCTTTATTTCATGTAAACAGGATTAAGGCTGCGCTCCTGCCGGGTTATGATTGGTTGAAATGGTGAGGTCACATCTGATTGGTTAACGAGCGCTGATGTGGACTGACTCACGTGGGGATAGAAAAGTATCTTGCATATATGCCCCCCTGCCATGGATAATCGCTATCAAATATTATATTAGAACATAAATTCCTAGGTTTATTATTATAAAAAATTATATTACTATTATAATAACTTTAGGCACGAGACAGCCATCAAGACCATTAATACAAATTCTTGTATAATGTTTATTTTGTAACATTTATTTTTCAGGGGTTTGTCATGAATATGCAAATAAATATTTATATATGATAAAAATAAATATTTTTATAATGAAAATTTGGATGAAATTATTTTTATTATAAAATAAACAATATAAAAGTATACATGTATTTGAAAAAAATATATATATTTTTTCATATACATTTATTTTCATATTGCATATTTAATTTTATTGTCTCATGTAATTTGGAAACCATTAACCTATGAATTTAAGTTCTAATATAATCTTTAATAGAGATTATGTAGGGGGGGGGGCAATCCATGGCAGGGGGCATTTCAGCGCATAACATGTTACTTGTCTTTTCGTCAACCAATCGAAGGGCTTGTGATCAGTGTTTCTACTGTCGATGCATATCGCCTTTTAAACCAACGCACGAACGCGCAATAATCCTAGACAACTCAATCCGGCCAGACTAATCATCAACAACAGGTGTGCTCGAAGAGCCAACTTAGCCAGGTCTTAATTAGCACCATGATCTCATCTTAGATGTGTCAGTTCATCGCGGATGTTTCAAGCGACGTACGATGAACGGACCCCAGCACAATTTGTAATCCACCAACACCTAAACACACCCACTGAACCTATCAGCTGTGTTTGAGAAGAATCACCAAACTGTGTTGGACACTGACCCTCCAGGACTGGATTTGGAGACCCCTGGTTTAAAGTAATGAAGGTTAAAAGACATAAATTGACGTGTTATAAATGCACCTGCATCTCAGTGCGAGGAAAAAAAAAAAGTGTAATGTCACCGGAAATCTGCAGGATTCACTGAGTCTGATTCAACGAACTATCAAATGACTCACTGACTCGGGGCTTGGTTGAGATCGAGGATCGAGAAGAAAAAACTTCTGCCAGGAGAAAACTTGATCTTCTTTGTTAGTTACAGAACTTCAGTACATTTTGTGTTGTTATTTACAGTGAATATAATTTTTTATTTATTAATGACAAGGTCAAGCCATGAAAACTGCAGCCAAATTCCAAAACTTGTTCCACTAAAGATGGATAAAGTGGTTAATCAGTTACAATAGACTGTGCAATACAAAAGTCTAGATCTATAAACAAACAGAAATACTAAATAACTGACCCGGTTGCAGAGTAACTTCCCCATGATCGACTGTGCACCCAAGAACATCTCACCTTCACCATCATGAATCCCTCTTGACCAGAACATAAATCTTCAGATTGAGCCAAATCATTGATCATTTTCAAACCTCTATGAACATCATTAATTTATTAACCTATACGGATGAATTCAATGTTATTTCGGTGTCGCTGCTGCACTCCCGTGTGATGATTTATAACTCAGGTTGGAGTGGAGATGTTATCTTCTGACCCGTATGCCATCACGTCTGACTGTGGTGTCAGAGTAACAGAAGAGAATTCTTCAAAATTCGTTTTTCTGGATTAGTGTCAAATTTTGGCTGTGGTTTTCATGGAGCCGCTAATATTTAATGCACCTGTACACAAAAGGTTATGTTTATTCTGTTTTTCATTATCATAGTGATAGTCTACTGCATGTTTAAAGAAAAGAGTACTTTGACTTAATACAGTATGTTTTTATAATAAAAGCAAAATAACCTGTGTTTAAGCTAAATGTACATGTATAACTAATAAACCAAACTGTAAAACCTGACTATGTCCTGCTAATAATTCTTCAGGAAGAACTCTAATACTACACTTGTTTATTCTTTTGTGAGGTCCTAAAAGATCCCATGACTTCTTATCAGAGAGAGAGAACAAAAAGAATAAAAGAACCACACACAAGCACAGAGGTAGAAAAGGCAAGCTGTAATAAATTGGTCTCTGTTGTTTAAGGTACAGACTGCTGGTGGCAGTAAATTATCCAGAGGGTCAGTATGTGCACACACAGACACAACGCTAGAGACGTTCAAAATTTACAATGCAAGATGAACAAGACTAAAATGGTTACCATCTACAGCTCACCACTGCACTACAGGATCATCAGTCCATCTGCAACAGAAGCTAATTCAATTGTAAACTCCTACGGGGATCCACAACAAAGTAAAAAACTTCCTCTAAGGGGTTTCATTTCCAACATCGACCACCACATGTGCCGGATAACTTCATAAGGGCATGCGTAAGAGGTATATCATTATTAACTGTTTTAATTAACAAACTTAGGGGAAAAAAAAAAAGTTTAATACACAATCATTTGAGGGATTAGCAGATGTTAAGAGAAGCATTCAACATCAAGGGCTTTCAGAACATTGCAACAGATAATTACCCACTCCATCTATTAATCATTTAACATTGCCAAAAGAGTATCATTGGAGCCGACGACCCACCCCCACCCCACAACCAGGGAACTATCCCGTAGCATTGGACACGCCCTCTTTTTGAATGACCACTGCAGGTCGCATTTCATGCAGCTGCTTGAGCAAGAGTTCGAATACATTTGAGAAGCTTCTGTGCACCTCGAAGGTCACCTTGCTGAGAGACGTGAGCCTCTGGGGGTTCTTAAATTCAACAAGTTTCAGCACATCGCGGCAGTGATGATCAGGATTGATCCTGCTGCACACCACCGAGGCCGTCTTGAGATGCACATTCGGGAATTTCTTGTGTTGGTGTACTAAAGAAGTCGTCGTCTTGCTTTTTCCTGTGGACTGACTTGATTCCTCCAGGAACTTGAGGAAGGAGACTTCGAAGCCCATGGGCTTGAACGAGCTCAACGTCGCGGTTTGCTCTTGTGGAAGCGTGGCGCTGGATGAAGTCGAGTCAGAGTTTATGTCTGCATAGTTGACGGAGTGAGTCTGCGCCGCTCTTAACCTCGTCACTCTCTTGCGTGCCAAATGCAGGTGTTTGACACGTTCCCCCTTGCGTGGACGGCCCCTCTTTCGCTTGACCACCACGGAGATCTCCGAGCTCAGATCACTGGACAACTTGGCGTCCGAAACTTCAGTGTCCTCTGTGCTCTCCTTCTCAGATGTCAGCTTTGAGAACTCCGACTCACTCGGTCCGAGAGCTTCCTCGTTCTCAGACGCTTCGATAGAGCTTTCATCAGACTTGTCTGTATCGTCGCTCCTTGACGCAATTCGTTTGTACTTGGAGCGAGCCATTTTCTTGCAGAAGATGTAGTTGCTCCTCTGCTCCTCCAGGTATTGTTTGGGCAGGCCGTGCTGGACATAATGCTTCATGAGCTTTCTCTCAGAGTATGCGACCGTCTCACAGCCTTTAAGCATGCATGGGTACTGCAACTGAATCCTCTTGGTGCACATGGCAGATGCCTCCTCTTTTGTTTTTAAAATGGGGTTTCCGTATTTCGTCCAGAGGTTCTTTTGTTTCTTTTTCTTTTTCTCACCACCTTTCAGACTTGTTTTCTTATTAACTTCTCTATTTTCCTTCTCCAGTGAGACTAAGGTGTTCTTTGGAGGACGGCCAAGTCTGACACCTTTCGAGTTCAACAGTCGAAGTTTGTAAAGGTCTTGATGTTTTTTCATGATGTGCCGCAGCAAATTTGACCGTGTGGTGTAAACACAGTTACAGCCCTCGACCTCACACTGGAACATTCCATCAACAGGGTCAGATCTGGAGACCTTTACTTTTTTGTGTTCGTTATCAACGTGGTTAATGTACTTCCAGAACCCTGTGAAGGTAACATCACAATCTGGCTGGTCACACCGGAACCTGCCCAGGTTCATGCCAGACATCATAACTCCTGCTCTGTCGAGGCTGAGTTTGTGGAGGTGGAGATAATGCTGCAGCAGGTCTGTAACCACCTGGAATATTCGGGAGCAGTCTTTGACTTGGCAGCGAAACTCTGACACCTCACTAAGTTCACCATCAGGCATGTCGTTCTCCTCGTCGACCTCGTTATTTTCCTCCTCCTCCTCCTCAATTTGTTCGTCCTCTTCGTTAACTTCAAATTTGGGGAGGGCGGACTGGTGGATAGCTTTGTAATGAAGGATAAGGTTGTGCTGGATGGTAAAGGCAGCCACACAGCCCTGATGGACACAGCGGTAAGGCCGATAGGGACTAAACACATCGTCCATGTCCATCTTTTTCTCCTTAGTCTTCTTGATCGCTTCTTTCGGTTTTGGCATTTTAGGCCTTCCCAGTTTAGGCTTCTTATCTGGCGTCAGGCTGCCCAACTGCGCTGGAACTAAAGGAGTCTGGGGCACAGGTGGTGCACCTGAAGACAACGGACCTGCAGGAGGCAAAACATGGGTGTGCTGAAAGGGTGTGAGAGATCCTGGCACAAAGCCGTTCTGTCGATTTAACTGCTGACCCGTGTTTGAGGAGGTTAACAAAGAAGGAACAGCCTTAATCACTGACGGATGCATAGTAGCCTGACTCTGGAGAGGATATGGAGCAGGGTTTGCTCTCTGTACAGTCCCCGTAATAGCAGAGTCACCAGAAGCAACAGGAAACTGTCGTTCAAAAGGTTGAACGTTGGATTCTGATTTAATGCTTTCAACGCCAGGCATCAAACCCGGGACACCAGGACCAGTCTGTGCAGCAGAGGGCAACCTGGGGGCTGGCAGACGGAGCAAATCCGAGATGTTCAAAGGGGCATTAAGACTCTGCTCAGCCTCCATGGACTTGCGACTGTACTGGCGTGTAATCCCCATTTTTACAACCTGCTCATGTGAGAAGTTGTGAACAGACTGATAATGGGTTCTGAGATTGGAGTTTCTTGTGAATGTCTTTGGGCATATTTGACAATTAAAAGGCGCAAAGTTAAACTGTTCCTTCCGACACTGAGTTAGCATTTCCTCTGTGTAGTTATGCTGCTTCATGAGATGTTTAAAGAGAGCATCTTTTGTCATAGCTCTGTAACCACAGCCGTCACTGTCGCAGGAATAGCCTCGGCTTATACAAACAGGCATAGCTTCAGAGGTCTTGGGTACTCCTTCGATTTCTGGAGGGACAGTAAGGGGCTGGTCATGGTGTTTTATTTCCCTATCCAGATCCAGTCTTTCAAGAGCTTTCTGTATTTCTGTGATTTCATCATCGTCTTGTTGTACTTGTGGCTTATTAAAAGCATTGTTGTTAGAAGCACAGGCCAGGGGAATCTGTATCGGTGTCTCCTCAGGTAGGACACTCCCACTCGAGGTGATGCATTCACTGGGTTCAATGCCACTTCCAACATTAGGCTCATTACTCTGAAGAGCTTTTTTAATTACATGCGCTGTGTTTTGTGGGACATTAATTATTGCACTTTGTACGCTTGAATTATCGACAGCTTGTCCTTGACATGAACTGCTTCTTTTTTGGAAGTCTCCAGCTAATATCTGTTCGCGAAGCCGTTCTTTAACGCTCTTTTCCGACATCAGATTTTGAGCAAGACTAGCCATGGCAGCAAGAAGCCCATCATTGGTCAATCCACTGGCGTTCGTAAATGAAGTCTTATCTTTAAACTCCTTAATTTTGTTTAGTGTTTCAGCTTGAAGCATTCGATCAATACGATTAGTGGAACCCCTGCTGAAGTTCGAGTCAGAAGTTTGATTTTCACTTAACAACTGAGACAAAAGTTGATCTGAGGACGCGCTTTGACTTGGCAAGGGGTTGCGAGGCGGAGTGTAATTCATTTGATGCTTGTCTTTGATATTCCCTGTGTGTTGAATCACACTGTTTTGGTTGTCTTGAGGGTAAGAGACAGATGAGCCTGCAAAAGTCTGCTGGCGTGCACCTGCGCTCTCGCCCAGACTTGGTGAACTCCGTGGGATGGTTTCACCGCTTGGCTTACTGTCACTGTTATATATGGAATCTTTAGTGTTCAGAAAAGTGACGTTAGGAAACAATTTTGGGTCAAGTGGGCCCTTAGTCATGGAAGGCCAAGCCTGATTAGAGCTGACCTGCGTAGAAGGTGAGGACTGGGGCGTGTCAGACGGGTGAGGGGAGTTCAGAAGGTCAAGAAACGAACTGGGAAGATCCGCAGACAGGACAGTTTCATCGTAGGGTTTGCAGACAGCACGCTTAGACAAATGTCCCCCCAGAGATTTAGGACTCTGGAACTCCCTAAAGCACCTACAGCAGATGAACTTGCCGTCTTTGATGATGGCGGGCCACTTTGTTCTGCTGCTTCGCTTCCTTTTTTTGATGTCACCATCCTGGGCGGAACTGCTGGTATCATCTTGAGAGGTTTGAGAGTTCATGGCCGCAGGAGAGTCGTTTTGTGTGGAGGGCACTTTGTTTGGTGAGGATGGAACCAAATCTGGGTTTCTCTCCAGTTTTACAGCACACTCAGTATGTTTAACGACTGGTACAGAATTTATCTTTGGTTGCTGAATATAGGGAACCGCAGCTGAATCACCAGGACGGCCTATTTTGGCTGGGTCGTTCATAGTTTGGGTAATGCCCTGTTGGGTCTGAACGAAGCGGCATGAGGGACTGTTTTGATGCTGCACAGAGGGGTAGGTCATATCCCCATTATATGTATTTGGCACTTGGTTTTGCGATACAGTGTTCATCTGCGAGGAGAAATGACCGGAAGAAGTCATCATGGCTTGCGATTGGTAATTCTGCTGCTGTAGCGAACTGTTCCACGAAGAGTGAGGAGTTATAGGAGGCTGACTTGCACTAGCATTTCCTAGCTGCGAGAGCACAATGGGATCCAATATGCTGTCCATTTGATTTGGGAAAGTCTGACCAGTAGGACCGGTTAAATGGGAAGACCCAGAAGGGTAACTGGGGTTGAGGCAGCTTGTTGAGTAGTGTGATTGAGCAGGTGGTTTCTGCTCCGACGCCTGGGAAGCGGTAGTCCTCTGACCCAGCTGGTTTTGGACAGGTCCTGAAGAGACATGTTTCCCGTTCATGGACGCAGCTCTGCTCATGATTGATGGAGCTTTATTGTTCCTCCTTGCCAGTTTCCATTGCGCATAAAACTCGCAGTGAGCAGCTTTCATGTGTTTGGTTAGACTTCTGTAAGAGCTGTAATCTCGAGAACACGTCTCGTACGCACACCTGTATCTGTCCTTTTCTTCGAGCGCAGAACCAAGGGTGTTGGCTTGCAAGGGCTGTACCGGTCTGTTAGTGGGAAAAGGGGTGACTTGTGGAGGAAGCCTCTGAGACACAGGCATCACTGGTGGACTGTCATGAGCCGCCTGCGTCAAAGGGAGCATATTGTTCCCATACGGGACCGGGTACGTTGTGTGAATCGGGGTTACAGGACTGGGATTATATTGGGCGTATTCAGTGTTTTCATTGCCGTACAAGGGCTGGGTGTGACTCTGTGAAACAGCAGACTCCATCTGCGCCTGCAACACATCCCCTGACGGAGCTTGCTGAAAGTCCTCCAGGAGGCTCTGATATGAAGGTGCTGATGGAAGTGAGCATGAAGGAGTGAGCATTGGATCGTTCATTAGCTCATCTAACAAGGATTCCTCAGATCTGGGTTCATTCACGTGAGCCATGGGAGGGTTTAATGGAGGCTGGATGTGCCGGAGCTCCACACATGGGACCTGAGGCTGCTGCGTGTCGGTCGGATCGGGTGGCTCGGTTTTGCACTTCACGACGCTGAATTCTTGCACGGGACCGTGACCAGCAGGGCCGAGCATGTTTTCAATGGAGTGCTTCACTTTCACAAGATGTGCCGAGTGATCCGTAGGGTTCATCATACAGCTGGAGTTCATCTGAGGGCCTGGATTGGGAACATCCTGCCCGGTTGGTTCACTGGATGGGTGTTGCTCAGGCTCTGTGGGAGGCGTGCCATTGCTCTCAGCAGATTGTGTCTCCACTTTCTTAACATTATGGCTTTCCTCGTGCAAATCTAACTGAGACCGAGTGTGGAACACTTTACCACAGTCCGCCACTGGGCAGGTAAACGTTTTGTAATGCTGCGCCTCGTGGTCGTAGAGTTTATACGCTTCGTTGAAAATCTTTCCACAGCCTGGGAACATGCACCTGGCCTTAAAGACCGGATGTCCTTTGCTATGAACGAGGAGATCGGCGCTGGTGTCGAAGCTAGCTTTGCAGTTTAGCTGAATGCACGAGTAAGGCTTGACCCCACAGTGGACCTGGAGATGGTCGTTGAGGTGACTGACGTTAACAAAATGACGGCGACAATACTGACAAATGATCTTCGTGGTCTGCAGTTCAAGGAAGCGCTTTGCCTCTTCGATTTCCCCATGATCCTTCACATGGGTGAGAAGGTTGCGAAAGAACTTGAACCCTTTCCTGCAGTTCGGAACAGGACAGACGTTCCTCTCGCTCCCGTTCGGCCTGACGCCAGGAACCTGGGAGCCGGCAGCTTCTCCGTTGTACACCAGGCCATGTTCTCCGGTGCAGTTTTTAGCTTTTGCCTTTCGTGCCTGATTTTCTCCACTTTTGTTTTTCAGAGCACCAATATCAGGAGCAGAGGTTTTGGAATCAGCCAGCTTCTTAGTGGTTTTCATTGCAGCCAAGCGCTCTTTACATGACAGCTTTACATGCGAAGCGACATGCGGGTCAAGTGTCTCCCGCATCTCAAACGCCTCTGTGCAAATCGGACAGCTATAATACCCATCTCTGAAGTGAGTCTGAGCGTGTCGCACTATTCTGTGACCAAGAAACTCCTTATCACACAACACACAGTACTGCATGTACGCCTGCCAGTTTCTGAACCTGGCTGACACAAATCCTTTCTCCCTCAACTTCTTCACTTCTCTGTTTTTCTGTCGCTGGTCGGCGATCTCCTTCAGTCCATTTGTCGTGTCCAGAAAGCATTCGAACACGTCCTTAAACTCCTCCGGCGCCAGGTCTGAATCCTCCTTCTCCATCTCCACGAACCGATCGTCATTTAGCTCGTCGATGGAGGACACGATAGATGCCTCCTCACCCATGAGACCTAAACAGTGACGCTTCAACGTCTTCCAGTCCCAGAACTCTGGATCAAAAGGCCACTGTGTTTTGAAAACGAGGAAAAGGTCGCAGCGCTGAGAGTTGGGTATGGGAAGGTTTTCCTCCTCGAGCTTCTGGTCGGGCTCGTTGTACAGCGTCTCCACGGCGTAATAGGAGTCCACGGTGGGCTCCAGGAGGAACTCTGTCAGCTGGCAGGCCCGCTTCACCTCCAGGTCAGAGGGCAGGAGGCACGAGATGGTTTTGCAGATGGTGGCCTTGTCGGCTCCCTCGCAGGACTCCATTCTCAGGGCGCGTATACACATCTCGATGCAGGCTGGCAAGCCTATCTTGTCCAACTGCAAATCAGAAAACAAAAATCCTTGAATATGCTTCACTACAGCAGACCAACTGATAAAACAGAGGCACCGCGAGCATGAGGAAAGGCTGGGCCGACCGGACGAAGAACTCACCTCAGACTGGATGACTTTAATAAAGAACAGCAGGTGGAACACGGTTTTAGCGAGAAGAGACATCTTCTGGCACTTTTCCAGGAAGCTCTGCTCTGACGGCTCCAACCGCTTCAAGAGTTTACTCCAGAAAAGCGTCAGCTCCCTGCGAGACAGACAGATTGACCAGGATATTACCACCTCACGATACCTCTGGCTGAGTGAACCCTGAACTCTACGTTTATATCTATAGACGTTCATCAAAGGAGCATGACACAAACGCTAAATGGACTGCATTTTAGAAACTGACCAGGCGCAGTACGAGTCCTCCTGCAGGAGCTGTCGGGTCAGAAAGCCTGAACACAGCGTAAACGCTCCTCTCTCGTCTCCTTCTGCCTCCAGGTTACAGATCATCTCCAGAGCATCACGACAGTCCACCTTGGAGAGCTGCAGGAGACGGCGCATTAAAAACATCAACGGTGTCTGTCTTATTAATAACTAGCGTTAGTTTGCGTTCCTGACGGTTAAAGAGTTTGTAAGAATAGTTAAAAGGTTAAGGCTGAAAATAATCTGATGATCTGTAAAGTAATTAGTGATGATATTCTTTCAGGTTAAAGCCCACATACATGTCTGCCTGTCTGACTGATTTCTAATTAATATCTGTTTGCTTACATTGAACGAGAAAGCTTTAAAGTATAAAATCTGCCACATAACTGTTCATAATATCGCTTTTGCTCAACATTTTGATTTCACTGATGGTGCAGGTAAAAACTTCAGGCAGAGATCTACAATTATTGACAACCCTATTGACAACTTATAATTTTTTTTTATTATATATTTTTATTATAGGAGCGTAATTTCATACTGAAACTAGAAAAATCTAACTTTTAACTCAAATGAATAAAAAAAATTATAATCAAAAAACTTAAAAAAAAAAAAAAAAAAAAAATATATATATATATATATACACATACACATACACACACACAATAAAATCACCCACTCAACAATTAATGGCACCCTAACTAATTCAAATGAAATAAATATAACTGAAGCATTTTTGTACTTTTACTGTAGTTTTTAAAAGTTGATCTAGAAACTTTTAATTAATAATTCATGACTTCCTGTTTCCCTGTGGTATAAATATGATGTGAGACACAGTCATATTATTTTAACCAATATATATTATTTTCTTTCTGTTTTCCACGCTTCAAAATGGGAAAGACAAGAGAACACTCCATGTGAGTAAAGCAGTAAAGGTTATCTCACCACCACACAGTGAGGTGGATGGTACGAGAAGAAAGAGAAACAAATCTCCAGAGCTCACTGTCAGAGAACTACATCAAACAGTGACATATTGGGGTCACAAAGAACTCCATAACAACCATCAGACACTGTCTACATGACAACAAGCTGTTTGGAAGGCATGCAAGGAAAACGTCTGGGTTCGCTATATATTTTTTATGTACAATTTTTAACCACTGAATAAATTGTACTTCAATTAAAGGATGGATCTTTTGTGAGACGGGTTTCTGGTCCTCCAGTCTATGAAGCATAAAGATATCACTGAAAGAGCGAGTTCTGACCCAATGTACAGACGAACCCACTCTTCCTTTAATTAGAGATGAGGCATAGGGTAGCTCATAATTCCTGATCAGAGAGTAATTCCCGCCCCCAGTGCAACTTTAACCCGATCAGAGCATCTTAACTTCATCAGAAAACCTAAACCAGTCTCTGAATGTTCTAAGCAATTTCTAGGTGAAAACAAAAACAAACACAGATGCACCAAGTTTCTGCAGGTCCACCCACCTCCTCCATGAGCATCTCCTGTGGCGCGAAACAGCACACACAGACGAGGTAGCTCTGTTTAAAGTATCCTCTGCCTCCCCCAAACTCGGGGAACTCAGCACAGGCCTTGGCCAGCAGCGCCGCTTTCTCCATGGAGTTCTCTTTAATCAGGAACTTCACCCTGAGCTGCACCAGCTCCGGACCTTCACGCATCAGGAACTCACGCACTACAGCACACACACAGAGTGAGAGGAAGGACATGCAGACAGTTAATCGCTGTCAAACACACACGCAGAGTGTGATGTTGAGTGAAAGCGAGGTCACACCTTCCTCCTGCGGAGGCGTCTCGTTCCTGAGGAGGCTCTGTAGTGTGCAGCTGCTCCACATCCCGCGCTCCCGAGTGGCTGCGGAAAGCAGGTGCAGCTGAGTGACGCCGCCGTCCTGCAGCAGTGCATGCGCCGCCTGCGCACACGGAAACAAACCACACTCGCGTTATTCACGTAGCAGACCTCACGGGCCGTGTGAGCCGAACAGCTCGCGGTGCAGGTGGGGGAGGGTGTTGCAGTACCTGTATGGAGGACTGAAAGTGTTCCCATAATGCATCTGGAAAAGGCCCGGGTATGGAGAGCAGCAGCTCCACACAGCTCCTGCAGGACAACACACCTCGTTAAACACACACGAGAAAGTGAGGGAAAGAATGAGGGAGTGAATAACTGCCTTTCTGACTTAAGATTATTTAACAGAGAGGAGTGTGTGTGTGTGTGTGTGTGTTACTCACAGCGAGAGTCTCTCGAGAACCACACTGACGCTCTCGCTCCGGACTGAGAGGTACGCCGAGACTCGTGCAAAACTCAGCAGCGCCACACGGTAACTCTCGAGTACAGGCCACGGGTCCTCGTCTGACCTCCACACACTCACACACTCCACCAGGGTCTACACGCGCGCGCGCGCGCGCACACACACACACACACACACACACACACACACAGTTAAAAAAGAATATCCTACAACATGACAGCTCAATCTAAAACACACAGACAAACTATGTTCCCTCTGTGTGTGTGTGTGCGTGTGGGGTAAATAAAGATGTACTGAAGCCGTGTTATTATTTTTAAACACCACTCTGATATCAGAGCTGTGAGAATCAGACACACAATAGATGCAGATCTCAAACACACATTATTGCGCAACACCCCATGTCCTCTTAACGTTCTCCTGCGGGTGTGGTCAGTGGGCGTGGCCTGTCTCTGATTATAATGTGATGAGATATGCCAACACTGTTCTGGATGTGGAGCCTGTACAGTTACAGCTTCACTGTTTCATACCACTGGAACTGGAGACTCCTTCCAGAAACACTAAATAACATGATAACACAGGAGGGATCTTATCACGGGTTACCTCTGTGTGTGTGCGTGCGTGTGTGTGTGCGTGTGTCAGAATGTGCTACAATGTGCAAACCTGCATCCATTGTATATTTAAATACACCCTCCTCACCCCACTACACAGGGGCAGTAGAGGGGGGGTAAAACACCTGAATACACTACACAGGGGCAGTAGAGGGGGGGTAAAACACCTGAATACACTACACAGGGGCAGTAGAGGGGGGTAAAACACCTGAATACACTACACAGGGGCAGTAGAGGGGGGTAAAACACCAGAATACACTACACAGGGGCAGTAGAGGGGGGTAAAACACCAGAATACACTACACAGGGGCAGTAGAGGGGGGTAAAACACCTGAATACACTACACAGGGGCAGTAGAGGGGGGTAAAACACCAGAATACACTACACAGGGGCAGTAGAGGGGGGTAAAACACCAGAATACACTACACAGGGGCAGTAGAGGGGGGGTAAAACACCAGAATACACTACACAGGGGCAGTAGAGGGGGGTAAAACACCAGAATACACTACACAGGGGCAGTAGAGGGGGGTAAAACACCAGAATACACTACACAGGGGCAGTAGAGGGGGGTAAAACACCTGAATACACTACACAGGGGCAGTAGAGGGGGGTAAAACACCTGAATACACTACACAGGGGCAGTAGAGGGGGGTAAAACACCTGAATACACTACACAGGGGCAGTAGAGGGGGGGTAAAACACCAGAATACACTACACAGGGGCAGTAGAGGGGGGGTAAAACACCAGAATACACTACACAGGGGCAGTAGAGGGGGGGTAAAACACCTGAATACACTACACAGGGGCAGTAGAGGGGGGTAAAACACCAGAATACACTACACAGGGGCAGTAGAGGGGGGTAAAACACCTGAATACACTACACAGGGGCAGTAGAGGGGGGTAAAACACCAGAATACACTACACAGGGGCAGTAGAGGGGGGTAAAACACCAGAATACACTACACAGGGGCAGTAGAGGGGGGTAAAACACCTGAATACACTACACAGGGGCAGTAGAGGGGGGTAAAACACCTGAATACACTACACAGGGGCAGTAGAGGTGGGTAAAACACCTGAATACACTACACAGGGGCAGTAGAGGGGGTAAAACACCTGAATACACTACACAGGGGCAGTAGAGGGGGTAAAACACCTGAATACACTACACAGGGGCAGTAGAGGGGGTAAAACACCTGAATACACTACACAGGGGCAGTAGAGGGGGGCAAAACACCAGAATACACTGCACAGGGGCAGTAGAGGGGGGTAAAACACCTGAATACACTGCACAGGGGCAGTAGAGGGGGGCAAAACACCAGAATACACTGCACAGGGGCAGTAGAGGGGGGTAAAACACCTGAATACACTGCACAGGGGCAGTAGAGGGGGGTAAAACACCTGAATACACTACACAGGGGCAGTAGAGGGGGGTAAAACACCAGAATACACTACACAGGGGCAGTAGAGGGGGTAAAACACCTGAATACACTACACAGGGGCAGTAGAGGTGGGTAAAACACCAGAATACACTACACAGGGGCAGTAGAGGGGGGTAAAACACCTGAATACACTACACAGGGGCAGTAGAGGGGGTAAAACACCTGAATACACTACACAGGGGCAGTAGAGGGGGGTAAAACACCAGAATACACTACACAGGGGCAGTAGAGGGGGGTAAAACACCTGAATACACTACACAGGGGCAGTAGAGGGGGTAAAACACCTGAATACACTACACAGGGGCAGTAGAGGGGGTAAAACACCTGAATACACTACACAGGGGCAGTAGAGGGGGTAAAACACCTGAATACAATACACAGGGGCAGTAGAGGGGGTAAACCACCTGAATACACTACACAGGAGCAGTAGAGGGGGTAAACCACCTGAATAGACTACACAGGGGCAGTAGAGGGGGGTAAAACACCTGAATACACTACACAGGGGCAGTAGAGGGGGTAAAACACCAGAATACACTACACAGGGGCAGTAGAGGGGGGTAAAACACCAGAATACACTACACAGGGGCAGTAGAGGGGGTAAAACACCTGAATAATCACCCCTGCAGTGATCTGATGAATCTTCACTGACTGGTATTACTGCATTAGCGTTAGCATTAGCGTTAGCATTAGCACGGTGTTGAAGAGTGTGAGAGTCTCTGAGGAGGAATTAAACACCCTTACCGGAGGGGTGACTCGGTACCCTACAGAGAGTGTGTGTGTGTGTGAGAGAGAGAGAGAGAGAGAGAGAGCGCGAGCGCTACACCGTGCTAATGCTGCTGCTGTTGTTGATGTTGTTGTTGTTGTTGCAGTGCGCTAGTGCGACAGACCTGACAGAATGCCTGGCAGTACCGCGCGGTGGCGTCCTCCGGCTCCCCGTGCCCTGGTCCGGCCCTCAGCGCCGCGGACAGCTCCTCCAGGCGGCCGGAAAGCGCTCTCAGGGCGGAGGGGCTGCAGCTCTGGCCGCGGGTCTCCCGCTCGGCCTCCTCACCGTCCGCCATCTTCACTTACACTCGCGCCGCGTACGCACCCGCACACACACCCGCGCTCACACACTCACACACACACACACACAACACGTGACCACTGCACCCGCGCGCGTCATCAGGGAGGGGGGGGAGGAGGCGGCGCGTGCACTGTGGCACGGCACGAGCGCGCAGTGTTCTCCTTCAGGACCCCGCGTAGAGGGCCAGCGCGCGCCTGAGTGTAATTCACCTGTCACTAACCAGGGCCCGGTTTCTCGATAACGCACACTATTCGCGCGCTAAGAAGACTCTTAAGATATATCTTACGTTAAGTGATAACTTTTCTAAGTGTATTTCTCGAACTGTCTCTTAGGAGTCTTCTTAAGTCGCTGCCTCTTACGTCCGACGTTACGCGGCGCTGTCTACAGTGAAGGTCCTGAATTAGCGGACATCGGTGGCTCTGGAATCGATTTTTCACTCCTTTTGCATGACAGTGTTAAGAAAGACGGCACTTTCTATGCAAATTAAACATTGCACTAAATTCTTTTAATAGCGTTTATTTCGACATGTGTTAACTTAACAATAACATGTCATAATAGACAAATATATAAATTAATATTAATTAATATAATAATATAATATATAATATTTTCATGTAACATGTGGCCGTGAAACGAACCGGGTATCCAATCATAGTTGATGGACAAACAGCTGATAACACTCTTCACCAGCTTCAGAAACAATGTGAAGTGTCAGTTGTTGGGGTTGTATAGCGCACTTATGGAATGAATACGATGAGATGACAGGGTGGAGGTTTAATACCTCTATCTCACACGCGGGGCCGCAAGTGCGGTTCATTATGATTCGGCGCGAGTTTTGGTGCTGTTATTACGTTTCCATTTTACCACGCAAAAAAAATAAACATGTTTAACATGTGGAAGCTCGCGGACCTTGTAGATCTTCGCGGACCGTCGGGCGCCGGTCACTCGAGGCAAATCACGGTGCCTAATACCCCTCTCTCACCTGTGTGGTGCCTAATACCCCTCTCTCACCTGTGTGGCCGGACTCATCTCCGTGAGCTGCCGCGTTTGCCCACGACGTTCCTTTAACGTTCCGCGAAGTTCTACAAAGTCTGCAAGCTTCCGCGAGGACCAGCAAAAAATTAAACGTTGAATTTTTCACGCGGAAAGATGGAAACGTAACCACAGCGCAAAAACTCGGGGTGAATCATGATCAAGCCTACAGCCACAGCGCGAGACCGTGCAGGTGAGATAGGGGTATACAGTAACACCGCATCTCACAGCGAGGCAAACCGCATGAGTGAATACTGTAGGGGTATTAAACATTACAATCACCCAGAAAAAATGAATGGATGCGGGGTTTGAATCTCCCAAGGTTATTTTCTCATTTAACTAAATCAAATTTCATAAAAATAAAACGTGTCAAAAGAAAAACTCATAAAGTCATGGATAATGGCTAATGATCAATGAAACATATTTTAAACAAAAAGCAGCGAGCAGCTGGACATCGGGACGGGGAGTGTAGAGTACAGTAAGTACAGTAAGTACGACGCGTTGGTCTGGCACGCGCAGGTCTGAGCAGCTCAAGAAGCTCCATAATCTGTTGCCTTGGAAGGCAAAACTTTTATTTATATATATATTTTTAATAACGACCACGGGGAAAATATGAAAAGGGCTGAAGTTTTGTCTAAAGGAAACATGTACATGACTCACACAACACCACGCTCGCTGCCTAATTGTTCACCACCTGTTTAATATTAATTGTGATTGGCAATTTTAATGCGTTAGTCACATTATGAAATAGGCTAATTAAAAGGCACTCTATTAGTTCTGATATCAAATAAAATTTAACAGGTCTACAGTATATTCCATCATTAATACGACTTTGATAACGTGCCATAATGTGTTTGCATACACCGCTGGTTTATAAAGACTGCTGCTCAGTGGCGGCGACTAGCGTCTAGAGCTGAAACTACGCTAAGTATGAGTTAAGGTTGCTCCAGACCAACCTTACGAACGTCTGACGTAGCTAAGAGATACTTAGCGTAAGAACGTTTCGGGAAATGCGCCATTAAGTTAAGAGAGAGGTTAAGGTACGACTTAAGAACTACTTAGAGATAAGAAGCTTTCGAGAAACCGGGCCCTGAACTCATAATGTACAGGGCTCGGTTTCTCGATAACGCACACTATTCGCGCGCTAAGAAGACTCTTAAGATATATCTTACGTTAAGTGATAACTTTTCTAAGTGTATTTCTCGAACTGTCTCTTAGGAGTCTTCTTAAGTCGCTGCCTCTTACGTCCGACGTTACGCGGCGCTGTCTACAGTGAAGGTCCTGAATTAGCGGACATCGGTGGCTCTGGAATCGATTTTTCACTCCTTTTCCATGACAGCGTTAAGAAAGACGGCACTTTCTATGCAAATTAAACATTGCACTAAATTCTTTTAATAGCGTTTATTTAGACATGTGTTAACTTAACAATAACATGCCATAATAGACAAATATATAAATTAATATTAATTAATATAATAATATAATATATAATATTTTCATGTAACATGTGGCCGTGAAACGAACCGGGTATCCAATCATAGTTGATGGACAAACAGCTGATAACACTCTTCACCAGCTTCAGAAACAATGTGAAGTGTCAGTTGTTGGGGTTGTATAGTGCACTTATGGAATGAATACGATGAGATGACAGAGTGGAGGTTTAATACCCCTATCTCACACGCGGGGCCGTAAGTGCGGTTCATTATGATTCGGCGCGAGTTTTGGTGCTGATATTACGTTTCCATTTTACCACGCAAAAAAAATAAACATGCGGAAGCTCGCGGACCTGGCAGATCTTCGCGGACCGTCGGGCGGTCACTCGAGGCGGATCACGATGCCTAATACCCCTCTCTCACCTGTGTGGTGCCTAATACCCCTCTCTCACCTGTGTGGTGCCTAATACCCCTCTCTCACCTGTGTGGTGCCTAATACCCCTCTCTCACCTGTGTGGTGCCTAATACCCCTCTCTCACCTGTGTGGTGCCTAATACCCCTCTCTCACCTGTGTGGCCTGACTCATCTCCGTGAGCTGCCGCGATTGCCCACGACGTTCCTTTAACGTTCCGCGAAGTTCTGCAAAGTCTGCAAGCTTCCGCGATGACCAGCAAAAAATTAAACGTTGAATTTTTCACGCGGAAAGATGGAAACGTAATCACAGCGCAAAAACTCGGGGTGAATCATGATCAAGCCTACGGCCACAGCGCGAGACCGTGCAGGTGAGATAGGGGTATAACACACCGCATCTCACACCGAGTCAAACCGCATAAGTGAATACTGTAGGGGTATTAAACATTACAATCACCCAGAAACATGAATGGATGCGGGGTTTGAAACTCCCAAGGTTATTTTCTCATTTAACTAAATCAAATTTCATAAAATAAAACGTGTCAAAAGAAAAACCCATAAAGTCATGGATAATGGCTAATGAGCAATGAAACATATTTTAAACAAAAGCAGCGAGCAGCTGGACATCGGGACGGGGAGTGTACAGTACAGTAAGTACAGTAAGTACGACGCGTTGGTCTGGCACGCGCAGGTCTGAGCAGCTCAAGAAGCTCCATAATCTGTTGCCTCGGAAGGCAAAACTTTTATTTTATATATTTTTTAATAACGACCACGAGGAAAATATGAAAAGGGCTGAAGTTTTGTCTAAAGGAAAAATGTACATGACCCACACGGCTCCACGGACCGCGCCGTCTTCAGTTTAACACAACACCACGCTGTATCGCTGCCTAATTGTTTGCCACCTGTTTAATATTAATTGTGATTGGCAATTTTAATGCATTAGTCACATTATGAAATAGGCTAATTAAAAGTCACTCTATTAGTTCTGATATCAAATAAAA
Organism: Channallabes apus; assembly: GCA_030522415.1. Classification (NCBI taxonomy): domain Eukaryota; kingdom Metazoa; phylum Chordata; class Actinopteri; order Siluriformes; family Clariidae; genus Channallabes; species Channallabes apus. The sequence continues at coordinate 59,525,373 of CM060107.1, forward strand.
TAATATTCTTAAACAGGTCTACAGTATATTCCATCATTAATACGACTTTGATATCGTGCCATAATGTGCTTACATACACCGCTGGTTTATAAAGACTGCTGCTCAGTGGCGGCCACTAGCGTCTTGAGCTAAAACTACGCTAAGTATGAGTTAAGGTTGGTCCAGACCAACCTTACGAACGTGTGACTTAGCTAAGAGATACTTAGCGTAAGAACGTTTCGAGAAATGCGCCATAAAGTTAAGAGAGAGGTTAAGGTACAACTTAAGAACTACTTAGAGATAAGAAGCTTTCGAGAAACCGGGCCCAGATTATTTAGAACACACACACACACACACACACACACACAGCAGCAGTACTAGAACAACAAAGTGTAAAATCAGACCCGCCTGCACCAATAGATATTAATTAGAAAAGATAAAGTGAATATTTTGACTGGGATTAGTTGATATTTTCACTTTGTCTGAAATAACAGCGCTGAAGTGGTATAAGTGAATTTTAACACGCTGGAGTCGTTTTAAGACAAAACTTCATCTTTATCTGATCTACTTTTTCCATTTCTCATCTGTGATTCTCTCTCCGATTACCGAACAGGGAGTGTGTTTGTCTGAGCACCAAAGAAGGACAACTTAGTGAAACCAGACAACTTTCGTCCAGGAACGAGGTGCTACGGACAACATAAATGTACGGTGGGTTTCCTCCGGGTTCTCCAGTTTCCTCTGTAGTCCAAAGACATGCACTGCAGGCCGACTTGCATTTTCAAATATGCCTGCAGTGTGTGATTGTGTGTGTGTGTGTGTATACTAGGGCTGCACGATATTAGGAAAATATGCAATATTGTTGTTGAATATTGCGATAACGATATTTCTTGCGATATAACATTTCCCTAGAGAAATGCTTTTTTTTTTGCCTATTTTTTTATTATTTATTTATATGTAATGATGATACTAAAATAAACAGGTAATAGATATTCGTCTGATGTAATTAAATCTAATTCAGGCTAAAAAGAAACTATATGTCAAGGAAGTTGCAAATATTTAGACTTCAAAACACTATGAATGACTTAAACCCCTCAGCAGATATTCTGACTTCTGGTTTGCTGTTACTATAAACCTGCCAACACAATATGAATTACTTTCAAACATTACTGTTTATTTACATGTAACCGTGTAACACTCATCAATAGTGTCTTACAACAAGAGCATCTTTTAAACTAAATATTCTCTTTGGCTTGCCTGTTTGTTTTTTTTATAAAAATAAATATTATTAAACAAAAATTAAATTAAAAAATACTATTTGTCACACACACACAGACACACACACTGGCTCCGCGACCGGCACTAGGACCCAGAAGTAATGCAGGCACGAACCCGGAAGTATAAGAGGAGTAAACAAACCACTGAGTCACTGAGTTCACGCCATGTCGGTTCAGATTGTTTACTTTCTGATTCGAGTGTGTGTTTATAGGACGCGGGTTAAATGTGTGTTTTTCCGTTGCTCCCCTTCTGTGAGAGTCCTGTGACTAATTCGCGTGGTTATCCTGCCGACTCGCTTGCTTCCACGGTTGGGTTTACCGTCCACGCTACAAAGGGCTAAGAGCTAATCGCTAAGTCCTCTGATCACCCCGGGTTAGTTTGCGACAGAATTAAGTATAAAGATTTAAATTATATATATAAAGATATAAGCGGGTATAAACATAGTAAGGGACCATCTGATTGGTCAAATTTGGACACACAAATGCTTGGCAAATAAAGTATTTATCGCAACTCTTTGCGATATGGTTATCGCGCATGCCATTATCACGATAACAATATTTTTTCGATATATCGTGCAGCCCTAGTGTATACAGTATGTAACCCAATTCATGCCCTAAGTTCCCTATGCTTGGCTCCAGGCCCCTCGCGACCCTACGCAGGATAAGCGCTATAGATAACTATAGATTTCTTGAATATCAAAAAAGAAGATTTCACTGTAAACTTTATGTAGAAATTTAACACAAGATAGTTCATAGTTTATACGTAGTCATGTGTTCGGTAATCTTTACTCACTGATGATGTTAAATTATATAACATTCGTCTTTCACGTTTATAGGATCCATTCGTCTACAAGTCACTGTGCAGTCTATGTGCTTCTCAAAAATCCCTAATTCACTATTAGGCATATTTCTAGTCACCTACTGTACGTCCACCGATATAGGTAGGATTGTTGTCTCTGATTCAGCCAATCACAGTGAGACAGAGAGTCAGAGGGTGCAGTATGTTACAGGTGTGAGCTGTAGTAGCACACCTGTCTGATTCCAATTCATCCTGTATCTCTAAAATAAACCCTGAGCTCAGATGCGTGTGCTGAACCAGAACTCACTGTAGTGCACTAAACACCGTGCCATGCAAATTTTGATGGGCAGATCATTTATTTGTTTACTTACAGTTTTTTTATTTATATACCTGTTTATTCTTTTATTTCCTTGCTTACTTGTCTAATTTCTTAATTATATACATACATATGCACTTACTTAATTATTCCTTCCTCAAACAATCACACATTCAATCAGTCAACCAGTCTAGAATTAATTACTGAAATAATTATACATGAATTAATTTTAATGTGTATGTTTAAATGCCTTAGTAATAACCAGAGTGTAACGACTGCAGTCTGGTTACTCTTGTTTAGAGCTTTTGTTGTTGTTGGTCTTTCGGCTGCTCTCGACGAGGGGTCGCCACAGTGGACTATCCAGTCCGCACTACAACTTGGCACAGGTTTTACGCCAGATGCCCTTCCTGACGCAACCCTCCCATTTTATCCGGGCTAGGGACCGGCACTGCATCCAGTGGCTGGGGTTTGGGTTAGGGTTAGAAATCATCTCCAATTAGTCCTTATTACTGCACGAAGCAGCACTTCTGTTTATTATCAGGGTCTGAAGGCCCCTATTGTTATTATTGTTATTATTAAGCCCAAGAAAACGTTAATGAGGGTGTAAGAAGATGGAGGGATTGGGCCATGAAGCTCCTTCTCTTGAAGCAGATGCAGCTGTTTGGTCCAACCCCCCCCCCCCACCCCACCCCCACCCTTTCCATATGGAATCAGACCAATAGTTTTCCCCAAATTGCAGTTTTTCCAAATCTGGACTATACGACCGTATCTTGCTCTGTTTTGCACCCACAGAACTCCGGAGCCTCCTGAGCACTATGGGCCAGTCAACTGTTTTTGTGTTACGGTGATTTGTTTGGGCCTCTCCTTTAGGAAGAACTCCCTCGCTTCTGCGGCCCAAACTCACTCGCTTTGGGTCTGATCGGAAAAAGAGGCACATCAGATCAAACGGCTCAAAAAGTTCTCATACATACTGTAGGAAAAATAGAGTGACTAGAGTTTTGCAGTGTTACAACAATAAAAATCCAGCAAAACAATAAAAAATCAGCAAAAAACTACCTTTGGATCTAACTGCTGTTTCATGCTTCATTTTGCACAAACTCCCACAGAACTCGTATCTAACGTCCAGCCGGATCTGCTCTCTCAAACCATCTGGAATGCAACACTCTCGCACCAACAGCTTCTGACATATCCGTGCCGGCCCTATTCAAGTCAGCGCAAGGGATCGTGTGACGTTGGTCATGTGTGACAGGCATGTTGCTATGGCAACTGAGATAAGCCACGCCCCCTCCACTCTCACACACTCACTAGACTTACATACAATATAAATGCTTGTATCTCGGGTTGAATCGTGTGTGGTACAAGTGAGCTGCCCAGGAAAAGCAGTGCACCGTCTCCAGCAACTGTCTGGAGTAGTGTGTGTGTGTGTGTGTGTGTGTGTGTGTGTGTGTGTGTGGTGATCTGGTTATATTACAAGAGCGTGCAGAGGGCGGATCTGATCCTGAATCTGTTCTCACACAATGACACAGTGTTTAGCAGAGTGTTAACTAGTGTGTGGGTTTTGATCCTCCAGCCTACAGGGGTCATCTCTCTCTCTCTCTCTCTCTCTCTCTCTCTCTCTCTCAGTCTCTCTCTCACACATAACCACACACACACTGTCATGGCAACAGCATCTTCTTTGTATGTTCTTTCTCTGTTTCTTTGGCGCAGAAAAAAGCACAAAAAAATAAATAAATCAACATTCACAGTGCTCTAAAATAACCTTAGCTAAAGATTCAGTTTCCTCTACACTATGCACCACATTGCTAACCGCTAAAGCGCTAGCTTGCTGCCGAGGCGGTTTGCTAAGCAGTTAGCATGCTCAGTACCCAGTTTGCTACAAACTGTAGAAGGAAGACGGAGCAGTTTTCAAAGTAGTTTATTTCCTTCTTTTTACACCCTTTTGTAACTACAGCAGTGCATTCTGGGTAAATTCTCCTGAAGTCCACAGTGATAAAGAAGAGAAGGAAAGCGATTTACAATAAACAGCAGTCGCTTCACAGAGCAGAACGATAATGAAGTGGTCTGCTCCGGTACTGTAGCCTGAGGAGTGTGTGTGTGTGTGTGTGTGTGTGTGTGTGTGTGTTAATGCATTCGCATGCTATATAGCAGCTGGTTTTGGATGGTGCCACAGCTATGGTTCCACTGTGGATGCTGTCAGATAGCTAGCTAGCTACGCAAATAGCTCGTCTGCTAAGCAGTACTTGTGTAGAACGCAGCGTAGTGTCCTCTTTGTTTCATACGTGTGTTTCATACGTGTGAGGGAGGTTTTTGGGACGTAGCCACAGAGGAAATGCGGTCGTGCTCAATGCTCTGAGAAGTCAACTGGCTTCCTTAACGCACGTCACAAGCCTAAAGTAGCCAGTGTGCTTCAATTAAGAGGAGCAGGACTGGAGCACAGAGTAGACATCTCCACGGCTCTATGTCTGGTCCTTGCACTTCAGAAGCTTCTTGAAAGCCTGTTTGAAGTCCTCATTGAAGCTGGTGTAGAGCAGCGGGTTAATTAGCGAGTTCATGTATCCGAGCCATGTGAGGAGATCCGACACGTGCGGAGACGGCTGCAGGACCTTCAGCGCCATCAGGAGCTCTTTAATGAAGAAAGGCAGCCAGCAGATGATGAAAGCACCGAGGATGAGGCCGAGGATCCGTGCGGCCTTCCTCTCGCGTGAGCTGCACATCTGGTTCTTCTCGTCAGGGCTGTTGAGCTTCTCCAGCTCCACACCGGGGTCAGAGTTTGATATATCGCCCCGGAAGTGGTTCAGGGAGTCACTGAGGTGGCGCGAGGAGCCGCGTTTCTGATATAGGGACTTGGCCGCGCTGTAAATGCGATAATACAGGATGAGGATCAGGGTCATGGGGATGTAGAAGGCTCCAAAGGTGGAGTAGATGCTGTAGCCCAGCTGGTCATGTTCAATCGCACACTCGTGAACATCAGCGAGTCGCCGACGCCAGAAAAGGGGCGGGGCTGAGATTAACATAGAGGCCGCCCAGACGCTGGTGACCATGGTAAGGGCACGACGTGGTGTCCTCTTGTGCGTGTACTCCACCGCCTTGGTAATGGCCCAGTAGCGGTCGAGTGCAATGACACACAGGTGCAGGATGGAGCAGGTGCAGCAGGTCATGTCCACGCTCAGCCACACCTCACACACCACGCGACCCAGGCTCCATGTCGTCATGGCGATGTACAGGATGCTCAGCGGCATCACCAGCACCGCAACCAGGAAGTCGGTGACAGCCAGCGAGCAGATGAGGTAGTTGGCGGGGAGGCGGAGCTTCCTGGTGGTCAATATGGCAGCGATGACAGCGGCGTTCATTACAGCGGTCGATAACGCCAGCAAACCCAGCAGTGATGCCACCGCCAGCCGCTCTGTCGCCACCATGATGCCCATCTCTGCTTCCTGAGTGGATGAGTTGGAGTGGGTGGAGTTACTTAGGGGTGGAGCTTCAGAACCTTTCACCAGGTATCGCTCCATCTTCAATGGGTCTTTCTGGTTCTGCCCTGGAGCTCCAAAAGTCCCGCTGTTAATTAGGCTCCTGCAGGAGACAATTAACCAGACAATTAATCCACAATTCATACACTTTGCCCACTAATTAATTTAATTATGCTAATTACAGTAATAATTACAGTAAAGTGGAGCTGTACAGAGGAAGTAACATGATGAAAAGGTTCAGCAGGTGGACTCATGTCCGACTGGCTAACAGGTGTGCAGCAGTTTCCTCTACTGAGTACAGAGAAACCTCAGTGCTCCTCATACATTATAAACCTAGTGGCATGTTACCCTGAGGTCACGCCTCCTTGACTGGAACTGACTGCTGAGCTCCTGCACCATCATTCTGGTCAAACACACACACACACACACACACGCACACACATGCACACACACGCACACACACACACACACACACACACAAAGGCCTCTGGAGGTCCACTTAATCAGACACACTGTCAAAGCCAAACAGCTGCTCTGTCTAACCTATACTGACAACTGAACGTGTGTGTGTGTGTGTGTGTGTATTAAAAGAAGTAAAAGTGCTTTTTAATTGTGCAAGTTTAAGAGGTGAGTGACAAATGGAGTGTGTGTATGTGTGTGTGCGTGTGTGTGTGTGTGTGTGTGTGTGTGTGTCGCTAAAAGCACTGGCTCTCAGATAAGCCTATATACTGTACCTTCCTTCCTAACTGTAACACAGACCCTCAAGCGCACTCACTTACTCACACACACACACACACACACGTACATTAGATGATGTTATGGATGATATTATAGATAGTGTTATAGATCGTGTTATAGAATGTGTTATAGATGGTGTAATAAATTGTATTATAGATGTGGTTATAGATGGCATTTTAGATGATGTTATGGATGGTGTTCATTCATTCATTCATCTTCTATACCGCTTTATCCTGTATTTAGGGTCGCGGGGACCTGGAGCCTATCCCAGGAGACACAGGGCACGAGGCAGGGTACACCCTGGACAGCGTGCCAATCCATCGCAGGGCACACACACACACACACACACACACACACACACACACACACACACTCATTCACACACTATGGTCAATTTGGGAACGCCAATTAGCCTAATCTGCATGTCTTTGGACTGTGGGAGGAAACCGGAGTACCCGGAGGAAACCCACCAAGCACAGGGAAAACATGCAAACACCATGCACACAGAGACGGGAATCGAGCCTGGCCGGGAATCGAACCCGGACCCTGGAGGTGCAAGGCGACATGGATGGTGTTATAGATGTTATATATTGTGTAATAGATTGTGTCATGGGTGATGTTATAAATAGTGTTATAGATGATGTTATAGATGATATAGATGGTGTAATAGATTGTGTTATGGGCAATGTTATAGATAGTGTTATATTATTATAGGTGGTGTTATAGATTGTTATAGATGGTGTTATAGATGATGTTATAGGTGGTGTTATAGATAGTGTAATAGATTGCATTATAGATTGTTATAGATGATGTTATAGATTGTGTTATAGATGGTGTTATAGATGATGTTATAGATGGTGTTACAGAATGTGTTATAGATGGTGTAATAAATTGTGTTATAGATGGTGCTATAGATGATGTTATAGATGGCAGTTTAGATGATATTATGGATGATGTTATAGATGGTATTATAGATGATGTTATAGATAGTGTTATAGATGATGTTATAGATAGTGTTATAGATTATGTCATAGATGATGTTATGGGTGATGTTATAGATGATGTTATAGATAGTGTTATAGATGATGTAATATGTTGTGTTATAGATTGTTATAGATGGTGTTATGGGTGATGTTATAGATAGTGTTATAGATGGTGTAGTAGATTGTGTTATGGGTGATGTTCTAGATAGTGTTATAGATGATGTTATAGTGATGTTATAGATTGTGTTATATATTGTGTTATAGATTGTTATAGATGATGTTATAGATGATGTTATAGGTGGTGTTATACTGTAGATGGTGTTATAGATGATGTTATAGATGATGTTATAAATTGTTATAGATGGTGTTATTAGATCTAAATGGAGAACCGTCTGGTGTAATGCCAGTGAAATATGGGGTCCCACAAGAGTCAGTTTTAGGACCTCTGCTGTTCTCAATATACATGCTTCCCTTGGGTAACATCATTAGAAGACATGGGATTAGTTTCCATTGTTATGCTGATGATACCCAATTATATATCTCAACTAAACCAGACGAAATACCTAAGTTGTCTAGTTTAACTGAGTGTGTCCAGGACATAAAAGATTGGATGACCAATAACTTTCTTTTATTAAATTCAGATAAGACAGAAATATTACTTATTGGCCCAAAAACCAGCACACAACAGCTTTCACAATTCAGCCTGCGTTTAGAAGGATGTACTGTTATTACCAGCTCAGCAGTAAAAGACCTGGGCAGTATTGATGATGTTATAGATGATGTTATAGATTGTGTTATAAATTGTTATAGATGGTGTTATAGATGATGTTACAGATGGTGTTATGTATGATGTTATAGATTATGTTATAGATTATGTTATAGATGATGTTATAGATGGTGTTATAGATGATGTTATAGATTATGTTATAGATGATGTTATAGATGGTGTTATAGATTATATAGATTGTGTTATAGATTGTTATAGATGATGTTATAGATGTTGTTATACTGTAGATGGTGTTATAGACGATGTTATAGATGATGTTATAGATTGGTATTATAGATAGTGTTATAAATTATAGACCACCAATGAATCTTTTAGTAGTACCCGGCCACCTTCACCCATGCTGATACCTCCAGTGGAGCTGGGGAGAGCTGGGGAGGGGTTTCCCTTATGCCCACAGAGTGAGACGGTGGAGCAGATCATCTCCAGTGCCGTCTGGATAAGAGATGTGCGCAAGACACAGTCAGCTTTGATATTTCGACAAAGTGTCTGTCTGAAGAACAATGGAGCATGAGATTCAGATGGTTTATGAGACAGAAACAGATCATCAGAAAGAGAGAATGTTTGCCTGATTTAGTGGGAGAAATGTAAAAGGAAGTGATTATGAGCAGACAGGAGCGGTGTGTGTGTGTGGAGGATAATAACAGTCATTATTGCGTTAATCAGGAGAGCAGCGCTGCTGCGTGAGCAGGCTTGCTCTCACTCAAAGACGCATTTACAAAGCGCTCTGTTCAGGCGTGAAATGGAGACTCGTCTGCATCGGCCATGTTTCAGCATCAGCACCACTAAGCTCAGGTGAGTTCAGGAGATGTTCTGACCCACAGCACTCCCTCTGTCCCTGCACATGCTGCTGCTCACTTACTTCTGAAAGTAATCACACCCTTCTCCTGAGAGGTTTCTGCTCATGTTTTTCCTTCAGTTGTTACAATGATATAATTCTGTTCAAATATCTGTATGTGTATGTGTTTAGATCCCAGACCACCTCAGAGACAGACTGGGTTAGTTTTCTATGATCTTCTTCTTTGTCTTTCGGCTGTTCCCTTTCAGGGGTCGCCACAGCGAATCATCTGCCTCCATCTAACCCTATCCTCTGCATCCTCTTCTCTCACACCAACTAACTTCATGTCCTCTCTCACTGCATCCATAAATCTCCTCTTTGGTCTTCCTCTAGACCTCCTGCCTGGCAGTTCCAACCTCAGCATCCTTCTACTGATATATTCACCATCTCTCCTCTGAACATGTCCAAACCACCTCAATCTGGCCTCTCTGACTTTATCTCCAAAACATCTCACATGGGTTGTCCCTCTGATGAACTCATTCTTGATCCTATCCATCCTTGTCACTCCAAAGGAGAACCTCAACATCTTCAGCTCTGCTACCTCTAGCTCTGCCTCCTGTCTTTTCTTCAGTGCCACTGTCTCTAAGTCATAGAGCATCACTGGTCTCACCACAGTCCTGTACACCTTTCCTTTCATTCTCGCTGATACTCTTTTATCACACAACACACCTGTAACTTTTCTCCACCCATTCCAACCTGCCTGTACCCGCCTCTTCACCTCCTTTCCACACTCTCCGTTGCTCTGGACCATTGACCCTAAGTACTTAAAGTCCTGCACCTTCTTTACCTCTGCTCCCTGTAGCCTCACCGTTCCTCTTGGGTTCCTCTCATTCACACACATGTATTCCGTCTTGCTGTGGCTAACCTTCATTCCTCTGCTTTCCAGAGCATACCTCCACCTCTCCAAATTTTCCTCCACCTGTTCCCTGCTCTCGCTACAAAGCACAATGTCATCTGAAAACATCATAGTCCATGGAGACTCCTGCCTAACCTCATCTGTCATCCTGTCCATCACCAGAGCAAACAAAAAGGAGCTTAGAGCTGATCCTTGATGCAGACCCACCTCCACCTTGAACTCTTCTGTCACACCTACAGCACATCTCACCACTGTCTTACAGCTCTCATACATGTCCTGCACCACTCTAACATACTTCTCTGCCACTCCAGACTTCCTCATACAACACCACAGCTCCTCTCTCGGCACCCTGTCGTACGCCTTCTCTAAATCTGCAAAGACACAACGCAACTCTTTATTACCTTCTCTGTACTTCTCCATCAGCATCCTCAAAGCAAATACTGCATCTGATGTACTCTTTCTAGGCATGAAACCATATTGCTGCTCACAAATGCTCACCTCTGCCATTAACCTAGCTTCCACTACTCTTTCCCACAGCTTCATTGTATGGCTCATTAGCTTTATACCTCTGTAATTGCCACAGCTCTGCACATCTCCCTTGTTCTTAAAAATCGGCACCAATACGCTTCTCCTCCATTACTCTGGAATCCTCTCACTCTCCAAGATCTCGTTAAACAAACTAGTCAGAAACTCTACTGCCACCTCTCCTAAGCACTTCCATACCTCCACAGGTATGTTATCAGGACCAACAGGCTTTCCACTCTTCATCCTCTTCAACGCCCTTCTCACCTCACTTTTACTAATATTTGCTACTTCCTGCTCCACAACAGTCACCTCTTCTACTCTTTGTTCTCTTTCATTTTCCTCATTCATCAACTCCTCAAAGTACCCCTTCCATCTTCCCATCACCCTCCTGGCATCTGTCAGTACATTTCCATCTCTATCTTTAATCACTCTAACCTGCTGCACATCCTTCCCATCTCTATCTCTTTGTCTCGCCAACCTGTACAGATCCACCTCTCCCTCCTTACTGTCCAGCCTAGCATACAAGTCCTCATATGCTCTTTGTTTGGCCTTTGCCTCCTCTATCTTCACCTTACGCTGCATCTCCCTGTACTCCTGTCTACTCTCTTCAGTCCTCTCAGAGTCCCACTTCTTCCTAGCTAGCCTCTTTCCCTGTATACACTCCTGGACTTCCTCATTCCACCACCAAGTCTCCTTGTCCACTTTTCCCTTACCTGATGATACACCAAGTACCCTCCTACCTGTCTCCCTGATCACATTGGCTGTAGTTGTCCAGTCAACTGAAAGCACCTCCTGACCACCCAGAGCCTGTCTCTACTCCTCCCTAAAGACATCACAACATTCTTCCTTTCTCAGCTTCCACCACTTTGTCCTCTGCTCTGCCTTTGTCCTCTTCACCTTCCTCACCACCAGGGTTATTTTACACACCACCATCCTGTGTTGTCTGGCTACACTCTCCCCTACCAACACTTTGCAGTCACTAATCTCTTTCAGATTACAACGTCGACACAAGATGTAGTCCACCTGAGTGCTTCTGCCTCCACTCTTATATGTCACCCTATGTTCCTGCCTCTTCTGGAAGAAAGTATTTACTACTGCCATTTCAGTCCTCTTCGCAAAGTCCACCACCATCTGTCCTTCTACATTCCTGTCCTGAAGACCAAACCTGCCCATCACATTTTCATCCCCTCTCTTCCCTTCCCCAACATGTCCATTGAAATCTGCACCAGTCACCACTCTCTCACCTCTGGGGATGCTCTGCATCACTTCATCTAACTCACTCCAGAATGTCTCCTTCTCTTCTAACACACATCCTACCTGTGGAGCATAACCACTAACAGAATTGAACATTACTCCCTCAATTTCCAGCTTCAGACGCATCACCCTATCTGATACTCTCTTCACCTCTAGAACATTCCTTACAAACTCCTCTTTCAGAATAACTCCTACTCCATTTCTTTTCCTATCCACACCATGGTAAAACAATTTGAACCCTGATCCTAAGCTTCTAGCTTTGCTACCTTTCCACCTGGTCTCCTGGACACACAGTATATCCACCTTCCTTCTCTGCATCATATCAACCAACTCTGTTCCCTTCCCTGTCATGGTCCCAACATTCAAAGTCCCTACTTTTTACTCCTAAACTCTTGCCTTTCCTCTTCTCTCTCTGCTTTCGAACACGCCTTCCTCCTCTCTTTCTTCGACCAACAGTAGCCCAATTTCCACCGGCACCCTGTAGGTCAACAGCACCAGTGGTGGTCGTTGTTAACCCGGGCCGCAACCGATCCGGTATGGAAATTATATTTTTGATTCGCATCATTGATTTGGCAAATGTTTTTACGTCGGATGCCCTTCCTGACACAACCCTCTGCATTTATCCAGACTTGGGACTGGCACAAGAAGACACTGGATTGCGCCCCCCCCCATGGTTGCATTGTTAGTGGATGGTTAGTGCATGGTTAGTTTTCTATGATAATTGCTGATAAACCAGTCTCTCTCTGTGTCTCTCTCTGTCTCTCTCTCCGTCTCTCTGTCTCTCTCTCTCTCTGTCTCTCTGTCTGTCTGTCTCTCTCTGTCTCTCTCTCCATCTCTCTCTCTCTGTCTGTCTGTCTCTCTCTCTCTTTCTGTCTGTCTCTCTGTCTCTGTCTCTCTCTGTATCTCTCTGTCTGTCTCTCTCTCTGTCTTGCTACGTCTCTCTCTCTCTCTGTCTGCCTCTCTGTCTCTCTCTGTCTGTCTCGCTACGTTTCTCTCTCTGTCTCTCTCTGTCTGTCTATGTATCTCTCTCTCTGTCTCTATCCATCTCTCTGTCTCTGTTTTTTCTGTCTTTCTCTCTGTCTCTCTCTCTGTGTCTCTTTACGTTTCTATCTCTGTCTCTCTGTTTTTTTCTGTCTCTCTCTGTCTGTCTCTCTGTCTCTTTATGTTTCTCTCTCTGTCTGTCTCTATCTCTCTCTGCCTCTCTCTGTCTCTCTCTCTGTCTCTCGCTCTCTGTCTCTCTCTGTTTGTCTCACTACGTTTCTCTCTCTGCTGTTTTTTTCTGTCTTTCTCTCTGTTTCTCTCTCTCTCTGTGTCTCTTTACGTTTCTCTCTCTGTCTCTCTCTCTGCCTGTCTCTCTGTCTCTGTCTCTCTCTAATAAACATCACTAAGTGTCGTGTGCGGTAATGAGACAGTTCGATGGTGATGTAATCTCTTTCTCTCCGAGCCTCGTTGTGTTTATGATGGAACTTATGGAGCAGGTAATGAACTCTCTGCTGTGTCTCTCGTTCCTGTCGTCTCCTTGAGCAGTTTATCTGGGTGTAGACCTCGGAGCAGGGTCACACACACACACACAGTAATGTTTATGATCCATGAGATGAAGACAGATGAAACCTTGAGAGTTCGGCGTGACCGGTAAAGGAGCGCTGATCTTACTTTGAATAAATGTTCACCACACACTCGTGTTCCTGGTCAGACCTGTGCACTCACACACTGTACAGATCCAGACACAGACGGAGCACAGACCGTATGTAAGCGGACACTTCTCACACTGCTGGTCCATGTTGTCCCTCTGTGTGTGTTTACTGTTCCACACGTCACTCTGCTGTTTATCTCACTAGACACACTCCTGACACCTGGAAATACATCAGCACTCATTTACAGCTAATGTGTGGCACTGTGACGGGGTGTAATGGGGACGCCGGGGCCTATAAACACACACACACACACGTAAGTATTAATCAGCGCTCAGCTTAACACATGATCAAAGCATGGCAGATTTAATTATGATCTGCCGAGCGGCTCTGTACATAATCACGCTGTAAGAAACGTCACAGCCGAGAGGCGGAGCTAAAACTCCAGCAGGCTCAGAGCGCGCTGTAGCAACGCCCAGGTCTCAGTCAGGTACGGAATCATTAAATACTCAGTTTAACACTTTACAACAGGAATAAACATGTGCACATCCTGCTACAAATAAACCTGAATATCTATCTAACTCATCAGTTACAATCATGTTAAGGGGCGGGGACTATGCCATATATGGTAAACCTCCTTCATTAGCTTGTTAGTTACTGTGTCTGGTTTGGGTTAAGTCGGTTTATAGGCTGGTGTAAATGATGATGTCATCAGGGTTCCGCTGGCAGATGGAGGATGTGGAGGGGTGAGTGTGTGGAAGGTCTCATCCCAGCTGTGTGTACAGAGATGGATGGAGCGGTCGGGTGAAGGTGACATATCGCGGTACTCATCTGATCGCAACCCACATAAAGCTGTCAGCCAATCAGAGCTCATAAATCATGGGGTCAAAGGTCATCTGTCAGAAACCACACCTGATTTAATCTGTGAGGAGCACCGGGAGGGGAGAGGCAATCTGTCTTACAGAAGAGGGAGGGGGGAGGAGGAGGGGGGGGGCTGGTGGATGTTGAATAATTAGCACAAATGATGCTTATAAAGTTAATGTTCAGTGGAAATTCATGAAACTCTGACTTAGCAACTACACACACACACACACAGACACACACACATTGTGGACACTGGGTGTGGACAGCCAGAGTGTGTGTGTATGTGTGTGTGTGTGTGTGTGTGGGATTGGTGAGAGTTTACTAATCCACCAATCAGAGATCAGACGGAGAGGACACGGAACTAAACCAACACAGGAACCAAAATGTCCTCCCCTCTGTCTGTCTGTGTCTCTGTGTCTCTCTACATCATTCTGTCTCTCCAGGTCTGTATTCCTGTATGTCTCCCAGTAAATCAAACAATCATTTCAGTCACATGACTTAGAGACTCCACGTTCTCTCTCTCTCTCTCTCTTCATGCTCCTGCCCCTTTCTGTCTCTCTATTTCCCATAATTCCCAGCTGACAGGAGGAAAATGGCGTGTGTGTGTGTGTGTGTGTGGGGGGGGGGTAATGGGGATTTTCGAGGTAATATGTGACTTTGGAAATGAAACCTGACGCAGGAGGAGGACGAAGTGCAGTGAGGGTGTGATGAGGTTCCTCATGGCTCAGGGATTAGGAGTGTGTGTGAAGTGTGGGAACGACTCCTCAGTGCTGGAGTGTTAGTGAAGCTCAGCACGGATACAATACAACACGCTAACATCACACTTAAATCATGCTAGTGTTACATTTAATCATGCTTAAATTGAATTCAAGTGCTGCGAGTGGCGCAGTGGTGAAGTTCTCGCCCTATCATCCGGAGATCGCTGGTTCGGTTCCCGGGTGATGCTGTAACCTCTCACAGCCGGAGGTCTCGAGAGAGCTAAATTCAAAGAATTGGACAGGACAAATTTTTTTTTATAAATATAATTTAAAAAAAGAAATGACGGGGGGAGGGCCCACACGGAAATAACCTATATAAACATACATGTTTTAATATAGGTTTTGATATAGGTTTTTAATATATGTGACATATATATAAAATTGGCCGTTTTCCTATATTATATGTACATATATGTTTACCTAGATTAGTAAAATTATTAAAATTCATAACTGCTAGACAACATAAATAAAAGCCCAAAATGTAGAAATTAATTATTTTTTATTTTCTTAAGAGCAATCAACTAGTAAAAGAACAAAAACATAGTACAAGAACAAAAATAAGACAAAAAACTGAACAGGAAGAAAAAATATATATATTTTGAGGACCTTCCCAGCTCCATGAGCTTTGAATTGATAGATGTGCCGATTTGCCTTCGGGTGGCTGCCGGCCACTTCTTCAATGTAGCATCTAGAGAAGACAAAAATAATGAGACAGTATAATAATAATAAATGATTATTTATTAAAACTTCAGACGACAACAATTAGTGCCACGAGGTTATTTGCAACACTATATGTTCTACAAAATAGAGGACTACACACCTTACAGCGCAATATAATGTGGCTTTAGAAGAGGAAAGGTAGGATTAAGAAGTGAGCAAGTGATGAATTAGTATTATAGGTCCCAAGCAGATACAGTAACAATAATGGGTGCCCTACCTTATGCAGTCTCCATTGATGGCTAATAAACATTGATACAAGTAGGCTATGGTTAAAGTGGTGAACTTATAAAGTCTGAAATTTTTTGTTTTCCCTTCTCAACGCATTATGCATTTACTCACCAATAATGGCTACCTTTTTAATTTGGTCCAGTCTCCAATGCGAAGGTGCCCAGCAGCAGATTCCGTACCATGGCAGTAGCAGAGGTGGCAAGGCGGGCTGCTCTCCACACTTCTGCCTGGCAAAACACCCCAGAGCCCTTTATAACTTCAATCTGAAAAATTATTTCACATCACAATATTAATTTATTGGCAACTTTTAGAAACTTTTCATGTTTCATACTGATTCTTATGTTTATCTTCCCAATAGTTAATAGGATTTTATGTATAAATGCAGATTAATGATAAAGATACATGCAGGGTAAAACTGCAACAGGAACAGTACAAAATAAAAACTGAAAAAAGACGGACATTCAGAGTAAAACAGTGCAAGATAAAAAAAAACTGTACAAAACATACATGCAGGGTAAGCATTGGTGGGAGCAATGTCCAAGCAGTGTAGAGAAATATTTCTGTACGGCTTCATTGTTTTGTGCTGTGTAGTATAGTATTGTAATAGCTGATCAGAGTGATCAACTCCCCATGTGCTGGTTGTACGCAGTCACAGGACATGGAAATGTCTTTGTAGTCCATGTACCTTGTAATTTCACCCTCATCTTCACCGCGTCTACTGTATAAGCAGAATGGATGGTAGAACATGTAGATACTTCTCGTGTGTCCATCCACTTCACAAATACAAGAGGTCCATCTGAACGGAGCTTGCGTGTCCTGATGTGAGGGGCTGGTGAAGGCAAGGGTGATGCAGACACATTCTTAAAAACAAATAAATAAAAAATGTTAACCTATACTGTTCAGAGTAAATGGATGTGCAATTAATATGGATGCACAATATATACAGTACAGAGATGACCAAAAATGTATCCACACTTCAACATGAAAAAAATATACACCTCTCTTCTGTAGGTCACATGACAGCATCAATGATGGTGATAGATAATACTACACACTGCTGCCATAATTCAATTTGAGTTTTAAAAAACACCATCCACTGGACATTACACACATATTGAACACATTCTAAACAATTACATCTTATCAGGTATTTGTAAATAGACGCTAAACAAAAGGGATTATATACATTTACACCAAAGAAATATTCATAAGCATCACTTAGCTACATAAGGCAGTATTTTAGCCACCTGGAACTAGCTTGTTTGTGCTAAATAACATTACTGATAGCAGTGTTATAAGTTAACCAAAATGGAGCCAAATACACATTAGCAACCATAATCTAAAGCTATCCAAAACAAGGTGAATATAAACATCTGTAAACTCCATAAGGCATTAGCTTAGCCACCGGGAAATATCATGTTTGTGCTACATGAGGCAGCATGCTAGCATGATTTACCTAAACTATATAAATGGCATTGAAAGCCAATGTGTCACACAAGCTGACAAGAGCTAGCTGTAGTGAGGAAAATATTTACTAATATTAGTTTAATATTATCAGAATAAGAGTTATATAAGAGTTAATAACATACCCAGTGTAGCATGGGTCTATTCTCTGTTCAAAATGCTCCCGTTCGTCGTCGGAGTCACACAGTCTTCTTCTGAGGTAAATGTAAACTCCTCCCACTTTCCAGAACATTCTGAAGAGTTTCCTCGGATGTGTAAGCGCGTGCCATCTTCCAAATCGTGCAGAAAACTCACTGAATCGGAGTATTTTCAAACCTGTCTCTCTGTGTTCGTTTTTCATGCCGGTGTCCGGGGGCGTGGTCTAGTATGTAAATTACCCGGACTGATTTCCGTGTGATTGGCGTGTGGGCGTGTCCTGCCTCGGGTCATTAGCATATAAGTGTGACAGAAATTCTGTGCCTCTCCTTGGTTTCATACGGATTACATAAACTGAGAATATTTGTTTTCAATGTGACTTGCATCATTTAAAAGTAGACACTTTAAGCTTTATATAGATATATTTCTCATTTCAGTTAATTTTAGTGACGTGTTTCAAAAAGATTTTCATGGAGACTGAGGTTTCATATATGTGCATATATCCTCATATACTGTATGTGGCCAATTAGGATTAGTTTTTTGCAATTTTTTTGTTAGTTCTTAGTTATTGCCTTGATAATAGAAAATATGAGCTAGGCATCATGTATGACAGTTGCCAAAGTGAGATATGAGCTAAAATGACCAGATCCTGCCACAGGAGACATATCTTGTATGTACATATAGGGCTTATATGTGGACATAAAGAAGCAATACAGGAGACCTATATGGCCTTTATATGCACATATATGCACCTCAATGTTGCCTACATGTGGCATATATACGCATATATGCAGCATATATATTATCATATATTTGCATATATACTGCATATAGGTTTCATATATGTGCATATATCCAGATATAGGTTCTTTCCATGTGGGGGGGGGGTGCAAATATTGATGAAAGTGTCTTATTAAAGTGACTTGTGTGCAAAGAAATGAAATATAAACATTATGGTTATACAATGATTAAATTGCTAACATTCCGCTGACGTCATGGTTAAATCATGCTAATGTTATTATTGCATCATGTTAAATCATACTAACATTCTACTTACGTCACACTTAAATAGAGCTAGCGTTATGTTAATGACACGCGATCATCGCACAAATCATGCAGGACTTTGAGGACAAGCCGGCCGTACGCGCGTGACTCAGGGTGAGGAAGGTGACGGGTTCTGATCCAGTGTTTTCTCCCACCGTGGGTCTCTGTGTAGCGTCTTGCTACAACCAGACGCTAATCTTAGGGACTTGCTAACTGCGGAGACTCCGGGTTCAGCCGCTACGTCACTACAGAGCTCCAGATGTACTGCACTCCACCTCACCTACAACCGAGGAGGAGATGTCCTCACACAGCACCGAGAGAACTCCACGTCACTGTGTGTGTGTGTGTGTGTGTGTGTGTGTGTGTGTGCGTGTCATTGCTCTTATTCCTGTCGTTAGTCTCACTAATGGTTTATTATTGGATGTTTTTTTACCATTAATCCCCTGATTTCAGCTCTTATTAGTCCAGTCATGTTTATTACCACACACACACACACACACACACACACAAACAAACACACACAGTAATCAGCACTGAACTGAAGTCAATTACATTACAGGACATTAAACTCAAAGATGAGGTGTGTGTGTGTGTGTGTGTGTGTGTGTGTGTGTGTGTGTGTGTGTGTGTGTGTGAACCTGAGCCGAGATGCTGCAGGAACAACTTTCTCATTTACAGGTACGTCTAAAACACACACACACACACACACTTGATACACTTTGTATATTAACATCACCACTGGATTCTGCGCTCTGATTGGTCAAGCGGCGTCGGTTAACTTTCTGTAAAGTCTTGATCATCTAATGTCGTGATGCGACAGCGTTGCTATAGTAACGGCTCACACACAGGGGGACAGTTCTGTATGTATGGAAGGAGTCTCCAGTGTCAGTGCAGAGAGACAGAGAGACATTATAGCTGCTACAGGGTAAGAGAGAAGAGGAACACAATCGTCTCGGCACCCTCTGTGATAACTACAACATCTGTGTGTGTGTGTGTGTGTGTGTGTGTGTGTGTGTGTGAGATCAGTGAGGAGGAAGCTGAGCTCACCTGAGTGCAGGTCATGTCCATATGATGAGAGACAGCAAGGTCAGAAACAGGTGAGAGTCCCGTCGTCCCTCTCAGGTGTAAGTGTCTCCGTCTCTGTCTCTCTCTCTCTCTCTCCGTCTCTCTCTCTCTCTCTCTGTCTCTCTCTCTCCGTCTCTCTCTCCGTCTCTCTGTCTCTCTCTCTTGTATGCGCAGGCGTTCCTCTGTTTTCAGGTGTTACATTTCTCCCGTGTGCTCTTCAGGATCATCAGGTGCTCGCGAGCGCTCTGTTCCTCCTCCACACACACACACACACACACACACACACACACACACACACACCGCCGTGCTCTCACCGGATCTCTCTCTCTCTCTCTCTCTCTCTCTCTCAGTCTATCTCATATACACACACACACACAGACACACACACTCTCATTCACACAACCGTACTCGCTCATAGTCTCATCTCTGTCCCACACACACACGCGCGGTGCTTGCGCTTCACCAGGCGCTCGCACATGTCGGGGGTCTGAGCGGGTGAACCTTGAGTGGAGCTCGCGTGTGTGTGTGTGTGTGTGTGTGTGTGTGTGTGAGAGAGAGAGAGAGAGATGCACACAGGGTGGCAGTATAGAGCTCACTCATTTTTCTTTTAAATTAAATGAAAATGGAATGTTTGATGATCACACACACACACACACACACACACACACACACACACACACACTGTTATTACGGCACTGCTTTTTATCATGAGCACAACATAAATCCACCCTTCAGAAACATAAAACCAGACAGACTTCCTCATGTTATTTTATTTTTGTTAAATCTCTCTCACACACACACACACACTCACACTCACACACTGTCTGAAATATTCCACCTGTAATCAGTGTGTATTGTCCTGTTGGTCACACACACACACACACACACACACACACGGTGAGAAGTGGTAAATACTGACATGTGTGTATGTTTCACAGATACTGATCTTTTACACGTGATGTCACGACGCCTGTCTGCCGTGGCTCCGCCCACTTCTGTGACCAGACGCTGTCTGACAAAACCCACATTCACACCCAGACACAGAAGCACTTTCAGTAAGAACACACACCTGATAACGTGATGTAACGCCTTAAACAACACGCCGTCTCTACACTAATCACGTCCGCGTCGTTCTGTTCACGGCTAACGCTTAGCTACAAAGCTAAGTAGCGTCTAACACGAGGCTGAATCCCGAATCCCTCTCTAACCCCTGATCAAGGGCACTACTCGGAGTGTGGAACAAGGGATTGTACACATTACATAGTGCACTAGCTTTACATTTAACACTGTTTGGGATTCGACCCCAGAACAGTTCATTAGCTTTTAAATATTAATGTTAAGTGTGTGAGGTCAGTATTAGTTACGGTTAGACCTGGTTAGAACCTCGCGCTCAATATCAGTGTTTATCAAAGTCCTAAAGTGACTGTGTATCACTACTCTATCTGTACACACACACACACACACACACACACACACACACCTGCTGCTTACAGAAGATTTACAGTAAAAGGCACCTATTATGGAAAATGCACTTTTTTATCATTTCTGGACATTTGTGTCTGTTCCCAGTGTGTGTGTGTGTGTGTGTGTGTGTGTGTTTGTGGACACAGATGAAATATGAGATGTTTTCAGCCAGCGCTTTTCTCGCTTTTCTCGTTCTTTAGTCTTACTTGTTCCTCACTTGTTAAATCACAGCATTTTAACACACACACGCGCGCACACACACACACACACACACACACACACACACTACCCCATATATTTCATGTTTATGTTAATCCGCCCTAGTCTTCCCCCACCACCGCGCTCCTGGACGTCATTACAGACTCTCACACCTGCTCAGGTTCACCTGATTACTGACGCCACACACACACCTGTCACCCAGATCACTCATCACACACACACACACACACACACACACACACACAGAACCAAAGCATTCTCGCACTGCGCTCTCACTGTGACGTGTACACTCTCACTCAGCCTCGTACCCGGACCTCATGCAGACCCGACTTTCAGTTATCATGGATTTGGATCAAGTGTCTGGGTTTCACATCTCCGTCTAGTCTCTGTCTAGTCTCCGTCTAGTCTCCGTTTAGTTTCCGTCTAGTCTCCGTCTAGTCTCTGTCTAGTCTCCGTCTAGTTTCCGTCTAGTCTCCGTCTAGTTTCCGTCTAGTCTCCGTCTAGTCTCTGTCTAATCTCCGTCTAGTCTCTGTCTAGTCTCTGTCTAGTCTCCGTCTAGTCTCCGTCTAGTCTCCGTCTAGTTTCTGTCTAGTCTCCGTCTAGTTTCTGTCTAGTCTCCGTCTAGTCTCTGTCGAGTCTCCGTCTAGTCTCCGTCTAGTCTCCGTCTAGTCTCTGTCTAGTCTCCGTCTAGTTTCTGTCTAGTCTCCGTCTAGTTTCTGTCTAGTCTCCGTCTAGTCTCTGTCTAGTCTCTGTCTAATCTCCGTCTAGTCTCTGTGTAGTCTCCGCTGCTTGCTGATCACCTGACCAAAGGTTAAGTCCTGGAAAATAGGTACACTGATTCCACAGTCAAATATCTGACTTACTGTACAATCAACCACTACAGAACATCACACACACACACACACACGCACACACACACACACAAACCTGTCCAAAGCGCGTTCTGTAGGGATAAAAGAACAGCTTCTTAACCTTACATGAGCTTAATACAGTACATACTGCACCATCTGTGTATGTGTGTGTGTGTGTGTGTGTGTGTGTGTGTGTGTGTGTGTAATAAGTTGTCAACCTGCGATGAATAATGAATAATTACTTTTCATTTTTAAAAGGCTTTTTGCACTTGAAAGAAAGCAAGAGCCATTGCACACTGACAGCAGGGATAAAAGGGAGGAAATGAGTGTGTGTGTGTGTGTGTGTGTGTGTGTGTGTGTGTTTAAGAGAGAGAGAGAGAGAGAGAGAGAGAGAGAGAGATGCTCCTCTTAGTCGGTTAAGTTTTTCCTTCACACTGCTGTTAGCTGATTATCTGTGAGCGGATCCACGAGTTTTGATATAAAAAGCACAGTTCAGTCTGAGTGGGGCTGTGTTCATCATCATCATCATCATCATCATCATCATAACCATAATAATAATACTTATTATTCAATAATTTCATTTCTAATTAATTGTTCCATGCAGCATGTTAATGCGCTAATGGTCAGTGTGTTAGTGTGTTCAGGGTGGAGTGTGTAGTAGATGTGTACTGTGTGTAGTTTAAAGAGTATATAATACATCATGTACAGGAGTAGTGTGTCGTATGAGTGTGTCATGTGAGTGGTGTGTAGTCTAAATGTAGTGTGAGTGTGAGTGTATAGTAAACAGGTTATAATGCATAATGTGAATGAGTAGTATGTGTGTGTGAGTGTAGTGTGAGAGTGTAGTGTGTAATATCAATGTGTAGTGTGTGAGTGTAGCGTGTGAGTGTAGCGTGTGAGTGTAGTTTGTGAGTGTAGTGTGTGAGTGTAGTGTGAGAGTGTAGTGTGAGAGTGTAGTGTGTGAGTGTAGTGTGAGATTGTAGTGTGTAATATCAATGTGTAGTGTGTGTGAGAGTGTAGTGTGTGAGTGTAGTGTGTGAGTGTAGTTTGTGAGTGTAGTGTGTGAGTGTAGTGTGAGAGTGTAGCGTGTGAGTGTAGCGTGTGAGTGTAGTGTGTGAGTGTAGTGTGAGAGTGTAGTGTAGTGTAGTGTGTGAGTGTAGTGTGAGAGTGTAGTGTGTAATATCAATGTGTAGTGTGTGAGTGTAGCGTGTGAGTGTAGTGAGTGAGTGTAGTGTGTGAGTGTAGTTTGTGAGTGTAGTGTGAGAGTGTAGTGTGTGAGTGTAGTGTGTGAGTGTAGTGTGAGAGTGTAGTGTAGTGTGTGAGTGTAGTGTGAGAGTGTAGTGTGTAATATCAATGTGTAGTGTGTGAGTGTAGCGTGTGAGTGTAGCGTGTGAGTGTAGCGTGTGAGTGTAGCGAGTGAGTGTAGTGTGTGAGTGTAGTTTGTGAGTGTAGTGTGTGAGTGTAGTGTGTAATATCAATGTGTAGTGTGTGTGAGAGTGTAGTGTGTGAGTGTAGTGTGAGAGTGTAGTGTAGTGTGTGAGTGTAGTGTGAGAGTGTAGTGTGTAATATCAATGTGTAGTGTGTGTGAGAGTGTAGTGTGTGAGTGTAGTGTGAGAGTGTAGTGTAGTGTGTGAGTGTAGTGTGTGAGTGTAGTGTGTAATATCAATGTGTAGTATGTGAGTGTAGCGTGTGAGTGTAGCGTGTGAGTGTAGTGTGTGAGTGTAGTTTGTGAGTGTAGTGTGTGAGTGTAGTGTGAGAGTGTAGCGTGAGAGTGTAGCGTGTGAGTGTAGTGTGTGAGTGTAGTGTGAGAGTGTAGTGTAGTGTGTGAGTGTAGTGTGAGAGTGTAGTGTGTAATATCAATGTGTAGTGTGTGAGTGTAGCGTGTGAGTGTAGCGTGTGAGTGTAGTGTGTGTGTAGTGTGTGAGTGTAGTGTGTAATATCAATGTGTAGTGTGTGAGTGTAATGTGTGAGTGTAGTGTGAGAGTGTAGTGTGTAATATCAATGTGTAGCGTGCGAGAGTAGCGTGTGAGTGTAGCGTGTGAGTGTAGCGAGTGAGTGTAGTGTGTGAGTGTAGTTTGTGAGTGTAGTGTGTGAGTGTAGTGTGTGAGTGTAGTGTGAGAGTGTAGTGTGTAATATCACTGTGTATTGTGAGAGAGAGTGTAGTGTGTAGTGTGTAAGTGTAGTGTGTGAGTGTAGTGTGAGAGTGTAGTGTGTAATATCAATGTGTAATGTGTGAGTGTAGTATGTGAGTGTAGTGTGTGAGTGTAGCGTGTGAGTGTAGCGAGTGAGTGTAGTGTGTGAGTGTAGTGTGAGAGTGTAGCGTGTGAGAGAGTGTAGTGTGTGAGAGTGTAGTGTGAGAGAGTGTAGTGTGTGAGAGTGTGTAGTGTGTGAGAGAGTGTAGTGTGAGAGAGAGTGTAGTGTGTGAGAGTGTGTAGTGTGTGAGAGTGTAGTGTGAGAGAGAGTGTAGTGTGTGAGAGAGTGTAGTATGTGAGAGTGTAGTGTGTGAGAGAGTGTAGTGTGAGAGAGAGTGTAGTGTGTGGGAGAGTGTAGTGTGATAGAGAGTGTAGTCTGTGAGAGTGTAGTGTGAGAGAGAGTTTAGTGTGTGAGAGAGTGTAGTGTGTGAGAGAGTGTAGTGTGATAGAGAGTGTAGTCTGTGAGAGTGTAGTGTGTGAGAGAGTGTAGTGTGTGAGAGTATAGTGTGTGAGAGAGTGTAGTGTGAGAGAGAGTGTAGTGTGTGGGAGAGTGTTGTGTGATAGAGAGTGTAGTCTGTGAGAGTGTAGTGTGAGAGAGAGTTTAGTGTGTGAGAGTATAGTGTGTGAGAGTGTAGTGTGAGAGAGAGTGTAGTGTGAGAGAGAGTGTAGTGTGTGAGAGTGTGTAGTGTGTGAGAGTGTAGTGTGAGAGAGAGTGTAGTGTGTGAGAGAGTGTAGTATGTGAGAGTGTAGTGTGTGAGAGAGTGTAGTGTGAGAGAGAGTGTAGTGTGTGAGAGTATAGTGTGTGAGAGTGTAGTGTGAGAGAGAGTGTAGTGTGAGAGAGAGTGTAGTGTGTGAGAGTGTGTAGTGTGTGAGAGTGTAGTGTGTGGGAGAGTGTTGTGTGATAGAGAGTATAGTCTGTGAGAGTGTAGTGTGAGAGAGAGTTTAGTGTGTGAGAGTATAGTGTGTGAGAGTGTAGTGTGAGAGAGAGTGTAGTGTGTGAGAGAGTGTAGTGTGTGAGAGTGTGTAGTGTGAGAGAGAGTGTAGTGTGATAGAGAGTGTAGTGTGTGAGAGAGTGTAGTGTGTGAGAGAGTGTAGTGTGATAGAGAGTGTAGTCTGTGAGAGTGTAGTGTGTGAGAGAGTGTAGTGTGTGAGAGTATAGTGTGTGAGAGAGTGTAGTGTGAGAGAGAGTGTAGTGTGTGGGAGAGTGTTGTGTGATAGAGAGTGTAGTCTGTGAGAGTGTAGTGTGAGAGAGAGTTTAGTGTGTGAGAGTATAGTGTGTGAGAGTGTAGTGTGAGAGAGAGTGTAGTGTGAGAGAGAGTGTAGTGTGTGAGAGTGTGTAGTGTGTGAGAGTGTAGTGTGAGAGAGAGTGTAGTGTGTGAGAGAGTGTAGTATGTGAGAGTGTAGTGTGTGAGAGAGTGTAGTGTGAGAGAGAGTGTAGTGTGTGAGAGTATAGTGTGTGAGAGTGTAGTGTGAGAGAGAGTGTAGTGTGAGAGAGAGTGTAGTGTGTGAGAGTGTGTAGTGTGTGAGAGTGTAGTGTGTGGGAGAGTGTTGTGTGATAGAGAGTATAGTGTGTGAGAGAGTGTAGTGTGTGAGAGTGTAGTGTGTGGGAGAGTGTTGTGTGATAGAGAGTATAGTCTGTGAGAGTGTAGTGTGAGAGAGAGTTTAGTGTGTGAGAGTATAGTGTGTGAGAGTGTAGTGTGAGAGAGAGTGTAGTGTGTGAGAGAGTGTAGTGTGTGAGAGTGTGTAGTGTGAGAGAGAGTGTAGTGTGATAGAGAGTGTAGTGTGTGAGAGAGTGTAGTGTGTGAGAGAGTGTAGTGTGAGAGAGAGTGTAGTGTGAGAGAGAGTGTAGTGTGATAGAGAGTGTAGTCTGTGAGAGTGTAGTCTGTGAGAGTGTAGTGTGTGAGAGAGTGCAAGTATATACAAGAGAGTACACTAATACTGTTAACTCGCTATGCTAACATACATTAGAGCTAGAAGTAACACATGCTACTTTTTCCTGCTGGAAATATAAAGATCCCGTAGAAGCCACGGCAACATGAGTGACAGAAGGAGGTGATGGTCATTTATCCGCTCAGACTCCCAGCATCTGGTGACGACCTTGAGAGATTAAAGGACGGCGGGTTTTCAACCCGTTCATCAGAGACAGAGGTGAGGGGACATTGTGGACGTCATGTGATCAGATTAGATCGGTCCGTCCCTCGGGCGCTCTGCCAATCCGTCTCTGTTTTCCCATCCACAGGCAGAAATCAGGGACAAAACCTGTGTGTGTGTGTGTGTGTGTGTGTGTCAGAATGCCTCTCAGTCCTGCATGATGGAGGGATGAGATAGAGGACGAGGGGGAATGAGAGTGTCACTCCTCACCACATGCCTGGTCCTCAGCAGGGTTAATAGCTGTGTGTTTTCGCACGGAGGAGAGACAGAGGGAGCGTTCGCCCCTGAAGAGCCCGAGGGCTGCTGGATTGGGACGGGCCCGTGTGCAGCCCCCCCCCCCCCTCTGTCTAGAGTGTAGATGATTACGGGTGTAAAAGCGCTAACAGTGAGTCATCAGAGTGTAGCCACTGTGCTAATGCTAATGCTGCGCTACTGATTATTGTTCCGACCTCATGACCTTCAACGGCTTTCATTAAAGGCTGATCTATTAGAGGGACAGAAACATGGACTCGCCTTGTAATTTGCATATCTACAATAAAATACCTGCACATATCTAAATATGTAAATGAGCCTGGAGTGCGTACAGACCTTAACGAGGTGCTGAGAGGATGATAAAACTTCTGTGTGTGTGTGTGTGTGTGTGTGTGTGTCACCTGGAGGGTATTAAGGGGCGAATACTGCAGTAACAGAATACTTTTCTCAGCTTCAAGATTCTTTAAAAACATTCTGAACACATTTAAACGACTCAGGAAGTGTCTGCACGTCTCTAATCATGTGACAGAAAGAAGAGACCTGATTGACTCGTTAAAGAAAACAAACACACAATGGAAGTTACATCAGTATGTAACACTTGAAGAAAACTTCTTCTCGAAATTACAGTCATGGATTTATCTCATTATACTGACACAAGAACTAAAGTGTGTGTGTGTGTGTGTTTATTAAAAGGGTTCTTCTCTTATTGATCTTTATTTGATCAGTTGATATATTTCCTCTATGTACTTCATGTTCACACACACACACACACACACACACAGCCCCAAATGTCACACTGCAGCACTTAGGCCTGAATTCCGCTCCTACGATGTTATGCGCGTTTCTACTCGTGCGCTCCTGTGTCTCTGCCACTAGTTGGCGATGGCGTTTCCGTGAGTACCGTCGCTGTACTGCACACTCGCCGGAACTCGATGAAGAGTGGTTAGTTTCACTGAAACTTCTGCGAGACAGACGCGAGAGGAGACGTCCCTCGGAGGAGGAGGCGTAGAAGAAGAAGAGATGCTGCCAGCTGGACCAATCAGAGTCGCCGCGGTCCGCGTCGCCATGGCGGCGAGCTCCAGCTCTGAGGAGGAGCGGGTCAGGGTACGGGAGCATCAGTCAGGATTAAGACTCCATCAGTGAGCTCTGCACACAGCTGGAGTGCTGCAGAGACTGTGAGATGAAAGCATGCGCACACACACACACACACACACACACACACACTAACAAATGTACTGCTGTCTTAATGCATTTTTTATATCGTGCAGCTGGGGCACTTTGTTATGTCTGTGTGTCTGTGTGTGTGTGTGTGTGTGTGTGTCTGTGTGTATGGGTGTGTGTGTGTGTGTGTCTGTGTGTGTTTATTCTGGAAGGTGTTGTTTAGACACCTAGTTTTATATAAACATCCCTCCCAGTGTGTGTGTGTGTGTGTGTGTGACAAACCAGTCCATCACACATATGAATAGATTTAAACACTGCTTTTTATTTGAATTTTATCAGCGATGAATTAAAAGTAAATGGTGTTAAACATCTGCAGTGTCGGAGGAGCAGAGTGAGAACCAGGACGTTACAGTTTTACAGCACCGTCAGGAATGAAGAACAGGACCTCACACACACACACACACTAGCGTGTCAATGTCACATCTGTCCGCACAGCGTGTGGAGGATCATTTCACCTGGCATATTGGGGGGGAGGGCGAATGGGGTACGGTGGGTGCCAATACTTTGTGCAGTGCCACAGATGGACAACAGTCAGTAATGATATCACACAGAGCTGATGGAGATGAGGAGCAGCAGAGACACGCAAGCGTAGAGACATTAAGATCACACACTACGCTACTCTCCAGAACCCTGTCTCTATGATCTAGTGCACTACGTCTAGTGCTGATCAAGTGGACTACATAGTGCTCATGATGCTCCAGTGTATAAGGAAGTAAGGGATCAGAGATTTGGGACACAACCCAGGTGACTAAAGCCCTCTTTTGCCCATTTCCTGATCCTGAAGACCCTTCTTTCCTCTGATCCTGCAGATGTTCCTGACCGTGTCTCTGATCCTGCAGATGTTCCTGACCGTGTCTCTGATCCTACAGATGTTCCTGACCGTGTCTCTGATCCTGCAGATGTTCCTGACCGTGTCTCTAATCCTACAGATGTTCCTGACCGTGTCTCTGATCCTTCAGATGTTCCTGACTGTGTGTCTCTGATCCTACAGATGTTCCTGACTGTGTGTCTCTGATCCTGCAGATGTTCCTGACCGTGTGTCTCTGATCCTGCAGATGTTCCTGACCGTGTGTCTCTGATCCTGCAGATGTTCCTGACCGTGTCTCTGATCCTGCAGATGTTCCTGACCGTGTCTCTGATCCTGCAGATGTTCCTGACCGTGTCTCTGATCCTACAGATGTTCCTGACCGTGTCTCTGATCCTACAGATGTTCCTGACCGTGTGTCTCTGATCCTACAGATGTTCCTGACCGTGTGTCTCTGATCCTGCAGATGTTCCTGACCGTGTGTCTCTGATCCTGCAGATGTTCCTGACCGTGTGTCTCTGATCCTGCAGATGTTCCTGACCGTGTCTCTGATCCTGCAGACGTTCCTGACCGTGTCTCTGATCCTGCAGACGTTCCTGACCGTGTCTCTGATCCTGCAGACGTTCCTGACCGTGTCTCTGATCCTGCAGACGTTCCTGACCGTGTCTCTGATCCTGCAGACGTTCCTGACCGTGTCTCTGATCCTGCAGACGTTCCTGACTGTGTGTCTCTGATACTACAGATGTTCCTGACTGTGTGTCTCTGATCCTACAGATGTTCCTGACTGTGTGTCTCTGATCCTGCAGATGTTCCTGACCGTGTCTCTGATCCTGCAGATGTTCCTGACCGTGTCTCTGATCCTGCAGATGTTCCTGACCGTGTCTCTGATCCTGCAGATGTTCCTGACCGTGTCTCTGATCCTGCAGATGTTCCTGACCGTGTCTCTGATCCTACAGATGTTCCTGACCGTGTCTCTGATCCTACAGATGTTCCTGACTGTGTGTCTCTGATCCTACAGATGTTCCTGACTGTGTGTCTCTGATCCTGCAGATGTTCCTGACCGTGTCTCTGATCCTGCAGATGTTCCTGACCGTATCTCTGATCCTACAGATGTTCCTGACCGTATCTCTGATCCTGCAGATGTTCCTGACCGTGTCTCTGATCCTACAGATGTTCCTGACCGTGTCTCTGATCCTGCAGATGTTCCTGACCGTGTCTCTGATCCTACAGAACCGTCTGTCCTTCTGTCTCCTGCGCTAACACTTTTGTCCTTTTGCTTAACAGTTCTCACAGGAGGACAGTTAACTGTGTTTATGTCCTGATTTAGACATCACAATGAGACACTGCAGTGCAGTACACACACACACACACACACGCACACACACACAGAAACACACACACACAGACACACACACACATACATGTCTTTATCTCTTTGTGAGGACCATGATCCTAGAGCTCTTTGTGAGGACCAGCATTTCCACTTAAGCTACAATGGTGCAACAAACAAATTTATCATCTGGTGGCAGTAGAGAGTCAGAAAGTCACTTGACATTTCAGAAAACTCAAAGTAAAAAACAATATTTAATTTCTATACTTGTGAGGACCAGCCCTGTTGCTAGGCAGATTTGGCGTTTTTTTTAAACATCTTTTTTACCATTTCTCACAGAGTACCCAAACAATAAACATTGTACTTCCAGTATTTAGAAGTCCTTTATCCATGTCTCACCTTTTTTTACCCCAGTTATCCTAAACCAACTTTAATGTATTACTACAGTATATCTTGAAAAATTTGATTATTTAAAAAAAAAAAAAAGTTAGAGTACCAGATTTTTAATGCTGTAATCAGAATTAAATCATAAAGGCTTGAAATAATTCACTTTTTAAATTCATTATAAAAGGAAATTTACTTCATGATATTGTTTTTGTTGTTTTTTTTGGTGAACTGTTTATTTATTTATTTACATGGAGTGGCTGTGGCTCAGGGTCAGTGGTTAGGGTCACTCTTGATTAAAACCATAACAGAAGTTTGTTCCAGAGCTGCTTTATTCCGGCATCACAGACCTAAACTTCCCATAGCTTTGTCAGCAATTTTTAAAGCAACAATGCAGCGGTAACACAGTCCAGTACACACAAAGAAACATAACATATTCATCAGGCATTCAACCAATCCACCTAGTCAGTATAAAACATACTGACGTAAAGGATTAGGTGAATGCCTGATCATAACATTTTACTGTAAGTTACGCCCGTTTCTTTTTCTGAGATAAGATACCATATACTTGATTCTTCACATCCTTCCATGTGTGACTACCAAGTACAGGTTCTGCTTCAAGTGATTTGAGACGCAACTCTTGACCAGGAACTCGTCGCAAAGTATTGTACTGGCCCAGCTGTCGCCACACTGCTGCTTTTTCTGCCGAACTTCAAACTCTTCGTTGGTATTTGGTTCAGGAAGTTGTAGATCTATAGGTGAAATCACAAATTAGTTTAGATAATAACTCAAGTAATGCTTTAAATTGTTAATGAAAGATTGGAAGATTGGCCTTACCCGTTATCGCCGGCTTTTTGGTCTTTGAGTAAAGATATCTGGTTCTTCTGTAATTAAAGAACATATCACATTAGTATGAACAACAATTCATACGGACAGATACCATAATATTTAATATAGTGGTGCTTCTACAATTAATCTAAAGTCATATTCATACCATCTGAATCTTGAGCTGACTGGAACACCCCCTTCAGACCTCATTCTATTGGAAGATCTGTCAAGAGAAGAAAAACAATATGAGTAACAATATTGTTAATATGAGATATTACATAGTCTGAAGTTACTAAATAATACAGAAATTAAGAAGCAGGACTGAATACTACAGGTCGAAAAAAGAGAGGAGGAAGGTGTGTTCGTAGGTAGAAAGAGAAAAGGAAAGGCAAGAGTTAGTAGGATAGTAGGGACTTTGAATGTTGGAAATATGACAGAGAAAACAAGAGTTGGTTGATATGATGCAGACAAGGAAGGTGGATATTACTGCGTGTCCAGGAGACCAGGTGGAAAGGTAGAATGGCCAGAAGCTTAGGAGCATTGTTCGTTCAAGTTGTTTTACCATGGTGTAGATAGGAAAAGAAATGTAGTAGGAGTTATTCTGAAAGAGGAGTTTGTAGGGAATGTTCTAGTGGTGAAGAGAGTATCAGATAGGGTGATGAGTCTAAAGCTGTATATTGAAGGGGTGATGTTCAATGGCTATGCCCCACAGGATGTGAGTTAGAAGAGAAGGAGAAATTCTGGAGTGAGTTAGATGAAGTGATGCAGAGCATCCCCAGAGGTGAGAGAGTGGTGATTGGTGCAGACTTCAATGGACATGTTGGGGAAGGGAACAGAGGTGATGAAAATGTGATGGGCAGGTTTGGTCTTCAGGACAGGAATGTAGAAGGACAAATGGTGATGGACTTTGCAAAGAGGATGGAAATGGCAGTAGTAAATACTTTCTTCCAGAAGAGGCAGGAACATAGGGTGACATATAAGAGTGGAGGCAGAAGCACTCAGGTGGACTACATCTTGTGTCGACGTTGTAATCTGAAAGAGATCAGTGACTGCAAAGTGTTGGTAGGGGAGAGTGTAGCCAGACAACACAACCCTGGTGGTGAGGAAGGTGAAGAGGACAAAGGCAGAGCAGAGGACAAAGTGGTGGAAGCTGAGAAAGGAAGAATGTTGTGTAGTCTTCAGGGAGGAGTTAAAGACTCTGGGTTTTCAGGAGGTGCTGCCAGTTGACTGGACAACTACAGCCAATGTGATCAGGGAGACAGGTAGGAGGGTACTTGGTGTATCATCAGGTAAGGAAAAGTGTATAAGGAGACTTGGTGGTGGAATGAGGAAGTCCAGGAGTGTATACAGGGAAAGAGGCTAGCTAAGAAGAAGTGGGACACTGAGAGGACTGAAGAGAGTAAACAGGAATACAGGGAGATGCAGCGTAAGGTGAAGGTAGAGGTGGCACAGGCCAAGAAAAGACCATATGAGTACTTGTATGCTGGGCTAGGCAGTAAGGACGGAGAGAGATAGAGATGGGAAGGACGTGCAGCAGGTTAGAGTGATTATAGGTAGAGTTGGAAATGTACTGATAGGTGCCATGAGGGTAATGGGAAGATGAATAAAAGTTGGTGAATGAGGAAAATTAAAGAGAACGAAGAGTAGAAGACGTAACTGTTGTGGAGCAGGAAGTAGCAAAAAATCAATAAGCGTGAGGTGAGGAGGACGTTAAAGAAGATGAAGAGTGGAAAGGCTGTTGGACCTGATGACATACCTGTGGAGGTATGGAAGTGCTTAGGAGAGGTGGCAGTAGAGTTTCTGACTAGTCTGTTTAACAAGATCTTGGAGAGTGAGAGGATTCCAGAGTTATGGAGGAGAAGTGTATTGGTGTATTTTTTTAAGAACAAGGGAGATGTGCAGAGCTGTGGCAATTACAGAGGTATAAAGCTAATGAGCCATACAATGAAGCTGTGGGAAAGAGTAGTGGAAGCTAGGTTAAGGGCAGAGGTGAGAATTTGTGAGCAGCAATATGGTTTTATGCCTAGAAAGAGTACATCAGATGCAGTATTTGCTTTGAGGATGCTGATGGAGAAGTACAGAGAAGGTAATAAAGAGTTGCATTGTGTCTTTGTAGATTTAGAGAAAGCGTACGACAGGGTGCCGAGAGAGGAGCTGTGGTGTTGTATGAGGAAGTCTGGAGTGGCAGAAAAGTATGTCAGAGTGGTGCAGGACATGTATGAGGGCGCTAAGACAGTGGTGAGATGTGCTGCAGGTGTGACAGAAGAGTTTAAGGTGGAGGTGGGTCCACATCAAGGATCGGCTCTAAGCCCCTTCTTGTTTGCTCTGGTGATGGACAGGATGACAGATGAAGTTAGACAGGACCTCCATGGACTATGATATTTGCAGATGACATTGTGCTTTGTAGCGAGAGCAGGGAACAGGTGGAAGAAAATCTAGAAAGATAGCGGTACACTCTGGAAAGCAGAGGAATGAAGGTTAGCCTCAGCAAGACGGAATACATGTGTGTGAATGAGAGGGACCCAAGAGGAACAGTGAGGCTACAGGGAGCAGAGGTAAAGAAGGTGCAGGACTTTAAGTACTTAGAGTCAACGATCCAGAGCAACGGAGTGTTCAAAGAAGGTGAAGAGACGAGTACAGGCAGGTTGGAATGGGTGGAGAAAAGTGTCAGGTGTGTTATGTGATAAAAAAATATCAGCGAGAATGAAAGGAAAGGTGTACAGGACAGTGGTGAGACCAGCAATGGCACTGAAGAAAAGACAGGAGGCAGAGTTGGAGGTAGCAGAGCTGAAGATGTTGAGGTTCTCTTTGGGAGTGACAAGGATGGATAGGATCAAGAATGAGTTCATCAGAGGGACAACCCATGTTAGATGTTTCGGAGATAAAGTCAGAGAGGCCAGATTGAGGTGGTTTGGACATGTTCAGAGGAGAGAGTGTGAATATATCGGTAGAAGGATGCTGAGGTTGGAACTGCCAGGCAGGAGGTCTAGAGGAAGACCAAAGAGGAGATTTGTGGATGCAGTGAGAGAGGACATGAAGTTAGTTGGTGTGAGAGAAGAGGATGCAGAGGATCCTTTCCTGAAAGTGAACAGCCGAAAAAAACAAAGAAGAGACCATAATATTTAAAAAGGAGTTTACCAGTTTTCTCCATCTTTAGTAGCTTTTGTGATGGTTGTAGAACTGATGGTCTTTGAGTCAAGATTTGAGGTTCTTCTGTAACAAAAGAACAAGTCATGTCAGTATCAACAATTCATACAGACAGATACCATAATATTTAATATAATAGTGCTGCTACAATTAATCTAAAGTTGTAGCGCGGCCACATAAAAGGGCATTTCAAATAGCGAGCTACTAATTAAGGAGCAAATGCTGTTCACCTGCACAAAGACATGCGCCTGATATGGTTTTAGATGTCCCATGACAAGTGTTTGAGTTTATAGGGGTTAAGCTCTCGCAATCATGCGCAATCGCAGCGCGAGAGAACCGGGAAGCGGAGTCGGGTCACGTGATCCGGCTTAAAAACGGAACCGGCAAGCAAGTCGGGACGGAGAGATGAAGATACGCAGCGCTGTTGTTTGTTTGAGAGAGCGATTGTTGGCAATATCTGAAGGATTACTTTTCCCCGGCTCGATTAATCTTTCAGGACAACTACAATTCATCTCTCGTTCCGTTTCTCGAGCTCCCGGATTCAACATCTTTACCGGTGAGGCCGAGCCATCTCTCCCGTATACCATTTCACACACTGCAATAACACTGACTCTGGACTATCATACTTACACCCACACACGCATACACTACATTCTTTGTTTATATTTGTATATATTTTATATATATTGGTTTTGGTGCACCTTGTTTGTTGGTTTATTTTGTATAATACACTTTGGTTTGATTTAATACTAGTTTTTGTGTCGCGTCTTTATTTGTCCCGCCTTGATTGCGCAATACCGGAAGTGTCATGTAAAACCCGTATTTTGATTCTCGACCCCGTAGCATTGTAACTAGGGATAAAAACAAATCCAAATGTTACAAAGTTACATATTCATACCTTCTGAATCTTGAGCCGACTCCAACATCCCCTCAGACCTCTTTCTTTTGGAAGATCCTTCAAGAGAAAAACAACAACAGAGAACATTGTTAATGCAAGACATTACATAGTCTGAAGTTACTAAATAATACAGGAATTAAGAAGCAGGACTGAACACTACAGGACTGTCCACCACACAGTATCAGAAGGAAATACATTTTTTTTTAAAAACCTGGGAGAAAAGGTGTTTACCGGTTTTCTCTGTCTTTTTGAGCTTTTGTGGTGGTTGTAGACCTGATGGTCTTTGAGTTAAGATATCTGGTTCCTCTGTAACAAAAAAAATATCGCCTGAGTGTCAACAACAATTTAAACATACAAATACCATAATATTTAAAACAGGGTGGGGCAAATCTCCCACAATTTGAAGGAGCACTGTGGTGGTATAGAGATGGGGTAGGTTGCATTCAGTAGTTTGGACTTTACCGTTTTCAGTACTCATCTTGAGTTGGAATGTTGAACATTGGGGCTTTGTTGTTCAAGCTTATTATGAGAACAACCATTCTGTGATAGCAATGCAGAGTTGTTATCACAGCGTTTTGCACACGCTTCATACTAGGTCGAAATGCGTTTGTACCAGATTGGATTCACTGAAAAGAAAATCATCTGGCAGACCTAGGACTGTTAGAACACCAAAAAATGTGTTCTAATGGTTCTAGTTCTTGCGTTTCTTCCACAGAATAGTTGTTCTCATATGCTTGAGCAAAAAAGGTCCAATGTTCAACAGGGTTGTCTGTACGTCACTATCTCGCCTTGCCCCTTCTGCAACACCTCGATGTTGTGATAGTAATTGCCTCCAACATTTGGCACCATGATATTTAAACATCTGGCACCGCTTTTTTGATTTTGGTGGAAGACACATTGTACGGGCCACTTTTTTTTCGTTGCCATGTCTCCGGTGTAGATGGCGTGACATTTTTCTTTGTGGTTTTTTTACAGTACACACAATAGTGTCGCTTGTCCCACTGTCTTTTTGGTCCCTTAGAACAGATATTAACTGT
Organism: Channallabes apus; assembly: GCA_030522415.1. Lineage (NCBI taxonomy): Eukaryota > Metazoa > Chordata > Actinopteri > Siluriformes > Clariidae > Channallabes > Channallabes apus. The sequence continues at coordinate 59,561,874 of CM060107.1, forward strand.
AACATGTGACTTACCCACAGCATCAGTAATGTCATCGGGTTTCCGGTCTCTGCTGTCTGTGTTGCGGGGATGTTTTTCCACCTCAGTTAGGTTTTTGGTTGGCGAAGCTCTGTGTCTTTTGCGGCGGCATTTCTTTGTAGTATCTTGAGGAGAACTGTCCTCATCTGCTGAGGAAGGGGTGTTTGACGACCCAGTCACATCAATTTCCAGATCAAGACTGGATTCAGAAGCAAAGTCATCTGAAGAGCGTGTATCCTGTAACAAAAACAAAACATTTAGACTCTCTGTTCAAACCTTACGCTTACAGTCAATGGCTCAAAATTGCAAATTAGCCTGCAGTTAAAAGCTCCTAAAACAGCAGTGCATAAAAAGTTAATGTTGAACCCTGGCCACACTCACTCAAAACTTAGCAATAAATACTAAATTAATCTACATGGAGAAGATGTACAGTGCATCTCAAAAAATTTTAATTCATGAAAGTAAATTTTCTTTTGTAATTTTTAAGGCTTCGTTTTTATTTCAAGGATTACATCTTACTGCATGAAAATGGAAGAAAAAAAATCACTCACTCACTCACTGTCTATACCGCTTTATCCTGTATTCAGTGTCGCGGGGGTTCTGGAGCCTATCCCAGGAGACTGAGGGCATGAGTCAGGGTACACCCTGGTCAGGGTGCCAATCCAACGCAGGGCACACACACATTCACACACTATGGGCAATTTGGGAACACCAATTAGCCTAATCTGCATGTCTTTGGACTGTGGGAGGAAACAGGAGTACCCGAAGAAACCCACCAAGCACGGGGAGAACATGCAAACTCACTAAATTACGGTGTTGTTGTCCATCTTCTGGACAATTGTTAAGTCAGCTGTCTTCCCCATAAACATATTGAACTGAGACGGATCCATAGGATTTATACTGTATGAATAATAACTTAATCAAACCTTAAGATTTTTGTTGGTCAACATTCTAATAATTTGATACTGGATTTCTATTTTACATGCACTGTAAGCTGGAATCATCATAATTAAAAAATTTATTTCATATTACATGTTATGAATCTAGAATGTGAATTTTTAAATAACAAAGGAAAATAACTTCACAATATTTTATATTTTTTTCAAGTACACTGTACACACTAAATAAAAGTAAAATAAACTGCTACACTGCTAGAACCAAAAATCAAATGAACAAGTCTACTGTACTTACCACGTGCTCTTTCTCTTCTCTCTTTTTCTTCATCATCTGTAAAAACCAGGAGATTAAAATCTAATATTACAGAGCAAGGCAAGTTTATTTGTATAGCACATTTCATACACAATGGTAATTCAAAGTGCTTTACATAAAAGAGAATAATATAATATAATATATAATAAATAATTATGAAAAGAGAGCAAGAGAAACTGAATCTCCCAGTACAGTTTACAAGAACATCACCAGTACAGTAACTCATCACCAGTACAGTTTACAGGAACATCACCAGTGCAGTAACTCATCACCAGTACAATAACTCATCACCAGTATAATAACTCATCATCAGTACAATAACTCATCACCAGTACAGTTTACAGGAACATCACCAGTATAATAACTCAGTACAATAACTCATCACCAGTATAATAACTCATCACCAGTACAGTAACTCATCACCAGTACAATAACTCATCACCAGTATAATTTCCTCATCACCAGTACAGTTTACAGGAACATCACCAGTATAATAACTCAGTACAATAACTCATCACCAGTATAATAACTCATCACCAGTATAATAACTCATCACCAGTACAGTAACTCATCACCAGTACAATAACTCATCACCAGTATAATTTCCTCATCACCAGTACAGTTTACAGGAACATCACCAGTATAATAACTCAGTACAGTAACTCATCACCAGTATAATAACTCATCACCAGTACAGTAACTCATCACCAGTATAATAAATCTCCTCAACAAAGACTAAACAATACAGGAAACTATAGAAAAACTCAGCCTGAAAAGTAGATATTTAAACCCACTTCATTAATATAAACTAAATAAACGGCCTCATTAATGAGATGCTGAGCTTAACGTGAGATTTCAGAACTAATTATTCAGATAAATATTAAATGTCATTTCACTTTGGGTAAAATAATATATCATTAAGCAGATTATTACACACTGCTCCACCAAACTCGTATAAAACAGTGTAAGTGTAAAGGCCATGTGACCCGTAACTCCAGCTGTTGTTAAAGTTTGACTCAGACTGGAGTCAGAAGTCTAGAGGTCCAGAGTTACAGTAACTAATTAAATACAGTTTAATGTACTGAAGCTCATCTTACCTGCAGCAGCTGTACAGTTCGCCCCTCCTCCTCCTCCTCCCTGTCTCTGCTCTCGGACATCTCGCGCTCGTGTCTCCGTGCGCACCGCTCGTGGTGTTCGCGCAGGCGCAGTAGCCGCTGTAACCATCGCTCGCGCTGCATGATTAGGGCCGCGCACTGAGGGTCACGTGGTCACTGAGAACCTGCTGGAGCTTTTTGGTGGCGGGAAAAGTTGCGAAATGTTTTCTACGTCACGAAGTTTTTTCTCTCTTTATTGATTTCCCCCCTAAAACCAGTAAAGTGGAAATTTCCATTACCTTTAGAGCCATTATTAGATGTGGAGAAAAGTGCGCATGCGCAGGTGCTTAATTGGTCCCACCCCTCCCCCACTCAGTGGCCTCTCAGACACACAGCCAGTTTAGAAGAAATTCAATAAGCAGCCAGAACATTACACTTAATCTCACTGATTTTTAATGATGATTATTGGTTTGCATTATATTTTTAATTGTTATATTAAAAACATATTGTTATATTACATTATTTGTGCAAAATCATTTAAGAAGAAAGCATGTAATAAATTAAATGTAGTTAATATTTAAGATGTTCTGATGCCATGGTTTTAATATTTTGGATATCACCTCTTTAGTGACCTAACACAAGATACCAGGTCAGGAAGAGCAGATACTGAAATAAACCTGATAAAGTTTGGTGCAGTTCTACTAGACAGCTTGTTAAGCTGCTTCCCCTCCCCCACCTTTAGTGTTGCTCTGTCCTCAGCAGCACAAGGCCTGGACACTTTAACACACACACACACACAGGCAGTGTGGCATTTATACTACCTGAACACTAGCATTCAAATCAGCTAACATTAAATGTATATAACTTATATTACAATAACTATGGTTTGAAATTTTATCTAACTAATTGCTACAACATTTCCACAAGGCAGAACTTATATTCAAGTTAATTTGAGTAAATGTGGAGTAGTTTATCTTTATAAGTTTAGGTTCTTCCTCTCCCCATATTGTTCTCCCCTGTTCTCTATCTCACTGTAAAGTTTTAAAACTGTGTAGTGTGAATAAACGAGTCGCCCGGTTGTGCTTCAACAAGCTTTTCTGTCTCCAGGAGAGACTCGGTCACACACACAAACACACTGTCAGAAATGTCTCTGTTAATAAACAGCAAAAGACAGAGTAATATGTTTGACCAGACGCCTGTGTCATCATCATCTGTTACTACAAAGAACATAAACCATTGTAAAATGTTCTGGTGAGATCCTGAAGAACAAAAGAGTGGACGTTAAATACAGTATGTGTCCAGAGACGAACCAGGAGGTGTTGGCTCGAGTTAGGGGGACAGAGAGAGAGAGAGAGAGAGAGATGATTAGAGAATGAGAAGATGAGGTATGAACCTTTGAGAGCAGATGCAGGAGGAGACAGGAAGATAGCAGCAGGGAAAATTTAACACAATATCAGAGAGCAGGAGAGTAGAACTAACTTCTTTTATATAAAATAATTTCCTTACACTCGCCGTCTCTCTCACCATGAATATTTCTGATGCTGCTTACAATCTGCTGTATCCCTACAATCTAGTGTATTCACATAGACTGATGTACATTTTATTCCGCTTTATTTGTATTGTGCTTTTAACAATGGACATTGTCTCAAAGCAGCTTTACATAATTATGAAAATTCAGAATAAAAATAAAGTCTACAATTTAAATGAATATTTATCCCTAATGAACAAGTCTGAGGCGACAGTGGCAAAGAAAAACTGACATGGAAAGAGGAAGATACCTTAAGTGTTTATCTAAAGCTTATTAAAGATTACTGTTATTGTACTCAGCTGGCAGAACAAAATCATTTTGATTGATTCAGAAAGTAACAGATTTTAATTTAATAAAATAAATAAAAATAAAAAGTGAACTATTGGCAGAATATAATCCTCATCAAATATGGTGCTTCAATGCTTCTGTAACATACAACATATCTACAGACAAACTTAGTCAACACAGTTTCATACTGACAAAATGGTGACCAACTTTAAGATATTTCAAATGGCATCTCTATACCTTGTAGTTGGAGCTTTCTAGCCATTAAATAGGATCACTGATACAGTTCATTTCAGTTTTCCTCTGCTAATTAATTTTCATAGACAGTGACATTCCTGTAGAATCTGAAACCCCTAATTAGCACAACCGGTTCTCTGGACCATGTGTGTGATCACAGAGGCAGATTTACTAAGTTGTCTGATATATATTTGCTGAGTCCATAATCCGTCCATACTCAAGGAATCACATTCAGGAGGGGTCAAAATGATCATGGCTAATTTCTTGGAACAGGATCCTGAACGTGTGACACAAGTGCTGAACTGGACTCCATATGAACTTCTCCACATCTCCTGTTATCCAGCCTGACTTCCAGCCTCCTAACACACAGTATGACTGCAGATCAATCCCTGCTATTCGTTATCACCCAGATGAGGATGGGTTCCCTGTTCAGTCTGGTTCCTCTCAAGGTTTTTTCCAATTGCCAACTCTGGGAGTTTTTCCTTGCCACCATCACTGTCGCCCTCGGCTTGGTCATCAGACACAGTCTGATCACTATGATCTATACACATTTTTACTTGCTTATACACATTTTTTTAATTTTCTTTGAATTTTGTAAAGCTGCTTTGAGACACTGATCATTGTTAAAAGCGCTATATAAATAAAACTGAATTGAAAGTGCAGCTTGTCACCAGGAAGGCCAATGCCTGTGACATGGAGGCAGTCAGCCTGCAGCACTGCTGAGGCATTATTGAAGACCAAGTTGGGCATTGTACAACACGCAGGCCACATCCGGCCATCTGGCTCGCCCTGACCGGCCCACATAAAGTCATTGGTTAATTAAAAGTCAGGGTAAAAATTTGCAGTATTATGTGCATGCATTACACTCCTTTTATTTTGAAGGTACTGCTAAATTAACAGTTTTTCTCGTTACCTTACGTATTCACAATTTGATTGTGTTGGACTTTAAAAAATGTTGGACTTGAAATGGATGCAAGATAAGATGACTGAAATTGAAGAGAAGATGATTTTTGGATTGTATTATACATCAGGAACTTAAGACGGAGGTTTTGGTATTTGGTCCTGGTGCCAAGGGTAGTGTTCCACCTCTGGATTTAGGAGCCTTGGAGCAGTATGTTAAGCCCACAGCATCAAATTTGCGTGTTATTTTTGACCATGGCCTTAAACTTGATAAACAGATCAGTGCTGTGGTTCGGTCCTGTTTCTTTCAACTAAGACAATTGGCAAAACTTAAGCCTATTTTGTCCTTTAAGCATTTTGAAATAGTCATCCTCGCCTTTATCACAACTAGTAGCGATTACTGTAATGCTTTGTATTTTGGGGTTTCCCAGGCAGCATTACATCGACTACAGCAGATCCAAAACTCTGCTGCTCGATTCTTAACGTCTACCCATGAAGGTGAACATATCTCTCCAGTTATGGCTTCCCTCCATTGGCTCCCGGTACAGTACCGAATTAACTTGAAAATTATTTTGGTCACGTTTAAATGTTTACATTGCCTTGCCCCGCCCTACCTCTCGGATCTGCTTCAGCCCTATGCCCTACCCCGGTCTCTCAGATCATCAGATAAACTTTTGCTGGCTGTTCCTAAAACCAAATGCAAGCTTAGGGGTGATCGGGCATTCTCTGTAGCGGCACCAAAATTGTGGAATGACCTACCTTTGACTATTCGTAAGGCCACATCACTCAGGGTGTTTAAGTCTCATCTTAAAACTCACATGTTTTCTCTGGCGTTTAAACCTACATGTGATGTTGATTTTATATATGCCGTTTGATTATATATGTGTGTGATGTGATTTTAATTATGTCTTTTTATATTATTTTATTATTTATGTGAAGCACTTTGGGGCATTCCTGTTGTTAAAGTGCTGTACATATAAAGTTGAGTTGAGTTGACGAGGTGTTATGTAAGTCAGTGCCACGTGATTGAGGATGTGACTAAAATAGTTAACTTCATTAGGACAAGAGCATGGAAACAGTTTGTTGCACTTTGGGTGGAGCATGACAGTGAATATAGTGACATAGGTTACCAAATTGCTTGGCAAGGTGCCTAAGAGAGTATGGAATCTCTGCAAAAAAACTTTTGACATGACTTTTGTAAGAAACAAGACCAGGATACCAGAGAGCTCTCAGATGCAGACTGGATGGCAGACCTGGTTTTTGCTGTTGATGTGACTGCACTAAATATCAAGCTGCAAGGCAAGGGCCTTATTGAGAAAGTTGAAGTTTCTCTCAAGCCAGTTGGAGGGCAACATTCTTGCCCACATGCCCACACTGAATGCAGTCACACCATCAGCTGATCACTTTCGCAGGTACTCATTTATGTTAGCAACACTGCATGGTGAATGTTCAAGACAAGTTGAAGACTTTAAAACAGTTGAGAGTGAAATGCACATGATTTCCTCTCCCTTCACTAGCAGTGTGGATAATGCAATCAGTGATGTCATCAAACTCCAGTCTGACAGACTACTAGCAGAGCAAAGTCAGTATCACAGCTGGATTTCTATTCTTCTCTCAAAGAGGAGAGCTTTCCAAACTTAAGGAGGTATGCTCAGAGGATGTTGGTTCTTTTTGGATCTACCTATATATGGCCACAGCCTCTATATGTGAACAAACATTCTCAGTGATGTTCGACAAATCCAGATACAGATCCTCTCTAAGTGATGATCACTTGTATGCTGTCCTTCTCATGTCCATATCTCAGATATTCAACCTGACTTCATAGCACTTGTTCAAGCCCAAAACAGACTAGATTAAAGCTGGGTGCATTTATTGCTTTTTTGTGTTAAGATGCTCACCTTTAGAATACTTGATATTTTGTGTAAAGTTAATTGATGCTAGTTTTGCACATTTTTAAAACTGTTTTTGTGAATGTTCATTAAATATTGGGTAGGTGTATTGGTTCAGCTCTCGACAATTGTCAAAATTTCCTACAGTATATGAAAATTTAATTGCCCACCCCTGAACTAGACTAACAGATCCACAATATTTATACTGTATGAATAGTAATTTAATCAAGGTCAAAATAAAATATTCCAATTTGAAACAAAGGATTTTTCATTTTCATTCACTTTAAGCCATAAGAATTAGAATTAAAACAAAAAAGCTTGAAATATTTCACTTCACATATAAAAAGTTTAGAATATACAGAATAAGAGTTGGACTTTTTAGATCAAATTACAAAGAAATCTACTTTTTCATGATATTCAACTTTTTTTTAAGATTATGTATTATCAAGCACTGTATTATCAAGTGGTTATTCAAGCTCTGTATTCTTGTTAAATGCTGCTTTGATCCACCACTGGGCCCTGAAGTGAGAATCAGGCCATGCTACTGTATATACACACACACTAATACAGGTGTGGTGTTGAGTGTGTGGGTTCAGGTATAGAGGGGGAGGGGTCTGGGAAGTTTACCTTTTGTGTAATACTGATGGTGAAATACTGCACATTTCTAGTGACCTCACATGGGCCATGAACACAGGCAGCATTATTAAGAAGTCTCATCAATGCCTGAAGCAGCTTCGCCTCAGTGCTGCTGTGCTGACTTCTTTTACCGATATGTGGTGTAGAGAGTCCTGACATCCTCCATAACTGTCTGCCAAGGCAATCGCTACTGTATATGTCTGATAAGAAGGGGCTGCACAGATTGGTTAAATCTGCTCAAAAGATGACCAATAGCAGCCTTCCATCTTCAGGGAACATTTATATCAGCTGATGTTGAATGACATAAAATTAACCTGAATCTGAAGTATTATCTATTGCAATGCGATCATATTCACTGATTTGATGCTTAAAATGTCATCCAATATTATGCTAATGTTACAAAACATTCATATATGTACTTAAAATTATAAATTAGCAACCATTTTTAAACCATTAAATACACACTGGGTAAAATACAGCAATTCAGAGCTTGTTGAAAAGACACGAACACTGCTGTATTTAAACAAACACAAATAATAGTAATAATTAGTTAAAATTATCTGCTTCATATCTGTTGCAAAAAAATATTAATGAGGTATGTGCCATTTTTAGTAATAGTAGTAATTCTAATATTTGTAGTAACTGTATATGTAGTTATAGTGGTATCAGTACTTGCATGAGTAATAGCAATAGTCAATTAAATGTTTTCTTGCTTAGTAATTGTAATCAAAATATTAATAAAATTTTATTTGTATAGCGCTTTTAACAATTGACATTGTCTCAAAGCAGATTATATATAAGAAAAAGATATTATTCATGAAGCTTAAATTTTTTGCTCTTTTCCCATTTTAAATGAACTATCAGCCTAAGGCTGTGGCCTTGTTACTGTGCAAGCTCTCAGCCATGTTGTCACATGACTAAAATAGCGAATCACAAAATTCTGGAACCTTAGCCAATTAGAAAATTGGAAGATTAGAAGATTTTTCCGCATGCAGTACCAGAGTTTGTCCTGTAGGGGCGCTAGCAAACACACACTTTTCTGACTTTTCTATCTCTGTGTGGACATTTTCTAAGACTTAGTGCAGATCATTCAGTAGGGTCAAAGGAGTCTACCCTAGCAAGCTTTTTGTGTGGACCGGCCAAAATGTCCTCACAAAGGAAAATGTCCTCACAACAAAGGTTGCCCGTCAGGGGTCGGTCCTCACAAGTATATAAAGACAAGCACACACACTCACAGAGACACACACACACACACACAGAAACACACACACACACACACAGACACACACACACACACACACACACACACACACACACAGAGACACACACACTGTGCCTTTATTTATTTCTTATGATGTGTTTGCCGCCTCCTCACACACTCTGAACTTTCAGCCCACGTTCTAACAAAGTAGCAAGGACACGTCTTTATAAACAACTAGCTGTGATTCTCACACACACACACACACAGACACACACACACACACACACACACACACACAGATGTGACACGTGATCAGGCAACAGGTTTACAGTAATGGAGATGAAGATGATTCTGATTTCTTCTGCAGCCTGATTCAGATTGTTCTGGAATAATCACACAGATCACATGCGTTAAGGTTTAATATTAATATAATAAATCCACTGGCGCTGGTTACACACACACACACACACACACTGAGACAGAAAGCAGCAATAAATGACTTTAAACACATTAAAAAGCTGTGATTTAGTGCTAGCTCGCTATCGTACTAATGCTATCTAGTTAGAGAGCTAACGCTAGCTCGTTATTGTAGTAACGCTAGCTCGTTATTGTAGTAACGCTAGCTTGTTATTGTAGTAACGCTAGCTTGTTATTGTACTAACGCTAGCTCGTTATTGTAGTAACGCTAGCTTGTTATTGTACTAACGCTAGCTAGCTAGAGAGCTAACGCTAGCTCGTTATTGTACTAACGCTATCTAGTTAGAGAGCTAACGCTAGCTTGTTATCGTACTAACACTAGCTAGTTAGAGCGCTAATGTTAGCTCATTATTGTACTAATGCTAGCTAGTTAGAGAGCTAATGCTAGCTTGTTATCGTACTAACGCTAGCTAGTTAGAGAGCTAACGCTAGCTTGTTATCGTACTAATGCTAGCTAGTTAGAGAGCTAACGCTAGCTTGTTATTGTACTAACGCTAGCTAGTTAGAGCGCTAACGTTAGCTCATTATTGTACTAATGCTAGCTAGTTAGAGAGCTAACGCTAGCTAGTTCGAAAGCTAACACTAGCTCGTTTTTGTACTATCGCTAGCTCGTTATTGTACTAACGCAAGCTAGTTATTGTACTAACGCTAGCTAGTCATTGTACTAACGCTAGCTAGTCATTGTACTAACGCTATCTAGTTAGAGAGCTAACACTAGCTTGTTATTGTATTAACACTATCTAGTTAGAGAGCTAACGCTAGCTTGTTATCGTACTAACGCTATCTAGCTAGAGAGCTAACGTTAGCTCGTTATCGTACTAACGCTAGCTAATTAGAGCGCTAACGCTAGCTTGTTATCGTACTAACGCTAGCTAATTAGAGCGCTAACGCTAGCTTGTTATCGTACTAACGCTAGCTAATTAGAGCGCTAACGCTAGCTTGTTATCGTACTAACGCTAGCTAGTTAGAGAGCTAACGCTAGCTTGTTATCGTACTAACGCTATCTAGTTAGAGAGCTAACGCTAGCTTGTTATCGTACTAACGCTATCTAGTTAGAGAGCTAACGCTAGCTCGCTATCGTACTAACGCTATCTAGTTAGAGAGCTAACGCTAGCTCGCTATCGTACTAACGCTATCTAGTTAGAGAGCTAACGCTAGCTCGTTATCGTACTAACGCTATCTAGTTAGAGCGCTAACGTTAGCTCATTATTGTACTAATGCTAGCTAGTTAGAGAGCTAACGCTAGCTAGTTCGAAAGCTAACACTAGCTCGTTTTTGTACTAACGCAAGCTAGTTATTGTACTAACGCTAGCTAGTCATTGTACTAACGCTAGCTAGTCATTGTACTAACGCTATCTAGTTAGAGAGCTAACACTAGCTTGTTATTGTATTAACACTATCTAGTTAGAGAGCTAACGCTAGCTTGTTATCGTACTAACGCTATCTAGTTAGAGAGCTAACGCTAGCTCGCTATCGTACTAACGCTATCTAGTTAGAGAGCTAATGCTAGCTCGTTATCGTACTAACGCTATCTAGTTAGAGCGCTAACGTTAGCTCATTATTGTACTAATGCTAGCTAGTTAGAGAGCTAACGCTAGCTAGTTCGAAAGCTAACACTAGCTCGTTTTTGTACTAACGCAAGCTAGTTATTGTACTAACGCTAGCTAGTCATTGTACTAACGCTAGCTAGTCATTGTACTAACGCTATCTAGTTAGAGAGCTAACACTAGCTTGTTATTGTATTAACACTATCTAGTTAGAGAGCTAACGCTAGCTTGTTATCGTACTAACGCTATCTAGCTAGAGAGCTAACGTTAGCTCGTTATCGTACTAACGCTAGCTAATTAGAGCGCTAACGCTAGCTTGTTATCGTACTAACGCTAGCTAATTAGAGCGCTAACGCTAGCTTGTTATCGTACTAACGCTAGCTAATTAGAGCGCTAATGCTAGCTTGTTATCGTACTAACGCTAGCTAGTTAGAGAGCTAACGCTAGCTTGTTATCGTACTAACGCTATCTAGTTAGAGAGCTAACGCTAGCTTGTTATCGTACTAACGCTATCTAGTTAGAGAGCTAACGCTAGCTCGCTATCGTACTAACGCTATCTAGTTAGAGAGCTAACGCTAGCTCGCTATCGTACTAACGCTATCTAGTTAGAGAGCTAACGCTAGCTCGTTATCGTACTAACGCTATCTAGTTAGAGAGCTAACGCTAGCTCGCTATCGTACTAACGCTATCTAGTTAGAGAGCTAACGCTATCTTGTTATCGTACTAACGCTATCTAGTTAGAGAGCTAACGTTAGCTCGTTATCGTACTAACGCTAGCTTGTTAGAGCGCTAACGCTAGCTTGTTATCGTACTAACGCTAGCTAGTTAGAGAGTTAACGCTAGCTCGTTATTGTACTAACGCTATCTTGTTAGAGAGCTAACGCTAGCTTGTTATTGTACTAACGCTATCTAGAGAGCAAATGTTAGCTCGTTATCGCACTAACGCTAGCTCTTTATCGCACTAACGCTAGCTTGTTATCGTACTAACGCTATCTAGTTAGAGAGCTAACGCTAGCTTGTTATTGTACTAACGCTATCTAGTTAGAGAGCTAACGCTAGCTTGTTATTGTACTAATGCTAGCTAGTTAGAAAGTGTTTGTGAGGTAACTGTGAATAATTTTCTGATGATTTATTGCTTATGAAAAGTTCAAGTTCACAGATCTGACTAAAAAACAGTATTTTGTTTTGTGCGAGTTAGCGCAGGTGACCTGGTGTGTGTGTGTGTGTGAGACAGATTGATCTCCCTGTAGCTTCAGGCATGTTGAGACGCTCCAGAGTTAAAGCCCAGAGCTGATGAGTTTATATCAGTCGAAGCTGCAGGTGAAGAAGTTCAGCAGTGAGTCTGTAACAGAAGCCTGAGACAAACACACACACACACACACCGCTACTGAGGATGAGTCTCTCAGCGAGTGTAAAACGCTTCATGTGTTTATGAGTAGACGAGGAAGAGGACGAGGAGAGAGCGATCGCATCATAAAGCGCGCGTGTGTGTGTGTGTGTGTGTGATTAGATGCCACAGACACACTGATCCCGCAAAGATTTTATTTTATCTTCTTCTTCCTCTGATGGTCAGAAATTCCTCATCATACAAACAGAATCATTAAAATATCATGATTTTAACATTAGAAATGAAAAAGTTATAAAGTGAAGCTTCGCCCTGAAACACATTTAATCTGTTTGTGCCGAGATGTTTAATACCACAGGACACCGAGGAACACTACAGCACCAACACTGAAGGATCACAGCAGAACAGTCAGCAGAACAGCCAGGAGAACAGCAGAACAGTCAGGAAAACAGAAGAACAGTCAGGAAAAAAGAAGAACAGTCAGGAGACCAGCCAGGAGAACAGCAGAACAGTCAGGAGAACAGCCAGGAGAACAGAAGAACAGTCAGGAGAACAGCAAGGAAAACAGCCAGGAGAACAGCAGAACAGTCAGGAAAACAGAAGAATAGCAGAACAGTCAGGAGAACAGCAGAACAGTCAGGAAAACAGTCAGGAAAAAAGAAGAACAGTCAGAAGAATAGCAGAACAGTCAGGGGAACAGTCAGGGGAACAGCAGAACAGTCAGGAAAATGTCAGTACACCAGGAAAACACGAGCAGAACATGAGAAGAACGTAAGAGAACATCAAACAGCAGTCAGGTTTCCCTGCAGAACCCTCGTGTGAACGCACTGGAGCTGCACCATGCTGGAATCGAACAGGAGCTTCTCATTAATCCTGTGCTTTATTTAGAAGCCTACAGTGAAACCTGACCGTTCTCTTCATGTCCTCCTGGTGTGTCCGGGCTGAGTGTACAGGTGCCAACTGAAGGACACCTTCTCAGTTTATACCATGATTATAAAATGAAGTTCAGTTTCACAAACTATTCAGGATGGAGTTTAATTCATAAACTAAAGGTCTCTCTGATTAGATTTCACACACTGGCCACAACTTTCTTAATCCTCATTGCTTCCTCGTTCTCCTCCACCTTCATCATCATACGTTCTCCTCCACCTTCATCATCATCATCGTCAGTTCTTACTTGCTGTCTCCTCGTTCATTCTGCTCTTCACTTCCCTCCTGATCGCACTCTTCCTCCGCAGCAGTTTGCTGATGGTGCAGGACAGGAGAAGAGCACAAACAGGTGAGAGGTGGCATTTTAGGTGGAAGCCACTTGAGCTGCTCTTTAAAGCGCTGAATTCTGATCAAAGACTGCTGCATTTTTTCGCGGCTGTATCCAGGCAACAATCTGACGACGGGTGAAAAGCGGCTGAATGAAACGTGAGCGAGTCGGGCTTCATTCTGCAGCCGTTTAATCAGGAGGATGTGAATGAAGCCCTCAGACGCAGAGCAGACGCACACTGCATGATTAAAGTTTCTCTCTGGGACGATTTCAGGTTCTTAAGAAAAAGAGAAATCGAGTTCGAAGCTCCGAATCTGATCTCATTAAAGCTCGGACACGTCTGAAGCGGCCTTGAAACAGGAAGATAAGAGAAATCCAATTCTCTTTTTATCTCTATTAAAGCAGAGTGGAGGAACAGCTTTTACATTTCAACTGCTCCATCTTGTGTGCAAGACAGAAACAGCAGGTTTGTCCGGGAGTCTGAATTCCCGGAGGCCACGCCTCCTTCCCTGTGCCAGACTGACCGAGGCCACGCCTCCTTCCACTTGTCCCTCAGTAGAATGTGATTGGTGCAGCAATATCACACATTAAGGAGATGAAACAAGTGATAATGCTTTTATTGAGAGAAAACCATCTTACAGCTTCACTTTAATAATAATAATAATAACAGTAACACTAATGAGTAACTGATCGTTAGGATCAGTGAAGGCGGAGCCATCTGTGAGGGGAGGAGCTCCACATTAACGATAATCTTTAAGAGTCCAGTGAAGGAGAACCCTATCTGCGGGAGCTCCTGGACTCCAGGATCTGCACGACCAGCCGGTTCTTGAGGCCGAGCAGTTTGGTGCCGTAGTTCTCCAGCAGGGCGGCGCTCACTCGCTCACGTAGAACACTCAAACTCGGCAAAGAACTGCAATCGGGAACATTTAATAACACGTGGAAGAACTCCTGCCACAGATCACTGTGAGGGTTCCTGAGAGAGAGAGACAGAGGGACAGAGAGAGACAGAGACTATAATCACCGACATCAGCATGGATCCAGATGTGTTGGATGGTTGTTATAGTCATGTCAGTAAGGAAGTGCGCACTGGTTAGAGGAGTGACAGTGTGGTTTGGGACACAGCCCGTGTGTGTGTGTGTGTGTGTGTGTGTGTGTGGGGTCAGCTGTGGTGCGTTAAGATGATGTAATGTTCTTGTACATTGGTAGAACACGTAGACGTAGTGCACCTGTGGAATGTAAGACCACACACACACACACACACACACGCACACACACACACACCTCTTAAACACTCCGCCGGTCTTCCACACTCCTCCGTCGTTCCTCGCCTGCATGTACGAGCCAAAGAGCATGCAGTACACAGTGCCGGCCACGCCGAAGTAATCCGTCTGCAGGGGGCGACACACACACACACACACACACACACACACACACACACACCTCAATGTACATTGTTGGTCTAATCTTAAACCATATAGGAGAGTCAGGTGAGGAACGCAGGTGTCGGGTGAAGGGTCGGGTGAAGGGTCAGCGCGCTGCAGTACCTGATATGTCCAGGGGCGGCCGCTGAGCATCTCTGTGCACTGGAAGCCTGAGGTCATGCAGTGGGCTGTGAACTGAGCTCCATCAGGGAACAGAGTCATGTCAATACTCTGACCAAAATCAATCAGAACCAAACCGTGCTCCAGGTTCTCCTCACTCAGGTCCTTGTTCTCCAGGAACCTGCGCGCACACACACACACACACACACACACACACACACAGTTCTAACAACTTCGCTGTATGTGGCTCCTCAGAGCGCTCCCAGAGTACAGCCCTACACACACACACACACACACCTGTCTCCCAGCATGAAGTTGTCGGGTTTGATGTCGGCGTGGATGATGCGCGCGGCGTGCAGACGCTCCACCATGTCGAGGATACACACGGTGAAGTAGAGCACGAGGGGCGGCGGCATCACCTTCTCACCGCGGCTCTTATACACGTTTATCACGTTCTACACCACACGGGGGGGGGGGGGGGGGGGGAGAGAGAGAGGGGGGGGGGGGGGATATGATCATCATCCCTACTGTTACAGACGCGGGTGAATGAGTGGAGAGTGGGCGTGTCCTCACCAGCAGCGTGCCGCAGGTGTGCAGTTCTCCCAGGAACACGCTGCCGTTACTGAACAGGTGCGCGGTGTGCAGGCGGTTGTAGAGGTGACGCGCGCGCGGCTCCACGCGGACGTCCAGCTCGCCGTCCAGGTAAAACTCCCACGGGTTCGAGGGCTTCTGTACCTGCGCGGGTCACACACGGGGACACGGGGGTTAAACACTACCGACGCACCGGTCACACGTCCTCGACGTGAGTCACGTGACTCCCGTATAGAGGGTTAACCTTTCACCTTCAGAATGACTCTGTGGGCGGAGTTCAGGATGGAGGCCTGATAGACGGTGGCGAACGCTCCCTGACCCACCACGCTGTCCACACGCAAGCTCACGTCTCCTGCAACACACACACACACACACACACACACACACACACTGTAGGCTAATGCCTTAACCACTGAGCTACCCCTGACCCATGCTGTGTGTGTGTGTGTGTGTGTGTGTGTGTGTGTGTGTGTGTGTGTGTGTCCTCACCCATCTGCACAGTGAGTTTGGGGCTGATGGAGGGGACACAGCAGGACCAGGTGCTGAAGGAGGGACGAGAGGACAGAGGAGGACGCAGACCAGCGAGGAGAGACGCGATCAGGGCTTCATTCCACGGGTCAGAGACCAGCACTACACACACACACACACACACACACACACTTTAAACTGTAGTACATGATAATACACACACACACACACACACACACACACCTGTTGATATATATTATTATTATTATTATTATTATTATTGAGTTTAGTGATTAATGATGTTACCTGGTGTTGTGGGCGGAGCCGATGTCAGGGAGGGACTCATGGGAACGTCCTCACACCCCAGATGTCCCTCCACCCCCCCCCTCATCCCTGCACTCCTCTGCGGTGGTGACATCATCACGTCCAGGTCCGCCTCCCTCCCCAACACGGGGCTCTCCGAGCAGATCCAGTTCAGGCCCGGTTCTGGAGCTGGACTCATGGGAACGTCCAGGTCGGGTTCGGTAGGCCGGACCGGACTCTCCACCCGGAGCCAGTCGAACCCCGGTGCCGGTTCCGGACTCATCGGAGCGTCCCGACCCGGGCTCGGCGGAACCGTGAGGGATTTGCGCTGGTGGACTCGTAGGTTCTCCAACATCAGACTAACAGACCTGGTCATGTTGAAGGACCGTTCGGGAAGGAGGAGATCCTCTTCTTCCGGGTCACATGGCGGCGAGTGGGCGGAGTCGACCTCACCTGCGGGGAAGACGTTCAGGCTGCCGGAGGTCTCGGGTTTGAGCTCTCCGAAGGGGCGGAGTCTGCCGGAGGCGGAGTCTCGGTTTGAGGCGGGTGCGTGTGGTGCGACAGAGCTCAGAGCGTGCGAGATGGACCGGGTGCCGTCGGACCCGCAGGAGGTTCTGCTGCTCAGGCTGACCCGGTGCGTGGAGTCGGGCCGCAGGACGCTCGGGTCCGAGCCGACCCGGTCTCCCTCCGTCTCCGCGTGTGGACTCTGGTAGACGCTCCAGCCGGGTCTGCGCCAGGCGTCGAGCTCCTCGCCGGACGCCGCGCTCCCATCGGGGAAAGGGGGCGGAGCCGACCCGCAGAGGGGCGCCAACGCCTGCCTGCTGATGGCGCTGTGGTTCTGACTGTGCTGCGCCAGAGAGTGGGCGTGTCCCTGCAGACTGACGCACTCGCCCACGATGGTCCCCTGAGCAGTGAGGGTGCACTCGCCCCCGCGCTGCTTCTCCTCGGGGGGGCTCTGCTCCAGGATGGGGCTGGAGGGGTACGAGAGAGGGGGTTGGGGCGGAGTTACAGCGAGCGAGAGGACACACAGTGATTTATTACCCGACTCATCACACGGGTCAGAACGCGGCGGTACCTGAGTTTGGCGGGCTGGCGCTGATACGGGTTCTCATCGGCTCCGCCCTCCGCTACAACACACAGACACAATGAGAAAACGCCTGAACTCGTACACACCCCTGCACTGCTACTGTGTGTGTGTGTGTGTGTGTACCTGGGCTGTGGTGTGTGATGGGGGCGAGTGGTGTGGACACCAGGTGGGAGAAGAGAGCGAAGTCCTGCGTGTGATTGGGGAGGGGCGCCATGGGGGCGTGTCCAGGACCCCACATCGTGCTCTCATCAGTAAGAGACTCCGCCCCCAGGGGTGTGACCTGTACAAGGATTCAAGCAGCACATCAGACACACACACACACACACACTCCCGAGTGGAGGATCACACTCACGTTGGCTTTAGAGACCGGGATCTCCATCAGCGCACGGACCGCCGCAGGCTTGGACTTCAGCTCCGGGTCCGCGCTGAGACACACACACACACACACACACACACACACACGGTTTTTTTTTCCCGGTCCTTTATTAGTTGTTTTTTCCTCTTTTCATGTCTTTATATTCACCTTTTCTTCTCGTTGTTTTCGTCCTGATAAATCATGAACGGTGCTGAGGGAGGAGCCTTCACCGAGGGGGGTGCACAACCTACACACACACACACACACACACACACACAGTTTGTACAATTAATTCATTATTTATTACTACTACTATAATAAAATCAATCAACCGATGTAAAGCCACACACACACACACACACACACACACACACACACACACACACACACACACCGGTGACCCTGCAGCTCCTCTTGAAGACGTCCTCCTCTGGATCAGTGTTGACGTGTGTGTTGTCGAACACCGAGTCCTGGAACAGAGTCGGTCCCTGGAACATGTTCCCGATCAGATCTACACACACACACACACACACACCAGCATAACTAATGAGGACCATTGACCTCTTTAACACATGTGTATCTGCTCGCCATCGCCCCCTGCTGGTTCACTGCAGCTTTAATTAAATAGTATATTTTTTACTAAGGACACTTTTACTGAAGCGACACTGTGTTCTTACCCAGAGCCTCCCTGGTGTTGACGGTGGGAGAGGGAAGAGCACGTGAAGGCGTGGCCGAGAGGAGACCCAGAGACGTGTTGGGGGTGACGTGAGAGTGAGACACTGAGAGACAGACAGAGACGGTGTGAGCATTAGTGATCCCCTGATCCTGGACAGAAGAACAGACACGTGTGTGTGTGTGTGTGTGTGTGTTCTTTACTCTCCACTCACCGTCTGCATTCACGTGTACTTCAGCTTCTTCATGAGCGTCGGCATCACTAACACACACACACACACACACACACACACACACACACACACACACACACACACAGCGGCAGGGCTGTAAATACCCCTACAGGAGGGGGTGCCAATAGTTATAACAAGATAACAGTGTTTCCTAAACCTCAGTATGTAGAGGGCTACCTTACAGATTAAACTGTGTGTGTGTGTGTGTGTGTGTGTGTGTGCGTGCCTCACCACTGGAGCGGTTGTTGAGTGTGACCCGTACACTCTCGACTCACACACACACTCTGGTGTACGAGGCCGGCTGTGTGTGTGTGTACAGACAGTGTGTGAGCGAGTGTGGCGTCTGTGTGGTGTGTGAGAGATGCCTCGGACACACACGGCCCGCTCACGGCTTCCGATTGGTCGGTGGTCTGGAGAAGGTGTGGCCCTGTGAGAACCTACACACACACACACACACACACACAGTTGAAGATGATCCAGTGTGTCAGTTCACATATGTGGTGTCTTACCTGCTTCAGGTGTGTGTGTGTGTGTGTGTGTGTGTGTGTGTGTACCTGTGACTCATCTGTCAGTTTGCTGTTCAGCTCCTCTAACAGCCTCTTCATCCTCACCACGTCCTGCTCCTCTTCCTCATATCTCCTCCTCACCTCCTCTACACACACACACACACACACACACACACACACACACACACACACAGAGAGAGAGAGAGAGAGAGAGAGAACGTACTGAGGAGTGAATCATTTGCAAGTGAATCAGTCTTTAAACTGATCTGATTCGTGAGTCATTTTAGTGAATCAATTAAATAGATTCATGTCAGTGGAACTGCATGACTGAACCGAGCGCGTGTGCGTGTGTGTGTGTGTGTGTGTGTGTACGTGCGTGTGCGTGTGTGTGCGCGTGTGTGTGTGTACGTGCGTGTGCGTGTGTGTGCGCGTGTGTGTGTGTACGTGTGTGTGCGTGCGTGCGTGTGCGTGTACGTGCGTGTGCGTGCGTGCGTGCGTGTATGTGTGCGTGCGCGTGTGTGTGTGTGTGTGTGTACGTGCGTGTGCGTGTGTGTGCGCGTGTGTGTGTGCGCGTGTGTGTGTGTACGTGCGTGTGCGTGCGCGTGTGTGTGTGTGTACGTGCGTGTGCGTGCGTGTGTGCGTGCGTGTGTGTGTACGTGTGCGTACGTGTGTACGTGTGCGTGCGTGTGTGTGTACGTGTGTGTGTGTGTGTGTGTACGTGTGTGTGTGTGTGTGTGTGTGTGTGTGTACGTGTGTGTGTGTGTGTGTGTACGTGTGTGTACGTGTGTGTGTGTGTGTGTGTACGTGTGTGTACGTGTGTGTACGTGTGTGTACGTGTGTGTACGTGTGTGTACGTGTGTGTGTGTGTGTACGTGTGTGCGTGTGTGTACGTGTGTGCGTGTGCGTACGTGTGTGTGTGTGTACGTGTGTGTACGTGTGTGTGTGTGTGTACGTGTGTGTACGTGTGTGTGTGTGTACGTGTGTGCGTGTGCGTACGTGTGTGTGTGTGTGTGTCACCTTGCTGCCTCTGCAGCTCCTGCTGTTGGAGTTTGTTGAAGTGATGTCGTGCCCTCAGCTCCTCGAAGCTCAGCTCCGACCCCTCACACACCAGCTCCCCCACACAGTACATGGACACACACCGAGTCTCACCAGCACCGCCGCCGCCGCCGGGCCGAGGACGGTTCTCCGAGCGCGAGATACTGAGTGCACACAGAGTACAGGAACGTCAAACACACACACACACACACACAGAGAGAGAGTGTGTGTGTGTAACTAAAGCCGCGGGAGTGAGGACAGACTTACATGTGGATGGTTTTGACTGGAGGAACCTGTGAGGTTGCCACATCCTGTAAAATAACATCCAGATGTTTATACCGTAATCAGCCTGTCTCTCCCATACACACACACTAACACACACACACACACACACACACACACACACACTAACACACACAGAGAGAGAGAGACCCTGTGATGTAATGTTTATAATAAGAGTGGAGTTCAGCTCGTACCTTACACTGAGGCTGTACGCCGTCTCTCTGACGCAGCTGCTGATTGACCAGCTGGGAGTCCTGCAGAGCAGTGCTGACTACACACACACACACACACACACACACACACACACACACACACACACACAGGGCAAATTTAGAAAGACATTTCTGAATGAATCCAACATGAAGCATCTGATCTTGAAGCCTTGAACATCAGACAGAGACACACAGGAGACAGGTGTCCTACCTGAGGGAGACGTCTGTGGACGTCCTGTCCTGCTCTGGAACAACCTGTAACCACAGAGCACGGAACTCATCACCACCATTAAACACATTGATCAGATAACACACACACACACAGTATAAGACGAGCGGGAGAGGACGGGACAGAAGAGGAGAAGACAGAGGTGCTGGTTCTGTAGAGACCTGTACTGGGTCTGCAGGGTGTCGTGTGGTTCCGCGCGGTTCTCCAGCGCCCTCTGATAGACCTGCTCTGCCTGCAGGGTTAGACTCCGCCCCTCACACTGCTGAGCCCAGCTGATGTACAGAGCGGCCGAGCGCGTCCCCACACCGCACCCGTGCACTTGACCATACACTCGCACCGGGTCCGGCTGGTAACTGGCCTGGAGCGCGCGTACACACACACACACACACAGACACACACACACACACGCAGCATGTTGATAAAGAGAGATTAAGGTGGGGTTTAGCCCCTCCCCCTGTCCCCACACACTCACACAGCGGATGCAGTGGTTGATGAAGCGGAGGTCGTCCTGGTAGCGTTTGTCCTGCAGGAACGTCTGCACCAGGCGCTGCAGCACCACACACACGTTACTCCTGTCCTCAGGGGGAAGTCTGGAGTCCAGGAAGTCCACAAACCTGAGGGGGACACAGGGGGGGTGTGAACGGGACTCTCCCTGATCTCTATAAACACACCGTGTGTGTGTGTGTGTGTGTGTGTGTGTGTGTGTGTGTGTGTGTACAGTGGTGTGTGTGTGTAGTGGTGTGTGTAGTGTGTGTGTGTGTGTGTAGTGTGTGTGTGTGTGTGTGTAGTGGTGTGTGTAGTGTGTGTGTGTGTGTGTGTAGTGGTGTGTGTAGTGTGTGTGTGTAGTGGTGTGTGTAGTGTGTGTGTGTAGTGGTGTGTGTGTGTGTGTGTGTGTGTGTGTGTGAGAGAGAGACACACTCACTTATCCCAGGAGTCCAGAGGATCGTCTCCAGTGTAGCTGCTCATCCCGGACTCGAACCTCCTGCACAACAACATTCACTCATGTTTACACCACTGTACACACACACACACACCACTGTACACACACACACCACTGTACACACACACACCACTGTACACACACACCACTACACACACACACACCACTGTACACACACACACACACCACTGTACACACACACACACACACACCACTGTACACCACTACACACACACCACTACACACCACTGTACACACACACACCACTGTACACACACACACCACTACACACACACACACCACTGTACACACACACACACCACTGTACACACACACACACCACTGTACACACACACACACACACACCACTGTACACACACACACACACACACACACCACTAAACACACACCACTACACACACCACTACACACACACACCACTGTACACACACACCACTGTACACACACACACTGAAGCAGCACAGCTCATTAATGTGGACATTAACACTCCTGTCAGTCTCAGAAGTATTGGCCCCCGCCTGTATTATCTTTACACTACACAGTGTGACTAGCATGCTAGTTAGCATAAGGCTATGTTACAGCTCGAGCAGTGTACTTACTCTAGATAAACCTGCACGTCCATTCTGCTTCCTGTTCTCCGTCAGTAACTTATAAACTCTCTCTATTTACTGCCTCTGACTAACCGCTGCTACATCCTGCTCCTCTCGCGCTGTGCTGCTGTTTGTCTTCTTCTTCTTCTGCTTCCGTCTTTACCTCAGGAGGGGAAAAAACGACACAGTTTTGAATCCACCCGCTCTGAATAATGATTGGACGTCTGGGTTTAGGACCAGCCAATCAGGTCGCACGCACAGACCTAACCGCTTCCGGGAACAACGTGATGACGTCACTGGTACGCGCGGCTCATTCTGTGAGTCAATTAATGATGATTTAGGAATAAACACGATATAAACATACAACACGAAATAATTGTGATAAAGATACAGTACAGAACATTTATGAGGAAATACATTTTATTTGAATTTGTCTGTGTGCGCGCGTACTGGAGTTAACATGTCCAACACACACGCTGACTACATATCCCATAATGCCTAGCGCCACACAGCCGCTTCACAGCCGCTTAGCAACGTCACCGTCTCTCAGTTTTACTTACACCAAGTGTTTAATCTGTGCTTCCTCCATTAATACCTGAGGGAAATGTTCATGTTTCTGACACTTTTGTCTAATTTCCTCCTCTGACAGACTCAAACTGTCGGACATGTTAGTTAGCTCAATAAGCCTTAGCCTGGTTGCCAAGCAACAGCGCTCTCGCGACCCCTGAGAGAGAGTGACGTCAGAGCACAGGGCTTCTCGAACGTTCCGCTCACCCTAAAACCAACACTTTCACAGCGTTACACAAATGTAGTGGATATGAAGTGTTTAAACCCCTGCGAGGGACAAGAGTGTGATGACTGGATCATGTCTGTAGCTGAGTGTTACTGAGTCACAGGGTATAAACACTACAACATGTAAACAACATGTTCATTACAAGTGGATTATTGTTCTACACTTACATCAATCTGCGTTCTTTACCAGCGGTACGTGGCTTTATACCAGCGGTACGTTACCAGCGGTACGTGGCTTTATACCAGCGGTACGTTACCAGCGGTACGTGGCTTTATACCAGCGGTACGTTACCAGCGGTACGTTACCAGCGGTACGTGGCTTTATACCAGCGGTACGTTACCAGCGGTACGTTACCAGCGGTACGTGGCTTTATACCAGCGGTACGTTACCAGCGGTACGTGGCTTTATACCAGCGGTACGTTACCAGCGGTACGTGGCTTTATACCAGCGGTACGTTACCAGCGGTACGTGGCTTTATACCAGCGGTACGTGGCTTTATACCAGCGGTACGTTACCAGCGGTACGTTACCAGCGGTACGTGGCTTTATACCAGCGGTACGTTACCAGCGGTACGTGGCTTTATACCAGCGATACGTGGGTTTATACCAGCGGTACGTGGCTTGTTACCAGCGGTACGTGGCTTTATACCAGCGGTACGTTACCAGCGGTACGTGGCTTTATACCAGCGGTACGTTACCAGCGGTACGTTACCAGCGGTACGTGGCTTTATACCAGCGGTACGTTACCAGCGGTACGTGGCTTTATACCAGCGGTACGTGGCTTTATACCAGCGGTACGTTACCAGCGGTACGTGGCTTTATACCAGCGGTACGTGGCTTTATACCAGCGGTACGTTACCAGCGGTACGTTACCAGCGGTACGTGGCTTTATACCAGCGGTACGTTACCAGCGGTACGTGGCTTTATACCAGCGATACGTGGGTTTATACCAGCGGTACGTGGCTTGTTACCAGCGGTACGTGGCTTTATACCAGCGGTACGTTACCAGCGGTACGTGGCTTTATACCAGCGGTACGTTACCAGCGGTACGTGGCTTTATACCAGCGGTACGTTACCAGCGGTACGTGGCTTTATACCAGCGGTACGTTACCAGCGGTACGTGGCTTTATACCAGCGGTACGTTACCAGCGGTACGTGGCTTTATACCAGCGGTACGTTACCAGCGGTACGTTACCAGCGGTACGTGGCTTTATACCAGCGGTACGTTACCAGCGGTACGTGGCTTTATACCAGCGATACGTGGGTTTATACCAGCGGTACGTGGCTTTATACCAGCGGTACGTTACCAGCGGTACGTGGCTTTATACCAGCGGTACGTTACCAGCGGTACGTGGCTTTATACCAGCGCTACGTTACCAGCGGTACGTGGCTTTATACCAGCGGTACGTGGGTTTATACCAGCGGTACGTTACCAGCGGTACGTGGGTTTATACCAGCGGTACGTTACCAGCGGTACGTGGGTTTATACCAGCGGTACATGGGTTTATACCAGCGGTACGTTACCAGCGGTACGTGGCTTTATACCAGCGGTACGTTACCAGCGGTACGTGGCTTTATACCAGCGCTACGTTACCAGCGGTACGTGGCTTTATACCAGCGCTACGTTACCAGCGGTACGTGGCTTTATACCAGCGGTACGTGGCTTTATACCAGCGCTACGTTACCAGCGGTACGTGGCTTTATACCAGCGGTACGTGGCTTTATACCAGCGCTACGTTACCAGCGGTACGTGGCTTTATACCAGCGGTACGTTACCAGCGGTACGTGGCTTTATACCAGCGGTACGTTACCAGCGGTACGTGGCTTTATACCAGCGGTACGTTACCAGCGGTACGTGGCTTTATACCAGCGGTACGTGGCTTTATACCAGCGGTACGTGGCTTTATACCAGCGGTACGTGGCTTTATACCAGCGCTACGTTACCAGCGGTACGTGGCTTTTACCAGCGCTACGTTACCAGCGGTACGTGGCTTTATACCAGCGGTACGTGGCTTTATACCAGCGCTACGTTACCAGCGGTACGTGGCTTTATACCAGCGGTACGTTACCAGCGGTACGTGGCTTTATACCAGCGGTACGTGGCTTTATACCAGCGGTACGTTACCAGCGGTACGTGGCTTTATACCAGCGGTACGTTACCAGCGGTACGTGGCTTTATACCAGCGATACGTGGGTTTATACCAGCGGTACGTGGCTTGTTACCAGCGGTACGTGGCTTTATACCAGCGGTACGTTACCAGCGGTACGTGGCTTTATACCAGCGGTACGTTACCAGCGGTACGTGGCTTTATACCAGCGGTACGTTACCAGCGGTACGTGGCTTTATACCAGCGGTACGTTACCAGCGGTACGTGGCTTTATACCAGCGGTACGTTACCAGCGGTACGTGGCTTTATACCAGCGGTACGTTACCAGCGGTACGTGGCTTTATACCAACGGTACGTTACCAGCGGTACGTGGCTTTATACCAGCGGTACGTGGGTTTATACCAGCGGTACGTTACCAGCGGTACGTGGGTTTATACCAGCGGTACGTTACCAGCGGTACGTGGGTTTATACCAGCGGTACGTGGGTTTATACCAGCGGTACGTGGCTTTATACCAGCGCTACGTTACCAGCGGTACGTGGCTTTATACCAGCGGTACGTGGCTTTATACCAGCGGTACGTGGCTTTATACCAGCGCTACGTTACCAGCGGTACGTGGCTTTATACCAGCGCTACGTTACCAGCGGTACGTGGCTTTATACCAGCGGTACGTGGCTTTATACCAGCGGTACGTTACCAGCGGTACGTGGCTTTATACCAGCGCTACGTTACCAGCGGTACGTGTCTTTATACCAGCGGTACGTTACCAGCGGTACGTGGCTTTATACCAGCGGTACGTTACCAGCGGTACGTGGCTTTATACCAGCGGTACGTGGCTTTATACCAGCGGTACGTTACCAGCGGTACGTGGCTTTATACCAGCGGTACGTTACCAGCGGTACGTGGCTTTATACCAGCAATACGTGGGTTTATACCAGCGGTACGTGGCTTGTTACCAGCGGTACGTGGCTTTATACCAGCGGTACGTTACCAGCGGTACGTGGCTTTATACCAGCGGTACGTTACCAGCGGTACGTGGCTTTATACCAGCGGTACGTTACCAGCGGTACGTGGCTTTATACCAGCGGTACGTTACCAGCGGTACGTGGCTTTATACCAGCGGTACGTTACCAGCGGTACGTGGCTTTATACCAACGGTACGTTACCAGCGGTACGTGGCTTTATACCAGCGGTACGTGGGTTTATACCAGCGGTACGTTACCAGCGGTACGTGGGTTTATACCAGCGGTACGTGGGTTTATACCAGCGGTACGTGGGTTTATACCAGCGGTACGTGGCTTTATACCAGCGCTACGTTACCAGCGGTACGTGGCTTTATACCAGCGGTACGTGGCTTTATACCAGCGGTACGTGGCTTTATACCAGCGCTACGTTACCAGCGGTACGTGGCTTTATACCAGCGCTACGTTACCAGCGGTACGTGGCTTTATACCAGCGGTACGTGGCTTTATACCAGCGGTACGTTACCAGCGGTACGTGGCTTTATACCAGCGGTACGTTACCAGCGGTACGTGGCTTTATACCAGCGGTACGTGGCTTTATACCAGCGCTACGTTACCAGCGGTACGTGGCTTTATACCAGCGGTACGTTACCAGCGGTACGTGGCTTTATACCAGCGGTACGTGGCTTTATACCAGCGCTACGTTACCAGCGGTACGTGGCTTTATACCAGCGGTACGTTACCAGCGGTACGTGGCTTTATACCAGCGGTACGTTACCAGCGGTACGTTACCAGCGGTACGTGGCTTTATACCAGCGGTACGTGGCTTTATACCAGCGCTACGTTACCAGCGGTACGTGGCTTTATACCAGCGCTACGTTACCAGCGGTACGTGGCTTTATACCAGCGCTACGTTACCAGCGGTACGTGGCTTTATACCAGCGGTACGTGGCTTTATACCAGCGGTACGTTACCAGCGGTACGTGACTTTATACCAGCGGTACGTTACCAGCGGTACGTTACCAGCGGTACGTGGCTTTATACCAGCGGTACGTTACCAGTGGTACGTTACCAGCGGTACGTGGCTTTATACCAGCGGTACGTTACCAGCGGTACGTGGCTTTATACCAGCGGTACGTGGCTTTATACCAGCGGTACGTGGCTTTATACCAGCGGTACGTGTCTTTATACCAGCGGTACGTTACCAGTGGTACGTGGCTTTATACCAGCGGTACGTTACCAGCGGTACGTGGCTTTATACCAGCGGTACGTGGCTTTATACCAGCGGTACGTTACCAGCGGTACGTGACTTTATACCAGCGGTACGTTACCAGCGGTACGTTACCAGCGGTACGTGGCTTTATACCAGCGGTACGTTACCAGTGGTACGTTACCAGCGGTACGTGGCTTTATACCAGCGGTACGTTACCAGCGGTACGTGGCTTTATACCAGCGGTACGTGGCTTTATACCAGCGGTACGTGTCTTTATACCAGCGGTACGTTACCAGCGGTACGTGGCTTTATACCAGCGGTACGTTACCAGCGGTACGTGGCTTTATACCAGCGGTACGTGGGTTTATACCAGCGGTACGTTACCAGCGGTACGTGGGTTTATACCAGCGGTACGTGGCTTTATACCAGCGGTACGTGGCTTGATACCAGCGGTACGTGGCTTGATACCAGCGGTACGTGGCTTGATACCAGCGGTACGTTACCAGCGGTATGTGGGTTTATATTACCGACATCTGGAAAACAAATGTTCTTCTGTGATTAACCATAAGGTTTCCTGTAGTGACTGAGGCACAATATAGTTTATTGAGAGTGTAATTAGGCCAAACTAAAGCTAGCACAACGCTGTACCGTAAATCACACACACACACACACCAGACTTCAACATTATCGAGTGTGTTAAGTGTGTGTTTGAATCGTTAGATGTAGAAGCTACATAGAGCTACCATGGTGCCACGCCCGCGCCAACAAGGCTACGTTTTATTATCCAAATAGCTGGCGTTAGCTAATCTACACCAGATAAACAAACGGCAAAAAAACAAAAAGCACACAACACTTATTCGGTATAAAACATTTTATTTGTGTAAAAAACATTACAAAAGCACCAAGAGACATCAGTTCATTTCAAAACCGTGACATCATTAAAGAAAATACAATGAAATAAAGGCAGTCTACCAGGAAGTGGGCGCGGCTTCCGGTTTCACCCTGTTTAACCAAGAACACACTCGGACACGCCCCAGTACGCACATGGCTGTTTGGTTTGTTCCCAATGAAATAAAAACGGCCACCTGAGAGTAAACCCAGCATGATGACGTCACACAGAGCGAGCGCCTGGGTCTCACACACACATACATCACTTCCTGTCTGATGAGGAAGTGTGTAACGATGACCAGAGGGTAACCAGGCTAGTGTTAATGAGCGTTAAGGTGCTGGTGAAAGTAAGTGCTCTACTGCCCCCTAGTGTCACCCAGTGATCACTGTGTGTGTGTGTGTGTGTGTGTGTGTGTATGTGTGTCCTGATGCTGAACTTATCCTTTAATACGGTGCCAGGTGTGCATGTCTCCTAAAGCACCCTGCTAAACAAACAAACAAACAAACAAACAAACAAACGTCACTATGTCTAAAGAAAAAAAAATACTACTCAGTCTGTGTGACAAACCTAATACTAAAGCTTTATCCAAAAGTATGACTATAATACAAACGACACACTCCGCGAGGAGACCAAGGCCAGGCGTGTTTAGACTCGACGTCCGAGTTTCTCTCTCTCTCACACACACACACACACACACACACACACACACACACACACACACACACACAGAGTCAGGGGACGATGGCGCTCTAACAGAACTATAATACAGCAGACGGATGGCAGGCCGTCGTCCCTGTGCATAAATAACGCTTATAAAAATGGTAGAAAAGCCCCGTGTGCTCAGTAAAGTGTCTGTACATGACCTCCACACTGAGGTAGATTTAAAATAAAAACATTTAACAAAATTCATCAGCAACAAATCATCAGGTTCTTCACAGAACCCCTTTACACTGCTTAGGCCACCTAAGACTGAACACAAAAATAAACAGGACACAGTATTGTGCTTTTAAAAGAGCACAGATCTCCACGTCAGAGCCGTGTGTGTGTGTGTGTGTAATCACTTCCGTAATGGTCTAGTCACATGGTTACGTTTTAATACTCTGATACCCTACACAATTGAACACTATAGTGCACACGTCTAGGGCACGAACATGGAGATCTGCAGTAAACACAGCAATAAAAATAAAAACATAGTGCAAAAGTTTTATTTACAGAAGATAAACTCCTCAGCTCAGCTCTTTGGGGGATTTAAATGCAAATAAACATCTGAAACAGCACCCTGCTCACTACATCGCGTACACTAGATTCACTAAATCGTAAAACATTCCCCCCCTTATAGCTAGAAGGCATATGCATCATTTGGGACGCGCCCCAGATAACCAATTCAATTTTATTTCTATACTGTTTTTAACAATGGTCATTGTCGCAAAGCAGTTTTAAGTTTATACGGAACGTGAATAAATCAGAACGCTCAGACCGTCCCTGACGAACAAGCCGATGGTGACGTGTGTTTGGGACACGCCCCCCCTCCCTAAAGAACCAATAGTGACCTACATAGTGTATAGGGTGTGTGGTTTAGGACACGCCCCCTCCCTAAAGAACCAATAGTGATCTATATAGTGTATAGGGTGTGTGGTTTAGGACACGCCCCCTCCCTAAAGTACCAATAGTGATCTATATAGTGTATAGGGTGTCGTTTAGGACACACCTTCCTCCATACAGAACCAATAGTGACCTACATAGTGTATAGGGTGTGTGGTTTAGGACACGCCCCCCCTCCCTAAAGAACCAATAGTGATCTATATAGTGTATAGGGTGTGTGGTTTAGGACACGCCCCCTCCCTAAAGTACCAATAGTGATCTATATAGTGTATAGGGTGTCGTTTAGGACACACCTTCCTCCATACAGAACCAATAGTGACCTACATAGTGTATAGGGTGTGTGGTTTAGGACACGCCCCCCCTCCCTAAAGAACCAATAGTGACCTATATAGTGTATAGGGTGTGTGGTTTGGGACACGCCCCCCCTCCCTAAAGTACCAATAGTGATCTATATAGTGTATAGGGTGTGTGGTTTAGGACACACCTTCCTCCCTAAAGAACCAATAGTGACCTATATAGTGTATAGGGTGTGTGGTTTAGGACACACCTTCCTCCATACAGAACCAATAGTGACCTATATAGTGTATAGGGTGTGTGGTTTAGGACACGCCCCCTCCCTAAAGAACCAATAGTGACCTATATAGTGTATAGGGTGTGTGGTTTGGGACACGCCCCCTTAGAGGTCCAATAGTGACCTATATAGTGTATTAGGGTGATTTGGGACCTTCCCCCAGTTTGGGACTTGCATAGTGCACAGGGCTTATTGTTTGGGACACGTCCCCAGAGGACCAATGGCCATCTACATGGTGTATAGGAGTGTGGTTTAGGACATTGCAGGCTTCGTAAGCGCAGGGTGTAGTGTACCGGGAACTGTTTCAGACACGGGGAACATTAAAGTGTTCTCATGGCTCTTGGTGTACGTGTACGGGGCAGAGTTTTGTGTAGGTCTCCTTTAAGGCAGGAAGTAGGACTTGGACGGCAGGAAGTGCATCTTACCGCCGTGTCCTCCAGCGTCGTCTGAGAGGAAGCTGCGCTTTAATGAGCCGCTCTTCACTCAGAGGGGATTGGCAGCGCTGCTCTCAAGGCCTTTCCCTGCTAGGTCAGGTGACAAGAGGAAGAGCGATTAGATCCATGTTCACACACACACACACACACAGATCAGCTGTGTGTAAACATGAAACAGACTAGACTAACAAGAGCATTCAGTCACAGTGAAATTTGCTATAATGAACATGCACAGCTCTCACTGCTCCCCCCTGCTGGACACCAGCAGCACTGCACCCTCCACAATTAATAACAGCAGGGAAATACAGAGAGGAAAAAGACGGGGTCATGCAGGAGGACATGGATTACTCCTGAGGTTCAACAGTGAGGGGGTAGAATTTGGGGTAGGATGGGCATTTAAGGGGAGGGAATTGTGTCACCCTCCTTACAGTACCACACACACACACACACACACACACACACACACACACACACGGCCTGTGGAGCGAGTGAGACCACAACATGCGTGGAGTGGAAATACCGAGAGCATTCTGAAGAGACAGACAGACAGACAGACTAATGTAGGCAAACCTGACGTCCTTTTCATCCACAAGGAGCTTTGGTCAAAAATTTGCAAAAAAATTTGAGGAGAGAGTGTTTGTAGGTTTTGTCTTTTTTGTTTGTTTGTTTGTTTGTTTGCCGAAACAGGAATTTGAAACACAATCTGTTCTGGTTGAGTTTTGTACACGGTTATGCGTGTATGTTTTTATTTAGAGCAGCAGACAGACAGCAAAAGAATTACAAGCCAAAATGTAGAGAAAACAAGACACGCTATTTTTACTAGCATATTAACATACAAAGAGCAAATTTGTTTGTTTTCTTTTGGGTTGCATCTTTAGTTTTTTTTCCCCTCTATAGTTTGTTCCTAATTAAAACAGAAAGACCAAAAACCTGCTATAGAAACACACATGAAATAGCCAATAGACAAGATTCAGCACATTGTAAAGTTTTATATCCTTTTTTTCCCTTCAAATTGGATTAAAATGTACGAGTTGATTGTAAAACAAATTACAAAATAAAACTCAGTGTGTGGAAGGAGTGTGACAGGAAGTCCACATGGAGCTTTACAAAAATATGTACAAGAAGAAGAAGAAGAAGCACGTTTTGAAAACTCTGACATGTTTTATATGGAGCCCAATCAAAAAAAATATATATATAGAGAGAGAGAAATAAAACTCAAACTAAAAGCAAAGCTCTAGGGTTTGGTCTACTTCCACTGCTGGCCGAACGAATCCTGATAAAACTCCTGGCCGGATTTGTAGCCGTAATTATTGGCACCGTGCAGCGGCTGCTGAGCGATCGGCTGCGAGCCCCAGTTCTGATTACCGTTATAATTATGAGTATTAATCTGTCGCCGTTTGGAATCGGGCTGGCTGTAGCCATCGGCTTTGCGTTTGCCTCCTACATTCCCACCGCGGCCACGTACCCCGCGAACCCCGCCTCCTCGCCGCCTCGCTCCGCCTCCTCCGGACGGTCCGGCGCCGCCTCCTCCTCCTCCACGCTGGGGAAACCCGGCCCTGCCCCTCGGAGGCCCCGTCCCACGTCCTCCTCTGGGTCCGCTCCTCGGTCCGCGCTGGCTCCGCCCCTGGAAGTCGTCGTAGCCGTAGTAGGGCTCGTCGTAGCCGCCGCGGTAACCATGGTAATCGTAGCCATAGTAGTCATAGTAATCTTCGTACGGGTAATAATCAGGAGGGTACGAATAGCCGCCCCGGGCTCCGCCCCTACCACGCCCTCTGGGAGGGGGCGG
>CM060107.1:59599918-59654918 GCA_030522415.1 Channallabes apus
GTGACGGCGACGGTGGCAAGGAAAAACTCCCCGAGATGGCATTAGGAAGAAACCTCGAGAGGAACCAGACTCAACAGGGCCGATCCCACTGAAAACCAGATGATTCTGCTCGCTGACCGCTTCATCTCCCTATTATAAACGTAAACGGTCTTTAAAAAATACATCATGACATGAACAACACTAACATCAACATTAGCACCATGAACACTAGATGAGCCACTGTAGACTATAGAGCAGAAACACTGTAGACCCCCGTCACACTGCACTCCCCTGACCCGTACTGTACGACACTCGGGCTTCACGTCCGATAAACTAGTCTACACCCGCTGTGGGCTTTAAGTGGCCTTGTACGAGGGGCGTTCGAGTCAAAGCGGGACTTTTGATTGTACAGAACTTTATGTCTCTATATATCCAGTAATCCCCCTGATACACTAATGCACTTAACACAGTAACTTCTCACTACCAGCCAGAAACTTCTAGTCTAATCTCATTCCATTAATATGTAACATTAGCTCCAGGTATAGACTGTGAATATTAAACTTATTATATGTGTGTGTATGTGTGTGTTAGTCTTGTTCCAGTCTGTAACCGACACTGTCAGCGCCATTATAACTGAATAAACTATTAGGTGAACTTTAACCCGGAAGTGCTGGGGCTTTAAACTGCAGCGTCTTTTAAATCTCACAATCAAACGGAACGAGGCGTTTAAACCCGAGCGAGAGAGAGAGAGAGGGAGGGGGGAGGGGGAACCCCTCGTGTCGGAGTGAATGACGGGTAATGTAGTTTATTATGCCGCATAATGTGTGAGCACGAGGAGACCTTAAACTCCAACTCCCGACAGGCCCCGCGCTGAGACCGCGCATGCGCACCGACGCTCTGAGACCGCGCATGCGCACCGACGCAGTTTCGCTGGGCCGGTAGAAGAGAGTCGCCGAGCGGAGACAGACAGAGAGAGGCAGAGGCTTTAAACCAGAGCCAGTCCGCTACTGCCGAGCGGGTCACACAGCCGGACCGGGACCGGGTCACACATCCGGTACACCACCACCACCGCGGAGCCGCTTGTACCGCCACGAGACCAGTGTGACGTAATAAAAGTCAGGTTTATTGTTGGAGCTGCGGCGGTGTCGGGGAGACAGACAGACAGGTGTGTGTGTGTGTGTGTGTGTGTGTCAGTGTGTGTGTGGCCATGGCGTGCGGTGCCACCCTGAAGCGTTCACTGGAGTTCGACCCGGTTCTGACCCAGAACTCCCCGAAGCGCAGGCGCTGTGCCCCGGGCTCCTCCCCCTCCCCCTCCTCTTCACCCCGGAAGTACCTCCGCCTCGAGCCCTCCCCCTTCAGCCAGGTGAACACCACGCCCACTCCAGGTGAGACACACTGAGGGGTCACTGAGGGGTCACTGAGGGGTCAGGCTCCTCTACTGCTGGACAGACCAGTTACACTAATTACCTGACTAACTGGAGTAACGAGCTGTGTGTCGGAGGTGAACACCAGGTGGGTGTGGGGTCCAGCCCACAGCGGGTGGGTGTGAGTGAGACAGAGTGAAGCCGCACTAACAGCATGAGATCTGATCTGTGTTTATTGGTCCACAGTGAGACGAGGATCATCTAATGTAGAGACGCAGTACAGTGTATAAATACAACCGAACCCAGACTATAGCGACACACACACACACACACACACACTGACCCCGACTCTACACCGTCACTGATCATTAGATTTATTAACAAAGCTTTTCTCAAAGCACAGCAAAGTCATGAAAAGTGTGTGTGTGTGTGTGTGTGTGCGCGCGCGCGATGGTGGGGGTTTGTGTGTGTGTGTGTGTGATATTTTTTCTCCTCAGAGCAAATTCTGCACAACATTAAACAGGAGTATAAACGCCTGAAGAGACGACACCTGGAGACCAGCTTCACAGACTCACCTCTCACTGACCCCCAGCCCAGCACCTCCACCACCACCGGTGACTAATCACACACACACACACACACACACACACACACACACGGCTAATCACTATTCACCATCACAAACACCTCTAATCACCGCAATCAAGCACCACTAACCTCTCTCTCACACACACACACACACTGATCACATGGGGATGGTGGGATTAATGGTGTGTGTGTGTGTGTTACGGCTGCACAATATATCGACAATGTTATACACGATATCTGTATCGTTAAGAATTGCGATAAATGAAATTTTATTTATGTGCCAAGCATTTGTGTGTCCAAATTTGACCAATCAGATCTTTATACCCGCCTCCCAAGTACGGGTATACCAATACAGGTCCTTCTCAACAAATTAGCATATTGTGATAAAGTTCATTATTTTCTGTAATGTACTGATAAACATTAGACTTTCATATATTTTAGATTCATTACACACAAACTGAAGTAGTTCAAGCCTTTTATTGTTTTAATATTGATGATTGTGGCATACAGCTCATGAAAACCCAAAATCCCTATCTCAAAAAATCTTCATCTCCATAAAGCTTTTCAGCAGATGGAAGCATGAAGTGCTCCAAAATCTCCTGATAGCTAGCTGCATTGACCCTGCCCTTGATAAAACACAGTGGACCAACACCAGCAGCTGACATGGCACCCCAGACCATCACTGACTGTGGGTACTTGACACTGGACTTCAGGCATTTTGGCATTTCCCTCTCCCCAGTCTTCCTCCAGACTCTGGCACCTTGATTTCCGAATGACATGCAAAATTTGCAACCTGTAGCCCATTTCCTGCACACGCCTGTACACGGTGGCTCTGGATGTTTCTACTCCAGACTCAGTCCACTGCTTCCGCAGGTCCCCCAAGGTCTGGAATCGGTCCTTCTCCACAATCTTCCTCAGGGCCCGGTCACCTCTTCTCGTTGTGCAGCGTTTTCTGCCACACTTTTTATATAATATTATATATTATACACACCTTTTTAAATAATAATAAATGCATTTCTCTAGGGCAGTGGTTCCCAAACTTTTTGCTGTGTGCACCCCTTTCTAATATTTGACACCGTTCAAGCAGCCCTTCGATTAAACTCCACATTTTCTAACTACAATAACTAAATACACATATTTTCTGTATATTAGAAAATATAAAAACCCGAAACCAATGTAACTGTAAACGAGTCCATATATTCAAGGCCATAGGAGAGGCCGATGTAGATGGTTCATCCCTACGATCACTGGACTTCTTTAAAGTGCCAGTTTTTAACCAGGTGTCCATTTTGATGAATTTAGTAAGCGAAAAAAATTTACGAGTGTACTATCACTTAGCGCCTAATGTGAAATTGTGACGCAGACGTGAAACCACGAGATGAGTAATGCATGATGTAAATTACAATTTGTAATGTGATTTTTTTTTTCTTTCTCTCAGTGAATTTCATGTTAAGTTTGCCCAAGATAAATACATAAAAATAATAAAATATATTTTTTTCCGCCATTACACACATTCTCTTGCGCGGCCCTGGTGGTCAGACTGCGAACCCCAGTTTGGGAACCGCTGCACTAGGGGAATGTTATATCACAAGAAATATTATTATCGCAATATTCAACAACAATATCACACACAGTGGTGTGAAAAACTATTTGCCCCCTTCCTGATTTCTTATTCTTTTGCATGTTTGTCACACTTAAATGTTTCTGCTCATCAAAAACCGTTAACTATTAGTCAAAGATAACATAATTGAACACAAAATGCAGTTTTTAAATGAAGGTTTACGTTATTAAGGGAGAAAAAAAACTCCAAATCTACATGGCCCTGTGTGAAAAAGTGATTGCCCCCCCTTGTTAAAAAATAACTTAACTGTGGTTTATCACACCTGAGTTCAATTTCTGTAGTCACCCCCAGGCCTGATTACTGCCACACCTGTTTCAATCAAGAAATCACTTAAATAGGAGCTACCTGACACAGAGAAGTAGACCAAAAGCACCTCAAAAGCTAGACATCATGCCAAGATCCAAAGAAATTCAGGAACAAATGAGAACAAAAGTAATTGAGATCTATCAGTCTGGTAAAGGTTATAAAGCCATTTCTAAAGCTTTGGGACTCCAGCGAACCACAGTGAGAGCCATTATCCACAAATGGCAAAAACATGGAACAGTGGTGAACCTTCCCAGGAGTGGCCGGCCGACCGAAATTACCCCAAGAGCGCAGAGACGACTCATCCGAGAGGCCACAAAAGACCCCAGGACAACATCTAAAGAACTGCAGGCCTCACTTGCCTCAATTAAGGTCAGTGTTCACGACTCCACCATAAGAAAGAGACTGGGCAAAAACGGCCTGCATGGCAGATTTCCAAGGCGCAAACCACTTTTAAGCAAAAAGAACATTAAGGCTCGTCTCAATTTTGCTAAAAAACATCTCAATGATTGCCAAGACTTTTGGGAAAATACCTTGTGGACCGACGAGACAAAAGTTGAACTTTTTGGAAGGTGCGTGTCCCGTTACATCTGGCGTAAAAGTAACACAGCATTTCAGAAAAAGAACATCATACCAACAGTAAAATATGGTGGTGGTAGTGTGATGGTCTGGGGTTGTTTTGCTGCTTCAGGACCTGGAAGGCTTGCTGTGATAGATGGAACCATGAATTCTACTGTCTAGCAAAAAATCCTGAAGGAGAATGTCCGGCCATCTGTTCGTCAACTCAAGCTGAAGCGATCTTGGGTGCTGCAGCAGGACAATGACCAAAAACACACCAGCAAATCCACCTCTGAATGGCTGAAGAAAAACAAAATGAAGACTTTGGAGTGGCCTAGTCAAAGTCCTGACCTGAATCCTATTGAGATGTTGTGGCATGACCTTAAAAAGGCGGTTCATGCTAGAAAACTCTCAAATAAAGCTGAATTACAACAATTCTGCAAAGATGAGTGGGCCAAAATTCCTCCAGAGCGCTGTAAAAGACTCGTTGCAAGTTATCGCAACCAGTTATTAGGTTCAGGGGGCAATTACTTTTTCACACAGGGCCATGTAGGTTTGGATTTTTTTTCTCCCTAAATAATAAAACCCCTCATTTAAAAACTGCATTTTGTGTTTACTTGTGTTATCTTTGACTAATAGTTAAATGTGTTTGATGATCAGAAATATTTTGTGTGACAAACATGCAAAAGAATAAGAAATCAGGAGGGGGCAAATAGTTTTTCACACCACTGTATTTAATGTCGTGCAGCCCTAATGTGTGTGTGTGTGTGTGTGATAGTGGATGGTTAGTTAGTGGTGTGGTGTCACCAGAGGTGGAAAGTAACTGATTACATTTACTCGCGTTACTGTAATTGAGTAGCTTTTTTGTGTATTTCTACTTTTTAAATAGTTTTAAAAATCTGTAATTTTACTTTTACTTAAGTACGTTTTGTTTGAAGTATTGTAATTCGCTACATTTTAAATCATATTCGCTACTGAGTAAAAAATAAATGAATGAAAATGATAAAACAATAAAAAAAATATTATGCTGTGTATAAATGCTCCGTTGCGCCGCGTGTGTGTATCATGTCCTGGTCGCGCGCCGCTCCAGACTCCACTCCAGGTTTTCTGACATCGGCATCTACCTGACCTTCCACACGGTCGCTTCCTCCCTGAGAGTGACGTCATCGACTAGCGCGACTGGAGAGAGACGCGCGAAAGATGAAAGAGGTTGTGATTTTGGCGTTTTGATATTTGGTTGTGTATTCTGGTTTGACTTTTTGCCTCCAATTGACTTTGATTATTGCTTTGTCCCTTTGGTTTGGTTGGTCTTTGTATATATTTGTAGATAATTTCACTGTGTCTGTGCACTCACTAGTAGCAGGAGCGTGGCTGCCATTTATTTTTGGAAGAGGGAATTTATTTGGGAATTTATTGGGAATATATTTACCTTATATATATTATGTATATATAATTTTATCAAAGCAGTCCCACAGCTTAATCATAGCTAAAACAATCCAATGAAATATTAGACTGTGAGACTTTTTTGAGCCAGATATTTTATATAGTTTAGCTTAGGTTTATATTTTATATAGTTTAGCTTAGGTTTATATTTTATATAGTTGATATAGGTTTAGGGAGTCCGGGAAGGTACCTGTATTTTTGTTTGTGTTTTTTTTTCAGGTAATCTAGCTACTAAATATAAATACCATTTTGTTTATTATTTTGGCCTGGGTCCATCCTGAATCTGATCCTCCACCTGGTGTGTGTGTTTGTGTCTGTGTGTGTTTGTACAGTATATACAAACCTCATTTTTTCATCAGTCAATGATTGGATCTAGTTCTTTCTGCCATATACCACCATTTCCATACAGTTTAAAATAGAACCCTGAACCAGTCTTTTGCTGTATGACCCTAGACTGGGACGTAACACCATATTTAAGTGACCACTTTGATTTTCAAGCACAAGAAAGACAACAGCTTTATTATGCAAAGGTGTTCCTTCAGTTAAAAACAACTAGTTTGAGATTTATATCTGCTCATCTTTTTTGAACTACACTAGAATGCCTCATCCCACCCCCGCTGTTAAAAAAAAAAAAAAGTAACTCGGTAACTTTTACTCTGAGTAAATTTTTTAATGAGCTACTTTTTACTTTTACTTGAGTAGATTTTTATAATGGTAACTTTACTTGTACTTAAGTAAAATTTCACTGAAGTAACAGTACTTGTACTTGAGTACAAAATTTTATTACTCTTTCCACCTCTGGGTGTCACACACATCACGTATCACCACAGCATTAATCATCATCATCATCACTCACACATCAGCGCTGTCGTCTCAAATGCCATTGAAGTGTTTCCTGTCTGTTCCGACTACTGCTGCTGTAACTCGTGTGTGTGTGTGTGTGTGTGTGTGTGTGTGTGTGTGTGTGTGTGTGTGTGTGTGTGTGTGTGTGTGTGTGTGTGTGTCAGGAGTGTGTGTGGGCTCGTTGTCCCCCACTAAAAGGGAGCAGCCTCTGTTCAGTCTGAAGCAGGTGGGTCTGATCTGTGAGCGTCGACTGAAGGAGCGAGAGGACAAAGTGAGGGAGGAGTACGAGGAGACACTCATCGCTAAACTCACAGGTAAACAACAACAACAACAACAGCAACAACAACAACAGCAGCTCTACTGCACAGGGCTGGAGTGAGAGATTTAGGACACAACCCAGTGACATCTTTCAGTTTCTGCCTGAAATAAGATACAAATCCAGTTTGATAAGTGCTGTGTGTGTGTGTGTGTGTGTGTGTGTTTGCACAGAACAATACGACACGTTCGTGAAGTTCACTCATGATCAGCTCATGCGACGGTTTGGAGAGCAACCTGCAAGCTGTGAGTTACTGCACTGTAACCCCACACACGTACACACTCACTCACGCGCACACACTCACTCACGCGCGCACGCGCACAGTCACGCGCGCACAATCACGCGCGCGCACACACACACACACACACACACTCACTCTTGCTCACGCGCGCACACACTTGCGTGCACACTCACGCGCGCACACACATACACTCACGAACATTCACATGCACGCACACACGCGCACACACTCACACACACACACACTCACGCACGCGCACACACACACACTCACGAACATTCACATGCACTCACACACTCACACACACACACACACACACATGCGCACACACACACACACACACACACACACATGCGCGCACACACACACACTCATGACACACACTGAATTGAGATGCAGCTTTTGGTTTGACCTCTCTCTCTCCCTCCCCGTGTGCGTGTGTGTGTGTGTGTCAGATGTGTCGTGAGTGTGTGTGTGTGTGTGTGTGTGTGTGTGTGTAGATCTCCACAGTTGCTGCTCCGTGTGTTGAGGGTCTGCGCTTCCCGGAGTCACCAGACTTTACATCAGTGTAACTGCTGCGCTGCTGGTGCACACCTCGGCCCTGCACGCGTGTGTGTGTGTGTGTGTGTGTGTGTGTGTGTGTGTGTGCGCGCGTGTGTGTTTTTTACTGCGCTCCTCTTGTCTTTGTAAAGCTGCAGCTCACTTGTACAAATCACTGGTATATTTTGATAAAGTTTTTTTTCCTCTTGTTTTAAATGATGTCGTTGTCCTAAGCTCGGTGTGTGTGTGTCTGTGAGTCGGGGTGTGTGTGTGTCTCGACTACTGGTTTTGACCCCTTTATCTGCCTTTTCTTTGATGATTTACACCAATAAACAGTTTCCAAATCACCCCCTGCGACTCCTCTTTGCTGTGTCACATCGTGACTGTAAGCTTTTATTATTGGATCTATTTATAGGAGTGTAATGTGTGTACTGTATACACTGTGTGTACTGTGTGTATTATCTGACCCCTCGGTGATGCGGGAGAGATGAGATGAGGTTAGATTGAGATTAGATTTAGATGAGGTGAGATTTAGATGAGGTTAGATGAGATTAGATGAGATAAGGTGAGATTAGATGAGGTTAGATTTAGATGAGGTTAAATGAGATGAGGTTAGATGAGATGAGGTTAGATTTAGATGAGATGAGGTTAGATTTAGATGAGGTTAAATGAGATTAGATGAGATGAGGTTAGATTTAGATGAGATTAGATTAGATAAGGTTAGATTTAGATGAGGTTAGATTTAGATGAGGTTAAATGAGATTAGATGAGGTGAGGTTAGATTTAGATGAGGTTAAATGAGGTGAGGTTAGATTTAGATGAGGTGAGGTTAGATTTAGATGAGGTTAAATGAGATTAGATGAGGTTAGATGAGATGAGGTTAGATTTAGATGAGGTTAAATGAGATTAGATGAGGTGAGATTTAGATGAGGTTAGATTTAGATGAGGTTAAATGAGGTTAGATGCGATGAGGTTAGATTTAGATGAGGTTAAATGAGATTAGATGAGATGAGGTTAGATTTAGATGAGGTTAAATGAGATTAGATGAGGTTAAATGAGATGAGGTTAGATTTAGATGAGGTTAAATGAGATTAGATGAGGTTAGATTTAGATGAGATGAGGTTAGATTTAGATGAGGTTAAATGAGATTAGATGAGGTTAGATGAGATGAGGTTAGATTTAGATGAATCGTGTAATGACACTGTAATGTCACAGCAGCCACTTGACTGATTATATAAGTAGATGTAGAATATAGAAGATTAAAGGGATGAGATTTTTAGTCACTGAGTAACGAGTGTGAGATTCGTCTGAGTGTGTGTGATGGGGAGACGGCACGACAGACGGTAGATTAATGTGCACTGATGGAATAATCTGTTGTTTTTGTTTACGCCACTGATTATAAATAAGTTCTAAACATTTTGGCTGCACCACATTGTGACTCTGTGGTATCCAGTGTGACGACGCCCCTGTGGGATCCACACACCCAGATCCATAAAGACGCCGTGTGTGTGTGTGTCCTGTACAGAGACCTGACTGAACTCAACACCACTGAACCATCAGCTCTGGGACGAACTGGAGACTCGACATCACAGCATCAGCACCTGAACTTCTGAACACACACACACACACACACACACACACACTTTGGACTGAAATGTTTAACAGGCTCAGGCTGGGGTGTCCACATACTTTTGGCGCACCGTGTGTAAATGTTGATGTGTATAAAAACCTACAGCATATATTGATTACATTTTTCCTCGATTGATAAAACACTAAACCCTTCTGTTGGAACCAAATCCTCAGTTTCCTGAAGCCCCTTACTGAACCATCAGCACTTTCCAGCTGTTTAGACACATCTGGTCTGAGCACAGGTGGCAAAAGTCAAACACAATTCAAGCTCAGGGGTCACCGGTTGAACACAACAGCTCACACTTGACCACACTTGTGGCTAATGATGTGAGGGTACATATAAGGAGGAGCACTGGAGTGTGAGGAACCACAATGGACCGACATCTAAGAGGAGCAGGTCGAGTGCCGGTGTACTGTAGTATTGTAACGGAGGCTTCGTCTGACTGTCTGTAGGCCTGTAACATTGTTGGTGTCCCTGGGCAGCGTGGTGGCGATGTAGCTGGCCTGTGGGGTGACATGGGTGTGGCCTGTGGGGTGACATGGGTGTGGCCTGTGGTGACATGGGTGTGGCCTGTGGGGTGACATGGGTGTGGCCTGTGGGGTGACATGGGTGTGGCCTGTGGGGTGACATGGGTGCGGCCTGTGAGGTGACATGGGTGTGGCCTGTGGGGTGACATGGGTGTGGCCTGTGGTGACATGGGTGTGGCCTGTGGGGTGACATGGGTGTGGCCTGTGGTGACATGGGTGTGGCCTGTGGGGTGACATGGGTGTGGCCTGTGGTGACATGGGTTTCCCCCCGCTGCCTGGCCAGAGAAACTGTCTGATCAATACATAAATAACTACATGTGTGGTGTGTGAAATAGTGTGTTATTGTGTGTGTGAGTGTGTTATTGTGTGTGTCTGTGTTTTATTGTGTGTGTCTGTGTTTTATTGTGTGTGTGTGTGTGTGTGTGTGTGTGTCTGTGTTATTGTGAGTGTTTTATTGTGTGTGTGAGTGTGTTATTGTGTGTGTCTGTGTTTTATTGTGTGTGTGAGTGTGTTATTGTGGGTGTAAGTGTGTTATTGTGTGTGTGTGTGTGTGTGTGTGTGTGTGTGTGATATTGTGTGTGTGAGTGTGTTATTGTGTGTGTGAGTGTGTTATTGTGTGTGTCTGTGTTTTATTGTGTGTGTGTGTGTTATTGTGTGTGTGTGTGTGTGTTATTGTGTGTGTGTGTGTGTGTGTGTTATTGTGTGTGTGTGTGTGTTATTGTGTGTGTGTTGTCGTGTGTGTGTGTGTGTGTGTGTGATATTGTGTGTGTGTGTGTGTGTATGTTGTTTTTTGCGTCTGTTGTGTGTGTGTGTGTGTGTGTGTGTGTTGTTTTGTGTGTGTGTTGTTGTGTGTGTGTGTGTGTGATATTGTGCGTGTGTTGTTGTGTGTGAGTGTGTGTGTGTGTTATTGTGTGTGTGTTGTTGTGTGTGTGTGTGTGTGATATTGTGCGTGTGTTGTTGTGTGTGAGTGTGTGTGTGTGTTATTGTGTGTGTGTGTTGTTGTGTGTGTGTGTGTGTGATATTGTGCGTGTGTTGTTGTGTGTGAGTGTTATTGTGTGTGTGTGTTGTTGTGTGTGAGTGTGTGTGTGTGATATTGTGCGTGTGTTGTTGTGTGTGAGTGTGTGTGTGTGTTATTGTGTGTGTGTGTTGTTGTGTGTGAGTGTGTGTGTGTGTTATTGTGTGTGTGTGTTGTTGTGTGTGAGTGTGTGTGTGTGTTATTGTGTGTGTGTTGTTGTTGTGTGTGTGTGTGATATTGTGCGTGTGTTGTTGTGTGTGAGTGTGTGTGTGTGTTATTGTGTGTGTGTGTTGTTGTGTGTGAGTGTGTGTGTGTGTTATTGTGTGTGTGTTGTTGTTGTGTGTGTGTATGATATTGTGCGTGTGTTGTGTGTGTGTGTGTTGTTGTTGGTGTTGTGTGTGTGTGTTTGTGTGTGTGTGTGTGTGTTGTTGTTGTGTGTGTGTATGATATTGTGCGTGTGTTGTGTGTGTGTGTGTTGTTGTTGGTGTTGTGTGTGTGTGTTTGTGTGTGTGTGTGTGTGTTGTTGTTGTGTGTGTGTATGATATTGTGCGTGTGTTGTGTGTGTGTGTGTGTTGTTGTTGGTGTTGTGTGTGTGTGTGTGTGTATTCAATTCAATTCAATTCAGTTTTATTTGTATAGCGCTTTTAACAATTGACATTGTCTCAAAACAGCTTTACACAATCAAAAGAATTATTTAAGTTTGTATGGAATGTGAATGTGTATGAATCAAAATGTTCAGATATTCCCTGGTGAGCAAGCCCGAGGGCGACAGTGGCAAGGAAAAACTCCCTGAG
The DNA here is from genome assembly GCA_030522415.1 of Channallabes apus. Classification (NCBI taxonomy): domain Eukaryota; kingdom Metazoa; phylum Chordata; class Actinopteri; order Siluriformes; family Clariidae; genus Channallabes; species Channallabes apus. The sequence continues at coordinate 59,611,681 of CM060107.1, forward strand.
ACGGTAATAGGAAGAAACCTTGAGAGGAACCAGACTCGACAGGGAACCCATCCTCATCTGGGTGAAACAGATAGCAGGAAATGATCTGCATTTATACAGTGTTAAGTGTTAGGTTCAGCTATAATAGTTGATGTTAATTGATGTTATAATAGTTGATGTAAAATGGAGTCCAGTAGTTATTGGAGACTCAGATAGACTTGTAGAAAGTTCCAGTCCTGAACTATCGAATTGTCAAGTCCTCAGAGAAACAGCAGACACCAGTCGAGGCCAGAACCATCTTCTAAGTAGATAGAATCATCACCAGACACCAGACGCATCCTAAAGAGACACACGGGGCATCCATGCGATGAGACCTCCAACCAGAAACCGGGCACCAGGATGGACCAGACAGGTCCGGAGGGCAGAGGGAGTCTGGATCACTGGCAGCTCAGGAACCACATGTGTAGCTCGACAGAGAGAGAGAGAGAAAGAGTGAAAGGGGGAGACAGGGGGAGAGAGGAAAGAGAAAGAGGGGGAGGAAGAGAAGAGGAGGAGAGATTGCAATTAGGTATGGTCACAGTCACAATGTCTAATGTGAATGTATATTTACTGTAGAATATGATGATATTATGTATGATATTGTGCGTGTGTTGTGTGTGAGTGTGTTATTCATATTTCTATTTTTCCATATACAACATATTTATTTTCATATTTCTTATTTTATTTTAATGTCTCATGTAATTTGTAAACCATATGTGCATATTATGTTCTAATATAATATTTGATAGCGATTATGGGTGTGTGTGTGGGGGGGGGATCCATGGCAGGGAAGCATTTCAGCGCATAACACGTGGGGGGGGGGGGGGCATTTCAGCGCATAACAGGTGTTACAAAACAATTGAGCTTGTTCTTTTGTCATTTCTTCAACCAATCAAAGGGCTTGTGATCAGTGTTTCTACTGTCGATGCATATCGCCTTTTAAACCAACGCACGAGCGCGCAATAATCCTAGACAACTCAATCCGGCCAGACTAATCATCAACAACAGGTGTGCTCGAAGAACCGACTTAGCCGGAGCGTAATTAGCACGATGATCTCATCTTAGATGTGTCAAGTGACGTACGAAGAACCGACCCCTGGAAAAACAACAAAAACAGAGTACAGATAAACTCTTCTCATGTTACTTCCTCTGTACAGCTCCACTTTACTGTAATTATTACTGTAATTAGCATAATTAAATTCATTAGTGGGCAAAGTGTATGAATTGTGGATTAATTGTCTGGTTAATTGTCTCCTGCAGGAGCCTAATTAACAGCGGGACTTTTGGAGCTCCAGGGCAGAACCAGACAGACCCATTGAAGATGGAGCGATACCTGGTGAAAGGTTCTGAAGCTCCACCCCTAAGTAACTCCACCCACTCCAACTCATCCACTCAGGAAGCAGAGATGGGCATCATGGTGGCGACAGAGCGGCTGGCGGTGGCATCACTGCTGGGTTTGCTGGCGTTATCGACCGCTGTAATGAACGCCGCTGTCATCGCTGCCATATTGACCACCAGGAAGCTCCGCCTCCCCGCCAACTACCTCATCTGCTCGCTGGCTGTCACCGACTTCCTGGTTGCGGTGCTGGTGATGCCGCTGAGCATCCTGTACATCGCCATGACGACATGGAGCCTGGGTCGCGTGGTGTGTGAGGTGTGGCTGAGCGTGGACATGACCTGCTGCACCTGCTCCATCCTGCACCTGTGTGTCATTGCACTCGACCGCTACTGGGCCATTACCAAGGCGGTGGAGTACACGCACAAGAGGACACCACGTCGTGCCCTTACCATGGTCACCAGCGTCTGGGCGGCCTCTATGTTAATCTCAGCCCCGCCCCTTTTCTGGCGTCGGCGACTCGCTGATGTTCACGAGTGTGCGATTGAACATGACCAGCTGGGCTACAGCATCTACTCCACCTTTGGAGCCTTCTACATCCCCATGACCCTGATCCTCATCCTGTATTATCGCATTTACAGCGCGGCCAAGTCCCTATATCAGAAACGCACTGCAGTCATTAACACTAAACTCAGTAAACATCAGTAAGTCCAGGGTGTACCCCGCCTCGTGCCCGGAGTCTCCTGGGATATGTGTGTGTTATTGTGTTGTGTGTTTGTGCGCAGTGGCGGTTCTACACTGAATTTTGCCCTGGGCAAGAATCCCTCCCAGCGCCCACCCAAATAAAATAAAAAACTTCACGTTTTGTACACACCACACGTTTTATTAAACTACTCATTACTTAAATAAATATACTGTGTACAAACAGATATTATATAAATATAGAATTAATATAGAGCTAATCACACAAAAGAAATATAACTTATTTACTTCACTGCAGAACAGAAACCACAAACTGAAACTAAAATCTGACTTTTCTGGCCTTTCTAGATGTAAAGTCATGAATAATGGCCTCATATGAGATCTGCTGCCCTATTGCATGATTTCTGCTTATGACAGCGAGGCCAGTGAGCCGTTCCTGAGACATGGTGGACCTCAGGTATGTCTTGATTAACCTGAGTTTGGAAAAGCTCCTCTCTGCTTGAGCTACAGTCACTGGCAATGTAAGTGCAATCCTGAGAGCAGTCCAAAAGTTGGGGTAGATCTCAGATAGATCCTTATCGTGCAGAAAAGTGAGAAGCTCAAAGAGGCTCATGGTTTTTGATGGCAGTCATTAGACACTTTATTAATCTAATCTAATCTAATCTAATCTAAGGGAGGGAACAATTAGCTCCTTGGTTAATTTACTTTGGCCTTTTTCTCTCCATCGCTGTGTTTATACTTTATAAGACGCTGTCACTCACGACCAGAAGTCAAGACTAAACCAGTTCACCTCCACATCACAGGGATTAAAGTGAAAAAAAGTCTTCTGACTGAACTTTTTTCAGGCCGAGCCATATTCCTTTAACAAACACTTTATTTAAATAGTCGAGACCAATAGCTTTAGGGGAGATTAAACCGCTTTAATATTGCCAGTTTGCATATTTTAAAAGCTATTTGTAATCTTTGAAAAAAACATACCTTCACAAATAATCAACCATCTACCACATATCTTTTCAGTGCATGTTTTTATTTATCTTATAACACCAAACAATGTTTTGTGAAACTCTTAATAATTAACAGAAAAAAGTAATAGCACCACCATTAAATTCCAAAAAGTGCTTTTTCAGTGCATGTTTTATGTATCTTCGTTTTCAGCTTAGATGACAAATCGGATTTCCAGTAAGCAGCAATGCCATGTGTGCAAGTACGTTTACACTGCAGGTCTCGATGCTTAATTCCGATTTGTTGCCTATATCAGATTTTTCTGACCGTCTGTTTACACGTTATTTCCACTATGACTCATATCCGATTCACGTGTTTACACTCTCCATACCATCTGAAACATCGCGCATACTTAAAGGGAGGTTCTTGCGCTGCACACTGGCCAAGAAAGATGAAGGTGAAATATGCTTAACACTATCTCTGCTATATATGCTCGCGCACCATGGTTTTAAAACGGAGGAGGAGGAAAAAACGGCATAATTGCAGCCTGCGCATATGCTTTATTCACCAAATACTGATTTAATGTTATTCAGCCCAAATAAGCATTAACACAAGGCGTGTGTGTTGGAGGGGGGGGGGGGGGTATGGGGGCGTTGTTCTTTTCCTTTTCCATGTCACCTGCGATGGTGTGATTCCACACGCGCTTCCACAGGAGAATAACATTACGTCATTAAACCGCGAAGAAGTGGCAGTTTTAATGACGTACAGAACACAACGACTCAGGGAATCCGATCCGTCTGTTTACACGACAATCACATCAGCACATATCTGATTTATATCCGATTTATTTCCACATATGAAGGAGGCCTGAAACCGATCTCGAAATATCGGAATGCATGCGGACACTGTTATATGTGTCACATATGAGCAAAAAAATCGGAATTGGGTCACATTCACCTGCAGTGTAAACGTAGCCTATAGACAATCTTGAAAGTGCACTCTTGTCTTTGACAACTGATTGCATTAAATTAACTAGTGGTTGTGAGACTGTGAGCGACAGGTCATGCTCCGCTATGAAAGAACATAGACGCACTTTTACATCGCGCACACGGTCGGCCACAGATGTGTGAATCTCCGTTGTGGTTCTTGTGGCAGCAGACAGGGAGCATGTGTACTGTTAGAGCACGAACCGCAGCATTGTGACGAGCTGCTGACTGATGGCGAACTCGCACTTTGTTTTGCCATTATTGCCATATTGAAGTTTCCTGTGGCATACTGTGCAGAGACACCTACCTGGATGTTTGATTTTTTTTAGTCCACGAACTAAAAGGCTTGCCATTCTCCCCAATTTCGCTAAGCCAAGCCCATCTCCATTTATTTATTTACACTTTTATCAATCTCCGAAACATCGGATCCTTCCTGCATTAAGTGTGTCCATGCTATCTTAAATATAGTTATACCTCAGCCTGACATGTAGTTCTTCAAAACTAAACCAAAACCCGGAGTGGATCCATACCGGAGTGATAACAAAACGCTTAGAGTGGAGAGAGGAACGTGCAGTCGCTCCACTCCAGGCTTTGATCACATCCTCCTCAGCAGGCTGAATACACTGTCTTTCCTTAATTTAACACCCATGTAAGCCTATATATACACACAGCATTAAAATTATGAAAAGTGAATTTTAAACATTAAGGACAGGCAGAACAGTGTGATTGACGGAAATCCGTCGTAACGACGGAGAACTTTAATCCCTGACATCATCATCGCTTTATTATCTATTGTTATTAGACATTTCACACAATTAAATAAATGAAAAAAGTGCAAATTACTGGTGTGTGTTTATAATATTTTGAATGAAATGTGTTATTTGTAAGAAAGTCAGGTAGACATCATTTAGCCCCCTTCATGTCCGCTTCATTCAGGAGAGCTGAACTGTACTCTGTGCCCCCCCCCCCCCCTCCGTTTACTTTACAGTAAACCTTGTAGTGTTTATCTTTTACACACTGTGACTTTACACGTCTGTTTAAACACTTTCACTCTGACTGACATCATCTCCTCACTGGAACATTACATTTAACATGTTTTTGCACTTTTTGAAATACCTCAAATAAACAGTTTCAGGTACTGTGTTTTAATCCTCACACTCTACAGGCAACTTCATTACCCCCCGCCCCACACACACACACACACACAAATATGCATGCAGAATAATAATAATAATAATAATAATAATAATAATAATAATAAATAACTATTTTTTTTTAAAAAGCCCGGGAAAATAAAGTCATGAAAAGTAGACGGAAACACGTCCAATCTGGCAACCCCACTTTCCAGACGTTTCCACACGGGCGGAGGGAGGTGCAGCCAATCAGCGTGCAGTATTTTTTCGCGCTCTAATGGGTTCGTTTGAGCGCGAGCTCCGTGAATCTCCGCAGTCATCTGAGGTGAATAAACTCCTGAGGCGCTTCATCTCCGAGGGTGAGAGAAATAAAACATTTATTACATTAATGTTCACTGTAACTCACTGTGGAGCCGAGTTTATCAGCTTATGGCGAATAAACAACTAGTGTAACTGTTAACTGAGAGAGTCTTCTTTAAAAAAGTGGATTTTATTATGAATAAAAGGATAAACAGCACATAATCTGTACGCAGTGTTAGCTTAGCACAGCTTGTTAGCCCAATGATGAGTATTAAAGTTAATGTAGATTAGACATGAGTGTGCACAGACTAATTTATTAAAAAGTAAAAATGTTTTCATTCTTAACCTCTTCCTGTATGAGCATTTTAGAGATAAATATTCGAGATTATTACTTAGAATAAGCAGGAATTTGAAACTGGTGGGTTTTGGATGATTTTTACCCTGCCTGTTGTGTGTGTGTGTGTGTGTGTGTGTGAGAGAATTATGTGACTGATGAGAGACAGTGAGGAAAGAAAGACAGATACAGGACGCAGTGTCAGTGAGATCTTTACTGAGTTTATTAAAACAATCTGTAAGATGAGTTAAAGGTTCAGTCAGTGACCAGGACCAGACAGAGGATCAGACAGAACCAACACTCACAGCGAGGGAAAACAACCAGGAACCAGAGTCACGGCTACAGGTCCAACGGGTCAGTCACACTAATACAGGAGTCTGAGAGTTTACTACACACACGGAGGTGAGAGAGAAACAAAAAAAAGAGAAGTGCCAAATAACTGCGCTGGCTTGTGAGTGTGTGTGTGAGATTTGAACTCGTGAGTGTGTTCCTGCCGGTGGAGTGTTGTGCTGTGCTGGGAGTTGTAGTTCATGTTTGTAGTCAGGGACCTGTAGTTGTGTATTCAGTTCAAATTCAGAAACAAGTTCTCATTGCCACCACTCAGGTCATGTGACCTTATTGGCACCGTGTTCTATAACGGCCTCAGGTTAGTCAGAGGTGTGTTTCAGGGTGGGGCTCTGCTTCATTACTGTGAGGTAATGTGCTGGAGCTGTTTAAGGGTGCTTTCACACCTACAGCATTTGTTGCGCACCAAACGGGTTTGGTCCCTTGGTTTGGGTTCGTTTGCGTTGATGTGAATGCAATCTCGGTACTTTGGTGCGCACCAAATCAATCGATCCGAGACCTGCCTGAAAGGGTGGTACGGTTCGTCTGGTGTGAAAGCAACCAAACCAAATCTGACGAAATGGTATAGTTTAATCCACTTTGGGTATAAGAGATACGGGGTTGTGGGTAAAATTCTTTTCACTTCCTTTTGACTCCATTAAATTTTTCAAGCTATCGACTCGCGATGAAATCAAACCGCGGAGAAACGTGGAGTCTTGAAGAAATTAAGTGCCTCATAGATATATGGTTGGATGAACATAAAAACAGCTGCATTCATGCGCCGGCTAATAACAAAATGATAATTCAGGAGGAGGGCACGTCTCTTCTCCCTGAAGTGGCGGCGATGCGCCGTTGGCGAGATGAATAAACCGGGAAGCTGGTTTGGAGTCGCAGCCGCGAATCGTGTTTGAAGTTAATTATCTGAAAATAATGATTTGCACGTACAATGTAGTGCGCGAGGATCAGCGCCATGAGAGCAAAGCAAAGCTGTTCCTCCATGATTATTGAAAGTGGCGCGATTTTCTGAAAATAGTCTTCGCGGTCTATTTTGGTTTGTTTAGAACTCTCCATATGTTAAAGCAAACCGTACCCACGTCTGTTTACTGCATTGTAACATTTTTCTGACTGGTGCGGACTAAAGCAATCGAACTGTAGGTGTGAAAGCACCCTAAGACCTGTCCAACATGACTGACGTTCAGAGAAACTATTTTAGATGATACATACACAATTATTTAAAGGAAGTGTTTTTTTTTCCAAAACTATCTTTTTACAGATTCTAATGTCTTTTAAATCTCAATAATGGTTATTAGTGTAAACAACAGTTATATGTTATAATGAGTACCGAGGTAGATTTCTGCTGTTCTGTGTTTCCCGCAGGTCTGAAACACACTTCAGGTGGAAGCTGGAGGAGCTGAGTGTATTCCCTCCCGAAAAACAAACTGTTCAATTACAGATACCAAGCAACAAATACAAGTGAGCTTTATTTTGATCCACTGTAAATTTCTGTTACACTTTTATTCCCAAATGTTTAAACATGTTTCAGGAACTGTCTCAATTCTCAAATCTATAAACACAAAATAAAAAGAGTTTACTATGTCAAAACTCCATAAATCTCTTGTGAAATGAAACAACACTCAGACCCATGTTCTCTCTCCTCAAAACTGATTCCTTCCACCCAGACACTACACACAGCTCTCACACACTTATCTCTTACAGAGCACCAGATACACACTGATGTGATCAGTTCAAACATTAAAAGTCTTTGTGTTTTGCCTTCATGAGGGATAAGTACACATACAGTGGAGTGAAAAACTATTTGCCCCCTTCCTGATTTCTTATTCTTTTGCATGTTTGTCACACTTAAATGTTTCTGCTCATCAAAAACCGTTAACTATTAGTCAAAGATAACATAATTGAACACAAAATGCAGTTTTTAAATGAAGGTTTACGTTATTAAGGGAGGAAAAAAACTCCAAATCTACATGGCCCTGTGTGAAAAAGTGATTGCCCCCCTTGTTAAAAAATAACTTAACTGTGGTTTATCACACCTGAGTTCAATTTCTGTAGTCACCCCCAGGCCTGATTACTGCCACACCTGTTTCAATCAAGAAATCACTTAAATAGGAGCTACAGTACCTGACACAGAGAAGTAGACCAAAAGCACCTCAAAAGCTAGACATCATGCCAAGATCCAACGAAATTCAGGAACAAATGAGAACAAAAGTAATTGAGATCTATCAGTCTGGTAAAGGTTATAAAGCCATTTCTAAAGCTTTGGGACTCCAGCGAACCACAGTGAGAGCCATTATCCACAAATGGCAAAAACATGGAACAGTGGTGAACCTTCCCAGGAGTGGCCGGCCGACCAAAATTACCCCAAGAGCGCAGAGACGACTCATCCGAGAGGCCACAAAAGACCCCAGGACAACATCTAAAGAACTGCAGGCCTCACTTGCCTCAATTAAGGTCAGTGTTCACGACTCCACCATAAGAAAGAGACTGGGCAAAAACGGCCTGCATGGCAGATTTCCAAGGCGCAAACCACTTTTAAGCAAAAAGAACATCAAGGCTCGTCTCAATTTTGCTAAAAAACATCTAAATGATTGCCAAGACTTTTGGGAAAATACTTTGTGGACCGACGAGACAAAATTTGCACTTTTTGGAAGGTGCGTGTCCCGTTACATCTGGCGTAAAAGTAACACAGCATTTCAGAAAAAGAACATCATACCAACAGTAAAATATGGTGGTGGTAGTGTGATGGTCTGGGGTTGTTTTGCTGCTTCAGGACCTGGAAGGCTTGCTGTGATAGATGGAACCATGAATTCTACTGTCTACCAAAAAATCCTGAAGGAGAATGTCCGGCCATCTGTTCGTCAACTCAAGCTGAAGCGATCTTGGGTGCTGCAGCAGGACAATGACCCAAAACACACCAGCAAATCCACCTCTGAATGGCTGAAGAAAAACAAAATGAAGACTTTGGAGTGGCCTAGTCAAAGTCCTGACCTGAATCCTATTGAGATGTTGTTGCATGACCTTAAAAAAGCGGTTCATGCTAGAAAACCCTCAAATAAAGCTGAATTACAACAATTCTGCAAAGATGAGTGGGCCAAAATTCCTCCAGAGCGCTGTAAAAGACTCGTTGCAAGTTATCACAAACGCTTGTTTGCAGTTATTGCTGCTAAGGGTGGCCCAACCAGTTATTAGGTTCAGGGGGCAATTACTTTTTCACACAGGGCCATGTAGGTTTGGATTTTTTTTCTCCCTAAATAATAAAACCCCTCATTTAAAAACTGAATTTTGTGTTTACTTGTGTTATCTTTGACTAATAGTTAAATGTGTTTGATGATCAGAAACATTTTGTGTGACAAACATGCAAAAGAATAAGAAATCAGGGGGGGGGGGGGGGGGGCAAATAGTTTTTCACACCACTGTATAATACCCACAGGGATTAAAGTTTTCCGTCGTTACGACGGATTTCCGTCAGTCACACTGTTCCGCCTGTCCTTAATGTTTAAAATTCACTTTTCATAATGTTAATGCTGTGTGTATATATAGGCTTACATGGGTGTTAAATTAAGGAAAGACAGTGTATTCAGCCTGCTGAGGAGGATGTGATCAAAGCCTGGAGTGGAGCGACTGCACGTTCCTCTCTCCACTCTAAGCGTTTTGTTATCACTCCGGTATGGATCCACTCCGGGTTTTGGTTTAGTTTTGAAGAACTACATGTCAGGCTGAGGTATAACTATATTTAAGATAGCATGGACACACTTAATGCAGGAAGGCTCCGATGTTTCGGAGATTGATAAAAGTGTAAAAAAAAATAATAAATGGAGATGGGCTTGGCTTAGCGAAATTGGGGAGAATGGCAAGCCTTTTAGTTCGTGGACTAAAAAAATCAAACATCCAGGTAGGTGTCTCTGCACAGTATGCCACAGGAAACTTCAATATGGCAATAATGGCAAAACAAAGTGCGAGTTCGCCATCAGTCAGCAGCTCGTCACAATGCTGCGGTTCGTGCTCTAACAGTACACATGCTCCCTGTCTGCTGCCACAAGAACCACAACGGAGATTCACGCATCTGTGGCCGACCGTGTGCGCGATGTAAAAGTGCGTCTATGTTCTTTCATAGCGGAGCATGACCTGTCGCTCACAGTCTCACAACCACTAGTTAATTTAATGCAATCAGTTGTCAAGACAAGAGTGCACTTTCAAAATTGTCTATAGGCTACGTTTACACTGCAGGTAAATGTGACCCAATTCCGATTTTTTTGCTCATATGTGACACATATAACAGTGTCCGTGTAAACAGGAAAAACCGCATGCATTCCGATATTTCGAGATCGGTTTCAGGCCTCCTTCATATGTGGAAATAAATCGGATATAAATCAGATATGTGCTGATGTGATTGTCGTGTAAACAGACATCGGATTTCCTGAGGCATTGTGTTCTGTACGTCATTAAAACTGCCACTTCTTCGCGGTTTAATGACGTAATGTTATTCTCCGGTGGAAGCGCGTGTGGAATTACAACATCGCAGGTGACGTGGAAAAGGTAAAGAACAACGCTATCCCCCCCCCCCCTCCAACACACACACACGCATTGTGTTAATGCTTATTTGGGCTAAATAACATTAAATCAGTATTTGGTGAATAAAGCATATGCGCAGGCTGCAATTATGCCGTTTTTTCCTCCTCCTCCGTTTTAAAACCATGGTGCGCGAACTTTGCATATATAGCAGAGATAGTGTTAAGCATATTTCACCTTCATCTTTCTTGGCCAGTGTGCAGCGCAAGAACCTCCCTTTAAGTATGCGCGATGTTTCAGATGGTATGGCGAGTGTAAACACGTGAATCGGATATGAGTCATAGTTAAAAGAACGTGTAAACAGACGGTCAGAAAAATCTGATATAGGCAACAAATCGGAATTAAGCATCGAGACCTGCAGTGTAAACGTACTTGCACACATGGCATTGCTGCTTACTGGAAATCCGATTTGTTACTGTATAAGCTGAAAACGAAGATACATAAAACATGCACTGAAAAAGCACTTTTTGGAATTTAATGGTGGTGCTATTACTTTTTTCTGTTAATTATTAAGAGTTTCACAAAACATTGTTTGGTGTTATGAGATAAATAAAAACATGCACTGAAAAGATATGTGGTAGATGGTTGATTATTTGTGAAGGTATTTTTTTTTCAAAGATTACAAATAGCTTTTAAAATATGCAAACTGGCAATATTAAAGCGGTTTAATCTCCCCTAACCGCTATTGGTCTCGACTATTTAAATAAAGTGTTTGTTAAAGGAATATGGCTCGGCCTGAAAAAAGTTCAGTCAGAAGATTTTTTTTCACTTTAATCCCTGTTTAACACGTTAATATCAGATCTATGAGGAAGAGAGCAAGAGAGTAGAAATAACTCCTTTATATATGAAATAATTCTAACATCATGTAAAATTATTTTTAACTGTTTTTTAAATATTTTTAACTGTTGTCAAAGCTATACCCCACTTGTATTGTGGAGACACGCCCCACAGAACTGGGGGGCGGGTTCAGTAGAGGTCATTAACATTTAAAGGAGCATGTACTGAAACAGGTTGCTGAGAACAGAGCTACTTTTTACCAGGTAAAAGTCATGTTTTTTTTACACAACAATTGAGAATTTTTAATTAAAGTATATTACAAACTTTTCATTAGGACCCTAAAGAATCATATTAACTCATGCAAAATTGAGACTGTATGTCTCCTTTAAGATTAGGAAGGTTCAACCCCCCCTATAAGTCTTATTCTTAGTCTTATTATAAGTCTTGGTCTTTTATTTTGCCAAACAAATTTTGAAATCATTTTTTTTTATTTATTAAATGCTGAGACTGGGACCCAAACAGGAAGGGATTGAAATAGAAAGAGGAGTCTTGGCAATATGTTCATTTTCACTTTTTCTACTTTTCCAAACATAGATAGAGGTAATACTTCCCATCTAACTATCGGTCCCCAGACGTCTGTTGAGTGTTGTAAGAAGAAGGGGAGATGCCACACAGTGGTGAAAATGGCCTTGTCCCAACTTTTTTGGGATTTGTTGACACCGTGAAATTTGGAATCAACATATTTTTCCTTTAAAATGATACATTTTCTCGGATTAAACTTTTGATCTGTCATCTATGTTCTATTCTGAATAAAATATTGACATTTGCCATCTCAACATCATTGCATTCAGTTTTTATTCACAATCTGTTTAGTGTCCCAACTTTTTTGGAATCCGGTTTGTAGATCTTTTTTTATAGTTTCAAAAAGCCATGTGTAATTTGCTGCGTATAGATGTGATACTGTAGGCATAAGGATGACCCCGAGGTATCTAAAACCCTGACTAGACCATTGAAAAGATACCTCATTGTCTAGCTGTGATGGCCAGTATCCTGATATCATTCTGCTTCAGACTTATCTGCATTTACTTTGTATCCAGAGACAGATCCATAATCTTCAAGGAATTCTAATAGGGCTGGTATAGAAGTAAGAGGGTTTTCAATGAATAGTAGCACATCATCTGCATATAACGATATCTTGTGACATTTTCCTCCTCTATCTTTTATCCCCTGTATTCTACTATTACTCCTTATTAGTTCTGCTAGTGGTTCAATACTAAGTGCAAATAAAACTAGGGACATTGCGTCTCCCTGGTAGGTTCCCCTACCTAGATAAAAAAATTCTGAACAATAACCATTAACTCGAACTCTTGATTTAGGATTCTTATAAAAAACTATTACCCATTTAATAAAAGTGCCATGTAGTTTAACGTCTGTTTCAAAAACACCTAGTCTACTCTATCAAATGCCTTTTCAGCATCTAAGCTGAGAAGCATTGAAGGTGTTTTACTATCTTTTCCAATCTGCTGTAAATTTTTGGTTTTTCTTATATTATTTATTGCATACCTTTCATTGATAAATCCAGTCTGATCTGGTTTGATCAACTTTTTAATATGTTTTTGAATTCTAATTGCTAATATTGAAGTTAAAATTTTCATATCTTGACATAATAAGCTTATTGGTCTGTAAGCCATACATTGTGTAGGATCATTTCCGCTTTTATGAATTACAGTAATGATTGCATCAGACCACGAATGTGCTGAATCTCCATACTGCAATACATAATTATATACCTTGCATAAATTTGGAACTAATTCATTTACAAATGCCTTATAGAATTCCCCGGGTAGTCCATCTATCCCTGGTGACTTATTATTATTTTTATTTTACTATAGTTTCTCTTATTTCTTCTGTAATAGGAGATATCATTTCCTTCGCCTCTTCTTCTGTTATCTTATTGAAATCAATGGGTTTCAAAAAATGTTTTACTTTTTCTTCCTTATTTACAAGTTTCTGACCCTCATATAGTTTTTTGTAATAATCTTCAAATGCATTCACTATGTCCTTTGGTTGAGTTGACATTAGTAATATGACATTAGTGTATCTGGGTGTTTGATTTTTGGAACAACTCTGCTCGCTTGAGCCTTACGTAAGTGAAAAGCTAAAAGTCTACTTGTTTTGTTACTCATCTCGTAGTATTTTCTGCTTACAAATTTAAGTGCCCCCTCTGCTTTATATGTAAGTAAGTCATGCAGTTTCTTTCTTTCCTGTTTTAGGCCTTGTTCACACGGGCGTTAAATTTTGGATAAACGAACGCACTCTGAACGTCCTAGACGTTTATGTTGCATTTTTGTAGTGGCGCTCGATTGACTTATACACTGGCGTTCGTTTGTCTCTGTCTAACGCTAGCCTGCAGCCCAAATTGTAGTTTGTGTGTTAACCTGTGGAGGCAGTGTCGGGAACTGGATATGAAAGCCCGCTGCTATTGGGTTCACCCTCTGACTGCACAATGTCGAATTAAAGGAAGTTTTTTTGTGGTTTATGAAGAAATGCAAAAATTTTCGCGCATGTTTTTCAACAATTTATTTAATTTAGCTTTTTTTCAGCATTTCCCTCTGTATAGCATGTAGGATGATGGGATATATCCGGTCCTCCGAAGCGTAAAATGAACGGTAAGAAAACGCACTAGAAGCGTTTTCCTTGCGTTCGTTGGGATTTGAACTGCCAGAAAAAGCTGCATGATTTAGGGTGCAAGTGTCTCCAAACAACCACTAAACCTAGTTCTCTAATTATCCCTAAAATAACTTTTACTTTTTTTGGTCGTGGTCCCTTTTCCACTGGTAACCTATCTAATACACAATTAAAGTCTCCACCTATTAAATATGTTCCCTCACCCTTCTGTACTAATAGAGACAACATTCTTGAAAAACTGTGGGTGGTCTTCATTTGGTGCATTTTAAAATAGTAATTTTTTTGCCTGCAATTGTTCCAACTGCCATTACATATCTTCCCTCTCTGTCATTGTACATTTGCTCCATATTAAAAAAGACTGACTTGGCAAACATAATTGCTACACCTCTCTCCTTCCCTTTAGAAAATTAGGGACTATAGACCTGGTCCACCCACTCTCTTCTAAGTTTTAAATGCTCCCAGTCCGATAGGTGTGTCTCTTGAAGTGCGACAGAACATTGCATTTTTTTTAAAGCTGATTAAATTAGGGCTGCAACAACTAATCGATAAAATTGATAATTATCGATAATGAAATTCGTTGTCAATGAATGCCGTTATCGATTAGTTGGGCTGCTCACGTTACTGAGGAGCGCGACCACAAGATGCACAAATACACAAACAGATACACAGTCGCTCGCGCAATGGAGTTTACAGGAAAAAGCGCGCGCTCCAAGTCCTCCAAGGTATGGGAGCAATTTATATTAAACGCCTCTTATCGGGTGTTAAAATCGAGAGGTTTTCTGCCGTTTGTAGTGTCCGGTGAGCGCGGATGAAGTGCCGAGGGTTTTCTACACATAGGAGTCAGTGAGAGAGTTCACACGGGCTTTGGTGACGTGCGTTTGTCCGGCTGCGCGGTTATACGGTGTAAAAAAAAACGTTGCATGCAGTTTTTCTCGCCGTTCAAATCCGAACGAAAACAAGGAAAACACTTCTAGTTCGTTTTCTTCACGTTCATTTTACGCTTCGGAGGACCGGATATATCCCATCATCCTACACGCTGTACAGAGGGAAATGCAGGAAAAGGGCAAAATAAACAGAGTGAACCCAGTAGCGGCCATTTTTTTCTCTCCCTACGTCGCCATATTACGAGAATGTCTAGTACAGCAAAATGGTCTATATATATATATATATATATATATATATATATATATATATATATATATATAATTTTATTATTATTTTTTATTGAGAGAAAAAAAAAGGATAAAATACACGAGAGGATCGAAATAATGTATAAACCGTGACAAGGATCTAGTAGACACTTCAATTAAAAATAATATCATAATAATCTAGAAGTCTATTCTTCTTCTTAAGTTGAATTAATTTAAGAGAATTTAAAATTGAGGTCATTCTTAACAACTGAATGTCAGTGTATTTTATATATATATATATATATATATATATATATATATATATATATATATATATATATATACACACACACACACACACACACACACACACTGTCAACTCTGCAGTTATTGTTAAAAACAAAAATGTTGATTTACATAAAATAAGGTTTAAATGTCAAAATTAAAGATCATTAAACTCTATGTGGCTATTGCATTTTTTAAAGTTTACTTTTATACATAAATAACCTGATTTATGGTTTTATATAGTTAAGCAAAACATCAAATTAAAGCGTCTAGCTTTTATCCGATTAATCGAGATATATGTATGTATGTAGATGGCAAGTTGACAGTGTTATATATATATATATATATAAAAACAGTCAAGTTGCCATCTGCAATTATTGTTAAAAACAAAACAAATGTTGGTATGGTTTTATATACAATTATAAGCAAAACATCAAATGAAAGAAGCGCTTAGCTTTTATCCGATTAATCGAAACAATAATCGACAAACTAATCGATTATCAAAATAATCGTTAGTTGCAGCCCTAGATTAAATGTTTACTTTCTTTTTATTGGGCTGCTCAGTCCTTTCACATTATAACTAACACAAAGTACATCCTCCATTCAACTTGTTATATTATTATATGCGCTTGTATCCAATATGTTCCAGTAATACGAAAAAAAAGATAAAAACCTTGGTTGTCAAAGGGTGGTAATTAACTTGGACAAAAACGAAAACAGGAACTATGTACATGAAATAGGCTTGCACACATCCATTCAGCCCGGTTTGTCTCCCAAAGGCCAAATCCTGTTGTAAAAGGGGCAGAGAGTTGTGGCATTGACTCTCTAGGATATCAAAAGTGCACTGAGTGCTTGCAGCCTTTCTGTTTTGAAACATGGCTGCCTCCATAAGTGATTTCCACTCCACAATGTGTCAGAAAAACGTCCGTCTGTTTTAAATAGTCAGTTATTATCCCGACGATAATGGTAGAAAAAAACCTCTATAAACATGTCTTCACACACACACACACACACCAGGAAAAAAAATTCTTCTACATTTTAACTAGAGTTTACTCACATTCTGAAGCTGAAATGTCCTTTTAATACTGCACATGAGATCCTCATCTGTCTGTGATGCCGTGTCCAGTCTGCATCCACCTTTCCCTTGCACTGACCATCTTGTTGCCTTCAATTCAATTCAGTTTTATTTGTATAGCGCTTTTAACAATTGACATTGTCTCAAAACAGCTTTACACAATCAAAAGAATTATTTAAGTTTGTATGGAATGTGAATGTGTATGAATCAAAATGTTCAGATATTCCCTGGCGAGCAAGCCCGAGGGCGACAGTGGCAAGGAAAAACTCCCTGAGATGGTAATAGGAAGAAACCTTGACAGGAACCAGACTCGACAGGGAACCCATCCTCATCTGGGTGAAACAGATAGCAGGAAATGATCTGCATTTATACTGTGTTAAGTGTTAGGTTCAGCTATAATAGTTGATGTTAATTGATGTTATAATACTTGATGTAAAATGGAGTCCAGTAGTTATTCGAGACTCAGATAGACTTGTAGAAAGTTCCAGTCCTGAACTATCGAATTGTCAAGTCCTCAGAGAAACAGCTGACCACACCAGTCGAGGCCAGAACCATCTTCTAAGTATAGAGAATCATCCCCAGACACCAGACGCATCCTAAAGAGACACACGGGGCATCCATTCGATGAGACCTCCAACCAGAAACCGGGCACCAGGATGGATCAGACAGGTCCGGAGGGCAGAGGGAGTCTGGATCACTGGCAGCTCAGGAACCACATGTGTAGCTCGACAGAGAGAGAGAGAGAGAAAGAGTGAAAGGGGGAGACAGGGGGAGAGAGGAAAGAGAAAGAGGGGGAGGAAGAGAAGAGGAGGAGAGATTGCAATTAGGTATGGTCACAGTCACAATGTCTAATGTGAATGTATATTTACTGTAGAGTGCAAGCAGGGACTCCGGCAGGACTAACTATGACAGCATAACTAAAAGGGAGAGCCAGAAGGAAACACAAACATGAGGGGGAACTGAGATGTAAAGCAAACAATCACCTCACCGTCAACAAACCTGAGTGATCAAATGAGAGTGAGGAAGACAGCATCTAAACATACCAGTTCACCATAATACTCTACGTCCATGAGTCCCCCAGATCTGCTCCTTTACCTTATGGCAAATCTATTTATAAAATGCTTGGTTAAATAAATAGGTTTTTAGCCTAGACTTAAACACTGAGACTGTGTCTGAGTCCCGAACACTATTTGGAAGACTATTCCATAATTTTGGGGCTTTGTAAGAAAAAGCTCTGCCCCCAGCTGTAGTTTTCATAATACGCGGTACTGACAAGCAGCCTGCATCCTTTGACCGAAGTAGGCGTGGCGGATCGTAAGACACTAGCAGTTCGCTCAGATACTGCGGCGCGAGACCATTTAATGCCTTATATGTCAAGAGTAGTATTTTAAAATCAATGCGAAATTTCACAGGGAGCCAATGCAGTGAAGATAGGATAGGGGTGATGTGCTCATATCTTCTGGTTCTAGTGAGGACTCTCGCTGCTGCATTTTGGACTAGCTGAAGCTTGTTTATGCACCTAACTGAACAACCAGACAGTAAGGCATTACAATAGTCCAACCTAGAAGTGATAAAAGCATGAACTAGTTTTTCTGCATCATTTAGCGACAATATATTTCTTATTTTGGCGATATTTCTAAGGTGAAAGAATGCTATCCTGGTAATATTATCTACATGAGCTTCAAATGAAAGGCTGGAATCTATAATCACGCCGAGGTCTTTTACTGTTGCACTTGACGGAACAGAAAGGCCATCTAAAGTTACGGTGTGATCTAAGATTTTACTTCTAGCTGTATGCGGTCCTATGACTAGAACTTCTGTCTTATCCGGATTAAGCAGAAGGAAGTTAATTAGCATCCAATTTCTTATGTCCTGAACACATTGCTCAACTTTAGTAAGATGGTTTTTCTCATCAGGTTTTGTTGAGACGTATAGCTGTGTGTCGTCAGCATAACAATGAAAACTAATACCATGCTTACGGATTATGTTGCCCAGAGGAAGCATGTAAAGGGAAAAAAGCAGTGGGCCTAAAACTGAACCCTGCGGAACGCCAAACTCCACTAGAGAACATGCAGAATAATCACCATTTAAGTCTACATACTGATAACGATCGGTCAAATAGGATCTGAGCCAGGAGAGGGTTGTACCCTTAATTCCTACTAAATTTTCTAATCTGTGAAGAAGAATAGCATGATCAATGGTGTCAAAAGCTGCACTGAGGTCGAGTAATGCAAGCATAGTTACACAACCCTGATCAGAGGCCAATAGGAGGTCATTTACTACTTTAACGAGTGCTGTTTCTGTGCTGTGATGAGGCCTAAATCCTGACTGATACAGTTCATGCATGCCATTTCTATGTAGATATGAGCATAGCTGCTCCGCTACTATCTTTTCCAGAATCTTAGAGATAAAGGGGAGGTTTGATATTGGCCTGTAATTGGACAGCTGACAGGGGTCGAGGTCAGGTTTCTTAATTATTGGTTTAATAACTGCTACTTTAAAAGATTTTGGAACATAACCAATGCTGAGTGAGGAATTAATTATTCTCAACATCGGTTCTGTTATTACTGGTACTATCTGTTTAAGAAAATGTGTCGGTATAGGATCTAATATACAGGTTGATGAATTTGCAGAAGAGATGAGTGAAATTAGTTCATTCTCTTCAAGAGGAGTAAAGTATTCTAGGTTTGAATCTGACATGGCTAGGTTAACATCAGTATCAATTACATTGTTTGGTTTCAAAGCCTCAATTTTATGCCTGATATTTACAATTTTATTATTAAAAAAAGTTCATGAAGTCCTCACTATTGCATGATGTTGTTGTGGAGATTTCTGTAGTGGTCTTATTTCTGGTTAATTTGGCTACGGTATTAAATAAAAATCTAGGATTATTTTTATTTTCTTCTATAAGAGTGGAGAGATACGTTGATCTAGCTACACTAAGAGCTTTCCTATAGTTCAGGATGCTCTCTTTCCATGCTATTTGAAATACCAACAATTTAGTTTGACGCCATTTACGCTCTAATTTCCGAGCAGTCTGTTTTAAACTTCAGTATTTCTCTCGCTTTTGTCTCGTTCATTCACTCGAACTTTAATTCCCTGCTCCCATAGTGGTTGAGCAGCATCCATTAATGTTGGGAAGGTTTTCACTCCCGCCTCCAGATGGATCCTGATCTGCGCTGGATAGACTGTGCCCGCACATTCTTCGTCTTGAGCTGTTTCATCACGTCTCACACCTGTGCTCTTTTCCTCTGTAACTCTGGCGAATAATCGTTGTCAAAGTAGATCCGCTTTGCATTGTATAGTACCTCTTTCTGCGACCAGGCTTGTCGTTAAGATTGCATCTTAAACCGCAAAGTTCAGGAATCTCACTATTATTAATTGAGGAGGTGCGGCGGGACCTTTATGTTTTGCTGCAAGGGCCCTGTGTGCTCTTTTCAATCTTGGTTTCCATTTCTTGAGGCAATTGTAAAGTTGTAGTAAGCAAATTTATTACAAATCCCACTGCGTTTTCTCCTTCGCAGCCTTCAGGAACTTGGTATATTCTCAGATTATTTCGGCGAAGTCTATTTTGTAAGTCTTCGCATCTTTCCGTGAGATCCGCCTCTTGTTCCAGAAGAAATCGGAGCGCCCTTCCATGCCTCATCCCGGCCTCCTTAGCTACACCGATACGCTCTTTGGTCTCTCCAATTCTGCTCTCCAAACCGTTTGTTTTGCATTTCAGATCCTCAACTGAAGTCTTTAATTTTGTCAATGATGTTTTCGTTTTTGCCCATCTTGATTCTCTCTTCTTAGCGATTTCAGTTCGTCCATCACTTTAGAAAGTTCAGGCGCGGCCTAGCTTTAGCTTGCGTAGCAGGTCTAGGCTTGGGTATTTTTATTTTTAGATGTGTTCTTATATCTCGTTGACGTACTCATTCTGAAAACTATTTCTATTTGAACCGGTTATGTGAGTCGAGATTTATTGCAAAAATAAGACGGAGCTTAACTTTCAGCAGTGTGCCACCGGAAGTCCCATGCAAGGCCATTTTTGTGAATGAAATAAATGTTGTGTGGGATAATATAAGTTTCCTTTGGGCCTTTCTGGACGGGTTCACGAACAACACTGATCACTAAAACAGATCACTCTTTTTAAGAATGTTCCACAACTGTAAAGAGGAGGGAGAGAAGAGTGGCTTGGACACAGAAGCATCTCAGATAGTGAGTTGCTAAAAATTTTCATCATTATTGAATGATAATTCATTTAGTAGAATATTATATCTATTATATCTAACATGTTTCACCCATTTCAGTGTTGTTTTTAACTTGTTGACAGAAAACAGAAAGACATGGACACATCTTGAGATTCCGATACAAAACCAATAGACCATATGTAGTGTCCTGTAACAGGCCTATGACCATCCTACAGACACTGCAAACTAACAGGTTTTTTAGAGCCATCTGTAAGAAGGAAGGAAACAAGGAAATAATTATTCAGAGAAAGCAAATGTCCAGAGCTGCTGTTGCACCACATTTCCCCTGCAGTCTGCTCGACGACGATGAGCTTCTGGACATCAGCTTCATCGGTTCAGGGGGAAACATTGGCACAGTGAAGACACAGAAACTCGCTCTTCTCTCACGTGAAAATTTGGTTCGTTTCTACATCAAGACGAGGGGAGAGGAAAATATCCGCATCGTGCTTAGAGATAACACATTGAAGAAAAAAAATGTGGACTGTGTGTGTGTGTATGCAGTGAAAGAGGAAAAAGTGAAAGATGCCCTAAGGCGTGATGGGCGATTTAATAAAGTGATTTTCAGGAAAGGTGCACTCGTTGACGAGAAAACTGACAGCACACTGGGTCTGTCTGAGCTGGTTGATCATCTGGATGGAAAGCTGTTTCAGATCATTATCTCTCCTCAACAAAGTGACAGTCAGGAGTCAAGCCAAGAGATGAGTCAGGAAGGTGACACAGTGAAGGATGAAACAAGTGAAGTTCCTGAACCTCCTCAGAAAACAAACCCCAACCATGACTCCCTCAGTAATCAAGAGAAGGAAACGGAGACGAAAGTGAATGAAAATAAGTCTAGAAAATACCCAGAAACAAAAGAGATCCCTAACACACAGGAGATCCTGAACCTTTTGAGAAAGCAGCATGGAGATTTGTTAAAGACTCTGAAAGAACGAGAGAACCTGAAGAATAATGGTGAAGTGAAGAGGTTCTTCAGAGTGGAGTATGATAAAACTGCTCAGAGCTTTTCGGAGGTGAACAGGGTTAAACAGTTGATGGTGTTGTCTGACTCTGTTTGCCAGATCCGCGTTGAGGGCTCTGCAGTTGGAACCGGATTTCTGCTCTTTAAGAGATTTGTCCTCACCAATGCACATGTGGTTGGAGAATGTGATCCTATTACACAAAGGCTGAATTACAATCCTACAGCTGTATTTGGATTTGAAGTTTTAAACTCTTTAGGAAAAGAAATACCAGTGAAGAACCTTGTTTCTTTCCTCCGCGGAAGTGATAGCATGGGGAACCATTTGGACTTTGCTTTGCTCGAACTGAGCAGTGATGTAAAACTGCCTGAATTGCTGAGTTGCTATAGCACTCCACCAATCAGGGGTGGTGTCTGCATAATTGGACACCCAGAGGGTGGAGTCAAACGAATGGACCCCTGCTTTATTATCCCAAAAGCAGACATTCCACAAGCAGCAGAGAGACATTATATAAATAACCAAAATGATCAGGTGCTTCATGTAATAACACAGCAGTGCCTGGCAGAGGATTGGGAAAAACGTGAAGCCCAGATCATGTACAATTCCTGTTTCTTCCATGGATCATCTGGCTCACCCGTGTTTGATGAGCGCTGCAATCTGATTGGTGTTCACACCGGTGGATATGCTTATGTTGGAGAACGCAGGAAAATAAGGAGTGTGATGGAATACGGCCTGCCACTGTTCCCCATTCTGGTGCGTATCTTCATACAGTGCAGCCAGAGAGGAATATCTGATGTAGTCGAGTACTTTGAGTCTCAAAACAACCTGAAACATGTTCTTAACGTGGCAAACAAACAGCTGCAGAGAAGTCATCAGGCCAACTAATGATGTCATCACTCACAGTAGTTTCCAGCACGATGAGATCACCTGTATTTCTGATTGCTCTCTGTGGAATCTCTGTTCTTTTATTACTCATTCTGTATTATTCCGTAATCACTGTACACGACTGCATTATCATTATTAGTCAATTTATTAGTTTACTCTCTGTATATTTCATATGTTAATCACCAGATGTTATCATTTAATCACATTTATTCATATTCAGTGTATACGCTTTTGCTTTGATTATCAATTGGAATGAGAAGAGTGAAGATTTTTTTTCTTGTCATGTTAAACGCTTTTCAATATTCATGATATTCAAAAATATGGAATCAAAAGTTTTTTTTAAATATACAAATTTCTCACATAATTTTACAAATGGCATACTTAATTGTATATACAGTGGAACCTCGGATTGCGACTAAGCCAGTTTGCCTTAATAAACGAGTATCATGTATCACGCATGCGATTCCTGTTTTTTGACGCTAAGAGTCACAACTGAGCCAATGGTTCTTCTCTCTCTCGCGCTGCGGAATTGTGGGTAATTGTCTTCCATTCTCGTTCTCAGTGCATGTGTGGCACTCATATGGGTTAACATTTGTGCTACACAACTGTTTACTATAATTCAATTCAATTTCATTTGAATAGCGCTTTTAACAATTGTCATTGTCGCAAAACAGCTTTACACAATCAAAATAATTATTTAAGTTTGTATGGAATGTGAATGTGTATGAATCAAAATGGTCCCTGGTGAGCAAGCCGAGGGTGACAGAGCCAAGTAGAAACTCCCTGAGATGGTAATAGGAAGAAACCTTGAGAGGAACCAGACTCAACAGGGAACCCATCCTCATCAGGGTGAAACAGATAGCAGGAAATGATCTGCATTTATACAGTGTGTTAGCTGGCAGCAGTTCAGCTATAATAGTTGATGTTAATGGATGTTAATATGGAGTCCAGTAGTTATTGGAGACTCGTAGGAAATTCCAGTCCTGAACTATCGGGCAACTGCAGCCAAGTCAAGTCCTCACAGAAACAGCTGTCAACACCAGTCGAGGCCAGAACCGTCTTCATGGTAGAGTGAAACAGACACCAGACGCATCCCAAAGAGACACACGAGATCTCCAACCAGAAACGGGGCACCAGGATGGGTCAGACAGGTCCGGAGGGCAGAGGGAGTCTGGATCACTAGCAGCTCAGGAACCACATGTGTAGCTCGACAGAGGGGGAGAGAGAACAGGAGAGGGGGAGAGCAGAAGAGGAGAGAGAACAGTCAGCTTACACAGTCTGGTCACAGTCACATGATGTATAATGTGAATGTATATTTACTGTAGAGTGCAAGCAGGGCCTCCCGCAGGACTAACTATGACATCATAACTAAAAGGGAGAGCCAGAAGGAAACACAAACATGAGGGGGAACTGAGATGTAAAGCAAACAATCACCTCACCGTCAACAAACCTGAGTAATCAAATGAGACTGAGGAAGACAGCATCTAAACATACCAGTTCACCATAATACTCTACGTCCATGAGTCCCCCAGATCTGCTCCTTTACCTTATGGCAAATCTATTTATAAAAATGCTTGGCTAAATAAATAGGTTTTTAGCCTAGACTTAAACACTGAGACTGTGTCTGAGTCCCGAACACTATTTGGAAGACTATTCCATAATTTTCGGGCTTTGTGAGAAAAAGCTCCGCCCCTAGCTGTAGTTTTCATAATACGCAGTACTGACAAGCAGCCTGCATCCTTTGACCGAAGTAGGCGTGGCGGATCGTAAGACACTAGCAGTTCGCTCAGATACTGCGGGGCGAGACCATTTAATGCTTTATATACTCAGCAAAAACAGAAACGCCCCTTTTTCAGGACTGTGTATTTCAACAATAATGTTGTAAAAATCCAAATAACTTTACAGATCTTCATTGTAAAGGGTTTAAACAATGTTTTCCATGCATGTTCAATTAACCATAATCAATTAATTAACATGCACCTGTGGAATGGTCGTTAAGACCTTAACAGCTTACAGAAAGTAGGCATTTAAGGTCACAGTTGTAAAAACGCAGGACACTAAAGAGACTCGTCTACCGACTGTGAAAAACACCCAAAGAAAGACACCCAGGGTCGCTGCTCATCTGCGTGAACGTGCATTAGGCATGCTGCAGGGGGACATGAGGACTGCTGATGTGGCTATAGGGCAATAAATCGCCATGTCCGCACTGTGAGACGCCTAAGACGGCGCTACAGGGAGACAGGAAGGACAGCTGATCATCCTCGCAGTGGAAGACCACGTGTAACAACACCTGCACAGGATGGGTACATCCGAATATCACACCTGCGTGACAGGTACAGGATGGCCACAACAACTGCCCGAGTCACACCAGGAACACACAATCCCTCCATCTCACAGCAAGAACTGACAAATCTGGTCCAGTCCATGAGGAGGAGATGCACTGCAGTACTTCAAGCAGCTGGTGGTCACCAGATACTGACTGCTACTGACTGATTTTCAGCCTCCCTTCATTCAGGGACACATTGGGAAACATTTTTACTTTATGTCTTATGGTGTCGACTCTTTTAGTGTTCATACAAATATTTACACATTAAGTTTACTGAAAGTAAAAACAGCTGAAAGTCAGAGGATGTTTCTTTTTTTGCTCAGTATATGTCAAGAGTAGTATTTTAAAATCAATAAAATAAATCAATAACAGGTCTTTGAGGGTCAGAAATCTGGCTGATAAGCAAGTGATCAAATACTTATTTGACACAGTAATTCACAAATAAATTGTTAAAAAAATCATACAATATGATTTCCGGATTTTTCTTTTTAGATTCTGTCTCTCACAGTGGAAATGCACCTATGCTAAAAATTGAAGACCCCTCCATGATTTCAAAGTAAGAGAACTTGCAAAATCACAGGGTGATCAAATACTTATTGACCTCACTGTAAATGAAACAGTGGAGCACGTTCTGGAGGAAGAAATCGTCACCTCTTATTTCCTTCTAATGAGGAAATTTGTAATCAAGAGTATTAAAATAACTATATATTAAGCTGGACCCAACTGAGTTCAAGATGATTCTTGGTGTCATTGGTTAACATGGACACTGGACTATTGCTGTAAGTAGGTATACATGCATGAAGTTCATGAAATACACTGTCTACTGATTGAACTTCCTGTCGGTAACGTAGCTTCCTGTTTTTGTATTGTTGCCGCGAATGTTTAGCAACACGAGAGTTTCTTCGTCTAAGAACAACAAACGGAATTCAGCACAGAACAACTAAAAACTCCGACTCAGGTACGATAAAATGGATAATATTCAGCTTGTTCAGTGTGTAGAGTGCAGGATGTTTAGACATTCTTCCTCCGTCATTAGCGATAACTTTATTTGTGATAGGTGTGTGTTAGTGAGCACTCTGACGGAGAAGATATCAGCGTTAGAGGAGCGCATCCAGACTTTAGAGAGTGTTAGACAGTGTGAGAGCAGCGTTATTCCTGTAGCGGACAGTCTGGGTGCCACAGGCGGAGTTAAACAGCCCCCGACTCCGGCATTAGAGCCCTCACAGCGGGGCGAGTGGGTGACGACTCGGCGGCATACTCGTTCAGCCAAAGCTAACGCTAAGGCTAGCCCACCGGAGCACACCTCCTCTGCGCCTCACGTGTCCAACAGGTTTGCTCTCCTCAGTGCTGCACCCGCTGAGAAACCTGAAAGAGCTCTGGTTATAGGAGACTCTATACTGAGGCACGTGACATTAGCTAGACCTTTAGGGGCGCCAGCGGCAGTGGTTAGGTGTATCCCGGGGGGCCAGAGCACCGGACATAGCAGGTAATCTTAGGGCTCTAGGACAGCACAGGTTCTCTAAGATAGTGGTACATGCTGGAGCTAATGATATACGCCTTCGTCAGTCAGAGGTTAGTAAGAGTAACTTTACAGAGGTGTTTAAATTAGCGAAGGCGATGTCCGATGAAGTAATATGCTCTGGTCCCATCCCAATGAGACGTGGCGACATAGCTTATAGCAGGTTATGGTCGCTGAACCGCTGGATGTCCAGGTGGTGCTCCAAAAATAATGTGGGCTTCATAGATAATTGGAAGACCTTTGAGGGCAAAGCTGGCCTGTTAGGGCGGGACGGTGTCCATCCCACTCGGGAAGGTGCTGCTCTCATTTCCTGTAGTATAGCTCATAGTCTCAGTAGAGGTCTAGTTAATCGGTGACAATCCAGAGCCCAGGCCAGGGAGCAGACAGACAGGCTAAACCAACCGTCTGCTAGCTGCATAGAGTCGTCACTCAGGGTTCACCTTATTGAGACTGTGTCTGTTCCCCGATCTAAGCAAAAATGTAGAAAGACCCAGAAAGTCTGTTTTAATAATTTAATTAACATAAAGACCACAAACTCGGATCATACTGAATGCGCAGCCGGCACCTCTGATCTGAAGCTAGGATTGTTAAATATTAGATCTCTCGCATCAAAAGCAGTTATTGTTAATGAAATTATCACAGATCAGGCGTTTGATATACTCTGTTTAACTGAAACATGGGTTAAACAGGATGAGTATGTAGCTCTAAATGAAGCTAGTCCTCCTGGATACAGCTACATACACCAGCCTCGGTTAACTGGTAGAGGAGGAGGCGTCGCAGTTATTCATAATGATAATCTGTCTATCGTACAAAAACACAGACACAAATTTAACTCATTTGAAATTCTCTAAAGTAACAAGTGTATTTAAGTATATTAAATCAGCTCAGTCGATTCCACTAATTATAATTTACAGACCTCCAGGGCCGTATTCTGAATTTCTTAGTGAATTTGCAGATTTCATCTCAGACCTGGTCATTTCTGTAGACAAAGTGTTAATTGCTGGAGATTTTAACATTCATTTTGAGAATCCAGAAGACCCTCTGAGAACAGCATTTATATCCATACTGGACTCCGTAGGTGTAAATCAGTGTGTAGTAGGACCCACTCATAAAGCAGGTCACACTTTAGATTTAGTAATATTCTTCGGATTAAGTACAAGAAATTTAGTCACAATTCCACTGTCTGAAATTATCTCAGATCACTATCTTGTCTCCATTCAAGTGTCTCACAGTGATAATGTACGCACAGCACCGCGCTACCGTATTAAACGTACATTCACATCAACTACCACACAGAGTTTTATCAGTAATCTCCCAGAGTTACCAACTTCGATTAGGTCACCGTCTGACCCCATAGAACTCGATCAGGCGACTGAATATTTAGAGTCGACACTTCGTTGTACCTTAGATAATGTAGCTCCAGCTAAAAGAAAAATTATTAGAGATAAGAAACTCGCTCCCTGGTATAACGATCACACGCGCACTTTAAAACAGACTGCTCGGAAATTAGAGCGTAAATGGCGTCAAACTAAATTATTGGTATTTCAAATAGCATGGAAAGAGAGCATCCTGAACTATAGGAAAGCTCTTAGTGTAGCTAGATCAACGTATCTCTCCACTCTTATAGAAGAAAATAACAAGTCTTGCTGCATAGCATAATTTTGTGGTTACATTTTGTGGTATTTAATAGAAACCATTAGAATTTCTGTGATGGTTTGTAAATTAGGCTTTTATCGTGTGTGTGTGTGTGTGTGTGTGTTTAGCAAGGTAAGCATAGCAAGCATCATAAGCAAGAAGGCTAACAAACCTAAGAGTTAATGTTATACCACTAATGAACATGATGACATGAATAACTTAATCATACAGAGAGAACATTGTTATATACCTTTATCTTTTATCCGTTTCTCCTCATCTTCTTTACTTTTGTTTCTAAATTGGGCCCCTGACAGTTTTGGCCTTTTTCTCTCCATCGCTGTGTTTATACTTTATAAGACGCTGTCACTCATGACCAGAAGTCAAGACTAAACCAGTTCACCTCCACATCATCATCGCTTTATTATCTATTGTTATTAGACATTTCACACAATTAAATAAATGAAAAAAGTGCAAATTACTGGTGTGTGTTTATAATATTTTGAATGAAATGTGTTATTAGTAAGAAAGTCAGGTAGACATCATTTAGCCCCCTTCATGTCCGCTTCATTTGGGAGAGCTGAACTGTACTCTGCGCCCCCCCCCCCCCTTCGTCACTCCCCCCCCCCCCTTCGTCACTCCCCCCCTAAATGAAATAAATTCTAAATTTAGAGGAAATGAATGAATGAAAGTCTGATAGTCTGACTGAAGCCCCGCCCACTCTCAGGCGCCTTCTGATGACGTCACTTTTCGGCGTCGCGCGCTACGAAGACAACAGCAGCGTCTATACAATAAAGTTTTACATAAAATACACACAGTTACACACACACAGTTACACACACACACACACAGCGTTATTAACACTAGACCAGGGTGTGTGTGTGTGTGTGTGTGGGATTAGGAGTGTTAGAGTGAAACCGGCACTTCAGGACTTCAGTTATAGTGTTATAGCGGCCAGAGTGTGTGTGTGTGTGTGTGTGTGTGAGAGAGAGAGAGTGTGTGTGTGTGTGTGTGTGTGTGTGTGTACGTACACATGGCGAGTTTCTTCAGGAGAAGTGTTTCCTCACAGGTAAAACCAGCAGTGTGTGTGAGTGTGTGTGTTTGTGTGTAACCTGCTCTGTGTGTGTGTGTGTGTGTGTGTAACCTGGTGTGTCTGTGAGAGTGTGTGTATAAGTGTGTGTGTAACCTGCTGTGTGTGTAAGTGTGTGTGTGTAACCTGCTGTGTGTGTGTGTCTGTGAGAGTGTGTGTGTGTAAGTGTGTAACCTGGTATGTATGTGTGTGTGTGTGTCAGTTAGTGAGGGTGTGTGGAGGGACTGAGGAGCTGTTCATCCCGCTGCTGTCCGTCCCACCCGTGTCCAAGAGACAGTTAAGGACACACACACACACACACACACACACACACCTCTCTCTCACACACACACACCAGTGGCGGCTGCTAGCTTTTGAAACAGGGGAAGCTCATATTTGGCCTTCATCATAAAAATTCTATTATAATTAAATTTATCATAAAAAAATCACCTGCAAATCCGCATGTGACTGAAGTCGAATCTATTTATTCTAATTCATTAATATAAACAAACATTGTGTTAATGTAAATAAACAAAGCATCTTTTTAATATCATTCTTTTTTGTTTGTTTGTTTCTATTCAGTAAAAAAGTAACTTTTTCTAAATCAAAGTGACAGAAACCCGACTCTAAGGCTAATAAATGTATTTTACGATTTGGGACATTATTTAATACAATATTTATTACATTAAACAGGAATTTTCTATCTCTGTAAGTCACACTGCTATACAGTTAAACGAGGCACTGAATGCTGTCTGTCACTATGTTTAATCATTTATCTGCATAACTCTAGTGTAGTTAATGCCATATGCACTGTGTAATGTTTTATATAGACAGTTAGGTTTTACTATTAAAACAGCAGCAGCATGATTGATGTATAAAGTAGACTGTAGGGTCAGAGAGTCTGTATTAGGGGCTTCATGTTCACTAGAGGAAACAGCTGGTGTGATGAGGGTGAACACAGTGAAGATGTAACTGATTAATCCCTCATGACATTTGTAAGCTCAGTGTCCCTGGAAGTGACGATTTTGGTGCGTTTATCTAATTACCGTCCAGCTTTACTGCAGTGAAAAAGCTCCTCTGTGCCTCGCTATAGAGCTCCAGTGAAGCTGGGCTTCAGGAGGGTTTAACGTGCTGTGCTGCACGGAAATGTAGGACAAGAAAATCGCCTCAAACAATCTACAATAAATACCTGATTCTGAACGAGCTAGTCATGAAGCTGAACGCGTTCTAGTGCACTTTTATTAAAACCAATATAAATACGACACTGCACATGTGGCAACAGGGTCATGGCCATTTATTTTCTGACATAGTAGAGGAGGCGGAGCTTCCCTTCTAGTCTTAGAGCAGCTGTCACTGCTTTGTGCGTATGTGACCTTTGACCCCCCCCCCCCAGGTTGACCCCTGACCTCCAGTTGAGTGTGAGTGCTCTGCTCCAGAGTGGACTCGTGTCAGCGGGACACGACCTGCTGGGACACACCGAGCGACTCGCCGCGCAGGTAACACACACAGTGATTTAAAGTGTATAGAGTGAGGTGAGGGGTGTGTGAGTGTACACTCAGTGCTCTGTGTGTGTGTGTGTGTGTGTGTGTGTGTGTGTGTGTGTGTGTGTGTGATCCAGCTGAGAGTGGACAGTGTGATAGAGGACGTGAGCGCGGCCCGAGGAGTCATCACCTTCAGGGTCAACAAACTGCTGCTGGCGCAGGTGATCCTGTCTGTCTCTCCACCTGTCTGTCTGTCTCGCCACTCCATACACACACACACACACCTGTCTATCACTCAGTGTCTGTCCACCTCTGCCTTCTCATGTCTCTTTCTGTATGATGATACTGAACCCTCTGTGTGTGCGTGTACGTGTGTGTGTGTGTGTGTGTGTACAGAAGGTTTTGTCGGAGCTCAGTGAGGATCCTCAGGCGTTCGGTGTTAAGAGTGACCTGCTGAGAGCTCTGCCCAGGGGGAGGACGCTGGTGGAATACAGGTAACGCCTCCAATCACCTGGCCACGCCCACTCAGTGACACGCCCAGTCCCATCTGCAGCGTCTAATGTCCCGTCCTTGTCTCATCTCTCAGCTCGCCAAACATCGCCAAGAAGTTCCACGCCGGACACCTCAGGTCCACCATCATCGGTGAGACAGTGTGTGTGTGTGTGTGTAATATGCTAATGAGCTCTCTGACCAATCCCTGGAGGCTCTACATGATGTACACGAATATGCAAATGAGCATACTTGGACATAGATAAATAAATATGCAGATGAGCTGATTAATGAGTGAATAAATGATTTATGATGATCATGTGTTCAGCGTAAACAGTGTGTAAAGATAATATATGCGTGTGTTATTGTTTGCAGTCAGTCATTTTTATTGATATGCAAATTAGTATGTAAATCTAGTGTGATCTTCAAACACTGTATGTTAGGAGTGTAACCCTTCTCCTGATGGACTTGTCCAGTAGAGGGCGCACTGTGATTACGTTACTGTGTGTGTGTGTGTGTGTGTGTGTGTGTGTGTGTGTGTGTAGGTCACTTCATCGCAAACTTGAAGCAGGCTCTGGGAAACGATGTCATCCGAGTTAATTATTTGGGCGACTGGGGCATGCAGTTTGGTGAGAGTGTGTGTGTGTGTTAGGTGTGTGTGTGTGTGTGTAAACAGAATTATAAGATCAATGTCTACATTGTTTTATTACATGGTAATTTGAAATGTCATTCACACCCTGTGTGTGTGTGTGTGTGTGTGTGTCAGGCCTGTTGGGGGCGGGGTTTCAGCGTCTGGGCTCAGAGGAGAAGCTGAAGGAGAACGCTCTGCAGCACCTCTTTGAGGTGTGTGTGTGTGTGTGTGTGTGTACTTTCTTTCGTTAATCACCCTGTGTGCCAGAAATTGCATTTTGTGTGTGTGTGTGTGTGTGTGTGTGTGAAACAGGTGTATGTCCAGGTGAATCAGGAGGCGGAGCTTGACGAGAGCGTCAGGTGGGATGCGGCGGAGTTCTTCAGACGATTGGAGCAGCGTGAGGAGCAGACGGTGTTGCTGTGGCAACAGTTCAGAGACATCACAGTGCAGGAGTACAGGAGGATCTATCAGGTGGAGCTGATCAACACACTAATTAATCACTCACCAATTAACACACCCTTACACATAACACACCTCATCACCTGTCTCAATATCACCTGTCTCTCTCTCTCCCTCTCTCTCTCTCTCCTGTCTCAATATCACCTGTCTCTCTCTCTCTCCTGTCTCAATGTCTCAGAGGTTAGGTGTACACTTTGATCATTACTCGGGTGAATCGTTCCATCAGAGTAAAACTCAGGAGGTGGTTACTGACCTGCGGACACGCGGCCTGCTGAAGACCACAGAGTGAGAGACACACACACACAGTCTGTGATTGGTGATTAGTGGTAGTGACGGGCGGTAGAGACGGGCGATAATGAATGGTGGTAGCAATCCAGTGTCTTCTTGTGCCAGTCCCAAGTCTGGATAAATGCAGAGGGTTGTGTCAGGAAGGGCATCCGACGTAAAACATTTGCCAAATCAATGATGCGAATCAGAAATATCATTTCCATACCGGATCGGTCGCGGCCCGGGTTAACAACGACCACCACTGGTGCTGTTGACCTACAGGGTGCCGGTGGAAATTGGGCTACTGTTGGTCGAAGAAGGAGAGGAGGAAGGCGTGTTCGAAAGCAGAGAGAGAAGAGGAAAGGCAAGAGTTTAGGAGTGAAAGTAGGGACCTTGAATGTTGGGACCATGACAGGGAAGAGAAGAGAGTTGGTTGATATGATGCAGAGAAGGAAGGTGGATATCCTGTGTGTCCAGGAGACCAGGTGGAAAGGTAGCAAAGCTAGAAGCTTAGGATCAGGGTTCAAATTGTTTTACCATGGTGTGGATAGGAAAAGAAATGGAGTAGGAGTTATCCTGAAAGAGGAGTTTGTAAGGAATGTCCTAGAGGTGAAGAGAGTATCAGATAGGGTGATGAGTCTGAAGCTGGATATTGATGGTGTGATGTTCAATGTTGTTAGTGGTTATGCTCCACAGGTAGGATGTGTGTTAGAAGAGAAGGAGAAATTCTGGAGTGAGTTAGATGAAGTGATGCAGAGCATCCCCAGAGGTGAGAGAGTGGTGATTGGTGCAGACTTCAATGGACATGTTGGGGAAGGGAACAGAGGGGATGAAAATGTGATGGGCAGGTTTGGTCTTCAGGACAGGAATGTAGAAGGACAGATGGTGGTGGACTTTGCAAAGAGGATGGAAATGGCAGTAGTAAATACTTTCTTCCAGAAGAGGCAGGAAAATAGGGTGACATATAAGAGCGGAGGCAGAAGCACTCAGGTGGACTACATCTTGTGTCGACGTTGTAATCTGAAAGAGATCAGTGACTGCAAAGTGTTGGTAGGGGAGAGTGTAGCCAGACAACACAGAATGGTGGTGTGTAAAATAACCCTGGTGGTGAGGAAGGTGAAGAGGACAAAGGCAGAGCAGAGGACAAAGTGGTGGAAGCTGAGAAAGGAAGAATATTGTGTAGTCTTTAGGGAGGAGTTGAGACAAGCTATGGGTGGTCAGGAGGTGCTTTCAGTTGACTGGACAACTACAGCCATTGTGATCAGGGAGACGGGTAGGAGGGTACTTGGTGTATCATCAGGTAAGGGAAAAGTGGACAAGGAGACTTGGTGGTGGAATGAGGAAGTCCAGGAGTGTATACAGGGAAAGAGGCACGCTAAGAAGAAGTGGGACTCTGAGAGGACTGAAGAGAGTAGACAGGAGTACAGGGAGATGCACCGTAAGGTGAAGGTAGAAGAGGCAAAGGCCAAACAAAGAGCATATGAGGACTTGTATGCTAGGCTGGACAGTAAGGAGGGAGAGGTGGATCTGTACAGGTTGGCGAGGCAGAGAGATAGAGATGGGAAGGATGTGCAGCAGGTTAGAGTGATTAAAGATAGAGATGGAAATGTACTGACAGATGCCAGGAGGGTGATGGGAAGATGGAAGGAGTACTTTGAGGAGTTGATGAATGAGGAAAACGAAAGAGAACAAAGAGTAGAAGATGTGACTGTTGTGGAGCAGGAAGTAGCAAATATTAGTAAAAGTGAGGTGAGAAGGGCGTTGAAGAGGATGAAGAGTGGAAAGGCTGTTGGTCCTGATGACATACCTGTGGAGGTATGGAAGTGCTTAGGAGAGGTGGCAGTAGAGTTTCTGACTAGTTTGTTTAACGAGATCTTGGAGAGTGAGAGGATTCCAGAGTAATGGAGGAGAAGCGTATTGGTGCCGATTTTTAAGAACAAGAGAGATGTGCAGAGCTGTGGCAATTACAGAGGCATAAAGCTAATGAGCCATACAATGAAGCTGTGGGAAAGAGTAGTGGAAGCTAGGTTAAGGGCAGAGGTGAGCATTTGTGAGCAGCAATATGGTTTTATGCCTAGAAAGAGTACATCAGATGCAGTATTTGCTTTGAGGATGATGGCGGAGAAGTACAGAGAAGGTAATAGAGTTGCATTGTGTCTTTGTAGATTTAGAGAAAGCGTACGACAGGGTGCCCGAGAGAGGAGCTGTGGTGTTGTATGAGGAAGTCTGGAGTGGCAGAGAAGTATGTTAGAGTGGTGCAGGACATGTATGAGAGCTGTAAGACAGTGGTAAGATGTGCTGCAGGTGTGACAGAAGAGTTCAAGGTGGAGGTGGGTCTGCATCAAGGATCGGCTCTAAGCCCCTTTTTGTTTGCTCTGGTGATGGACAGGATGACAGATGAGGTTAGACAGGAGTCTCCATGGACTATGATGTTTTCAGATGACATTGTGCTTTGTAGCGAGAGCAGGGAACAGGTGGAGGAAAATTTGGAGAGGTGGAGGTACGCTCTGGAAAGCAGAGGAATGAAGGTTAGCCGCAGCAAGACGGAATACATGTGTGTGAATGAGAGGAACCCAAGAGGAACAGTGAGGCTACAGGGAGCAGAGGTAAAGAAGGTGCCGGATTTTAAGTACTTAGGGTCAACGGTCCAGAGCAACGGAGAGTGTTCAAAGGAGGTGAAGAGACGAGTACAGGCAGGTTGGAATGGGTGGAGAAAAGTGGCAGGTGTGTTGTGCGATAAAAGAGTATCAGCGAGAATGAAAGGAAAGGTGTACAGGACAGTGGTGAGACCAGCGATGCTCTACGGCTTAGAGACAGTGGCACTGAAGAAAAGACAGGAGGCAGAGCTAGAGGTAGCAGAGCTGAAGATGTTGAGGTTCTCTTTGGGAGTGACAATGATGGATAGGATCAAGAATGAGTTCATCAGAGGGACAACACATGTGAGATGTTTTGGAGATAAAGTCAGAGAGGCCAGATTGAGGTGGCTTGGACATGTTCAGAGGAGAGATTGTGAATATATCGGTAGAAGGATGCTGAGGTTGGAACTGCCAGGCAGGAGGTCTAGAGGAAGACCAAAGAGGAGATTTATGGATGCAGTGAGAGAGGACATGAAGTTAGTTGGTGTGAGAGAAGAGGATGCAGAGGATAGGGTTAGATGGAGGCAGATGATTCGCTGTGGCGACCCCTGAAAGGGAACAGCCCAAAGACAAAGAAAGAAAGAAAGAAAGTGACGGGCGGTAATGAATGGTGGTAGTGACGGGCGGTAATGAATGGTGGTAGAGACGGGCGGTAGTGACGGGCGGTAGAGACGGGCGGTAGAGACGGGCGGTAGTGACGGGCGGTAGTGACGGGCGGTAATGAAGGGCGGTGGTAAATATGGGCGGTAGTGACGGGCGGTAGTGAAGGGCGGTAATGATGGGTGGTAGTGACGGGCGGTAGAGACGGGCGGTAGAGACGGGCGGTAGAGACGGGCGGTAGTGACGGGCGGTAGTGACGGGCTGTAGTGAATGGCGGTAGTGACGGGCGGTAATGAATGGTGGTAGTGAATGGTGGTAGTGATGGGTGCTAGTGACGGGCGGTAGTGAATGGCGGTAGTGACGGGCGGTAATGAAGGGCGGTGGTAAATATGGGCGGTAGTGACGGGCGGTAGTGAATGGCGGTAGTGAAGGGCGGTAATGATGGGTGGTAGTGACGGGCGGTAGTGAAGGGCGGTAGTGACGGGCGGTAGTGACGGGCGGTGGTAAAGATGGGTGGTAGTGACGGGCGGTAGAGACGGGCGGTAGAGACGGGCGGTAGAGACGGGCGGTAGTGACGGGCGGTGGTAAAGATGGGTGGTAGTGACGGGTGGTAGTGACGGGCGGTGGTAAAGATGGGTGGTAGTGACGGGCGATGGTAAAGATGGGTGGTAGTGACGGGCGATGGTAAAGATGGGTGGTAGTGACGGGCGGTGGTAAAGATGGGCGGTAGTGACAGGCGATGGTAAAGATGGGTGGTAGTGACGGGCGGTGGTAAAGATGGGTGGTAGTGACGGGCGGTGGTAAAGATGGGTGGTAGTGACGGGCGATGGTAAAGATGGGTGGTAGTGACGGGCGGTGGTAAAGATGGGTGGTAGTGACGGGCGATGGTAAAGATGGGTGGTAGTGACGGGCGGTGGTAAAGATGGGTGGTAGTGACGGGCGGTGGTAAAGATGGGCGGTAGTGACGGGCGATGGTAAAGATGGGTGGTAGTGACGGGCGGTGGTAAAGATGGGCGGTAGTGACGGGCGATGGTAAAGATGGGTGGTAAAGATGGGCGGTAGTGACGGGCGATGGTAAAGATGGGTGGTAGTGACGGGCGGTGGTAAAGATGGGTGGTAGTGACGGGCGGTGGTAAAGATGGGTGGTAGTGACGGGCGGTGGTAAAGATGGGTGGTAGTGACGGGCGGTGGTAAAGATGGGTGGTAGTGACGGGCGGTGGTAAAGATGGGTGGTAGTGACGGGCGGTGGTAAAGATGGGTGGTAGTGACGGGCGGTGGTAAAGATGGGCGGTAGTGACGGGCGGTGGTAAAGATGGGCGGTAGTGACGGGCGGTGGTAAAGATGGGCGGTAGTGACGGGCGGTGGTAAAGATGGGTGGTAGTGACGGGCGGTGGTAAAGATGGGCGGTAGTGACGGGCGGTGGTAAAGATGGGTGGTAGTGACGGGCGGTGGTAAAGATGGGCGGTAGTGACGGGCGGTGGTAAAGATGGGCGGTAGTGACGGGCGGTGGTAAAGATGGGCGGTAGTGACGGGCGGTGGTAAAGATGGGCGGTAGTGACGGGCGGTGGTAAAGATGGGCGGTAGTGACGGGCGATGGTAAAGATGGGTGGTAGTGACGGGCGATGGTAAAGATGGGTGGTAGTGACGGGCGATGGTAAAGATGGGCGGTAGTGATGGGCGGTAGTGACGGGCGGTGGTAAAGATGGGCGGTAGTGACGGGCGGTAGTGACGGGCGGTGGTAAAGATGGGCGGTAGTGACGGGCGGTAGTGACGGGCGGTGGTAAAGATGGGCGGTAGTGACGGGCGGTGGTAAAGATGGGCGGTAGTGACGGGCGGTGGTAAAGATGGGCGGTAGTGACGGGCGGTAATGGTCTGTGTTTTTGATGCACAGGAAGGGAACAGGCGTGGTGGATCTGAGTGAGCAGGGCGACATGTCGTCTTACTCCACTGTAGTGCGCAGTGACGGGACCTCACTCTACATCACCAGGTCAGTCTCTCACACACTCACACACACACACACACTCTCACTCACACACACACACACATACAGAGTGAGACGATGGTGGTCTGTGTTTCAGGGACATTGCTGCGGCTGTGGAACGCAAAGAGACGTTCGGCTTTGATGAGATGATCTACGTGGTGAGCTCCAGTAGACACACACACACACACACACACACACTCCTCTTATATGCGTGAGGAGACGAGCTCTGTAACTATTAAATGTCTTGTTTTGTGTCTCTCAGACAGATAAGAGTCAGTCGGTGCACTTCCGGCAGCTCTTCAGGATCCTGGGGCTGATGGGACACGACTGGGCCGACAGGTGACCACGCCCCTCCCCCAACACGTCATGTCCAGCAGAGGGCGCTCGTCAGCTTAGAGATAAAGGGATGTGATGATGTACAGATATACAGTGTGTACAGGTGCTCCTGTGGCATTGAGGGCGGAGCTTATGTCAACAGGATTAAGTGACATCACCGCTATAGATCACTCACACACACACAGTGTCGCTTCATGTGCTTCCCTTCTTTACCCTGACACACACACACACACACGTCACTGGAACAGGCTCAGTCTGGACTCATGATGTCACATGACCTGTCTCTATCGCTCTCTAACACACCGATGAGCCTCACTAACGTGTGTGTGTGTGTGTGCGCGCAGGTGTGTGCACGTGCCGTTCGGTCTGGTGAAGGGGATGAGTACGCGGCGGGGCGACGTGGTGTTTCTGGAGGACGTGATCGATGAGGCACGAAACAGAATGTTACACAAAATGAAACAGTCCAAGAGTGAGAACACACACACACACACACACCATTATCATCACCACCATCATCCTTATCAGTTGGGTGTGTGTGTGTGTTGCAGCAACTAAAGTTGTGTGTGATCCAGAGCTGACAGCAGATCAGATAGGAATCAGCGCTCTCATCATCCAGGTCTCACTCGCGCACACACACACACACACACACACACACACACACACACACACACACACACACACACACACACACACACACACACACAGCAGGGATTAAAGTGAAAAAAAGTCTTCTGACTGAACTTTTTTCAGGCCGAGCCATATTCCTTTAACAAACACTTTATTTAAATAGTCGAGACCAATAGCGGTTAGGGGAGATTAAACCGCTTTAATATTGCCAGTTTGCATATTTTAAAAGCTATTTGTAATCTTTGAAAAAAAAATACCTTCACAAATAATCAACCATCTACCACATATCTTTTCAGTGCATGTTTTTATTTATCTCATAACACCAAACAATGTTTTGTGAAACTCTTAATAATTAACAGAAAAAAGTAATAGCACCACCATTAAATTCCAAAAAGTGCTTTTTCAGTGCATGTTTTATGTATCTTCGTTTTCAGCTTATACAGTAACAAATCGGATTTCCAGTAAGCAGCAATGCCATGTGTGCAAGTACGTTTACACTGCAGGTCTCGATGCTTAATTCCGATTTGTTGCCTATATCAGATTTTTCTGACCGTCTGTTTACACGTTATTTCCACTATGACTCATATCCGATTCACGTGTTTACACTCTCCATACCATCTGAAACATCGCGCATACTTAAAGGGAGGTTCTTGCGCTGCACACTGGCCAAGAAAGATGAAGGTGAAATATGCTTAACGCTATCTCTGCTATATATGCAAAGTTCGCGCACCATGGTTTTAAAACGGAGGAGGAGAGAAAAAACGCCATAATTGCAGCCTGCGCATATGCTTTATTCATCAAATACTGATTTAATGTTATTCAGCCCAAATAAGCATTAACACAAGGCGTGTGTGTTGGAGGGGGGGGGGGGTATGGGGGCGTTGTTCTTTACCTCTTCCATGTCACCTGCGATGGTGTGATTCAACACGCGCTTCCACCGGAGAATAACATTACGTCATTAAACCGCGAAGAAGTGGCAGTTTTAATGACGTACAGAACACAACGACTCAGGAAATCCGATGTCTGTTTACACGACAATCACATCAGCACATATCTGATTTATATCCGATTTATTTCCACATATGAAGGAGGCCTGAAACCGATCTCGAAATATCGGAATGCATGCGGACACTGTTATATGTGTCACATATGAGCAAAAAAATCGGAATTGGGTCACATTCACCTGCAGTGTAAACGTAGCCTATAGACAATCTTGAAAGTGCACTCTTGTCTTTGACAACTGATTGCATTAAATTAACTAGTGGTTGTGAGACTGTGAGCGACAGGTCATGCTCCGCTATGAAAGAACATAGGCGCACTTTTACATCGCGCACACGGTCGGCCACAGATGTGTGAATCTCCGTTGTGGTTCTTGTCGCAGCAGACAGGGAGCATGTGTACTGTTAGAGCACGAACCGCAGCATTGTGACGAGCTGCTGACTGATGGCGAACTCGCACTTTGTTTTGCCATTATTGCCATATTGAAGTTTCCTGTGGCATACTGTGCAGAGACACCTACCTGGATGTTTGATTTTTTTAGTCCACGAACTAAAAGGCTTGCCATTCTCCCCAATTTCGCTAAGCCAAGCCCATCTCCATTTATTTATTTTTTACACTTTTATCAATCTCCGAAACATCGGAGCCTTCCTGCATTAAGTGTGTCCATGCTATCTTAAATATAGTTATACCTCAGCCTGACATGTAGTTCTTCAAAACTAAACCAAAACCCGGAGTGGATTCATACCGGAGTGATAACAAAACGCTTAGAGTGGAGAGAGGAACGTGCAGTCGCTCCACCCCAGGCTTTGATCACATCCTCCTCAGCAGGCTGAATACACTGTCTTTCCTTAATTTAACACCCATGTAAGCCTATATATACACAGCATTAACATTATGAAAAGTGAATTTTAAACATTAAGGACAGGCGGAACAGTGTGATTGACGGAAATCCGTCGTAACGACAGAGAACTTTAATCCCTGGATACTGTCAGTGTGTGAACAGGATGTTCCAAGCAAAGCTTTGCAGTAATAATAAACGAGGGTGGGCTGATTGTGTGTGTGTGAGAGGATTTTATTACTGTACAATGTTCACAGGCAAATACACTGTTTATTACATGCTCTGTTTGTGTGTGTGTGTGTGTGTGTGTTCGTTCCAGGACTTTAAGGGTCCCCTGACAGCAGACTATGTGTTTGATTGGGAGCGGGTGTTACAGGCTCAGGGAGACACCGGGGTCTTTCTACAGTACACACACGCTCGGCTGCGCAGGTACACACACACACACACCTTTATTTTTTCCTCTGTCATATAACACACACATGGAAAAAGCGTTAATGCAGTTACTGTGTGTGTGTAGTTTGTTGAGGACACAGGGAGACGAGACACACACACACTTTGACGCGTCTCACCTTCAGGACCCGCGGAGCATCTCCATCCTCCAGCACTTAATGAGGTAGGGGGGGGGGTTCTAGGGGGATCAGGGGATACGGGTGTGTGTGTACTGGTGTTCTATCCCTCTCCCGGTTCTCTGTACACAGGTACGATGAGGTTCTGCTTCAGTCAACACTCGAGCTACAGCCACGCTACCTCGTCACCTTCCTGCTCACGCTGTGGTACGCCAACACCCTCACCACGTCCCCCACACACACACACACACACGTCCCCCACACACACGTCCCCCACCTGTATACCACATGTCACACTGGGTCAGGATTTATTTCTGTAAAGTTGTTGTGTGTGTGTGTGTTTAGTCACTTGGTGTCCTCAGCACACAGAGATTTACCTGTGAAAGGAAGCCCTACAGATGTGGCTCAGGTAGGTACAGACAAAAACACACACACTGTTGATTTGCTTGTACACTGGACTTTGGATATGAATTTTATCGAACCCTCTCTCTCTCTCTGTGGCCCCGCCCCTTCTCTGGTGGACAGGCCAGACTCCGCCTCTTCGCCGGCTCGTGCTCCGTCCTGTCCGGTGGGATGAAGATCCTGGGTCTGACGCCGCTGGAGAAAATGTGAATCTGTCTGTGTAGAGAAACTCACCCCCCCCTCCCCCATTGTGCAAATAAAGATAACACACACACACACAGCTAAGGATAAGTGCGTCTGTTTTATTCCCCCACACCGCGAGGGTGTTGCACACATCTCAGGGTTACACACCGTCAGCACACAGGTACGTGTAGTTAGTGGTCACTGACACGGAACGCGCATCGCCCTTATATGGTAATATGTAAATGAGCTCCTTTATACATGGCCAGGGCTGATTTTCTACATCAATTTTTCTCTTAAAGTCACACCTGAAAGCCCCGCCCATTCCTACTATACGTCCCACAATGCACTGCAGCACCTGCACGTCCAATACTGTAGGGGGAACGGGGGAACACGGGATAAAAGTAAAAAAGTGACAGAATCATAAAGACACACTGATTGAACCCAGTTACAGAAATAATAAAAACATTTTCCAGAGCTCCTGGTTTTGGCCACACCCCTTTACTGTTTAGGGTTTCTTTCCCCCTCTGCGTCCACCAAGAACTGGAGACGCAAAAGGAGTAATTAGAGTTTCAAAGAGATGGACGTCTTCATGTCTCCGTCTTCACAGGTTTAATAGCTTCTCTTTGCTAGCCTTGTTAGCGTCGCTAGCTTTAATTAGCGTGCTGGTGTCCTGTTTGGGTAAACCGTACAGGTAGATGGAGACGCAGACGAGCAGCGCGCCGGTGGAGAACGTCATGGCTGGAGGAGGAGACACACACACACACACACACACACACACACACACGTCTCAACATGTAACACTTCATAATATACCGTTTCACAGAC
This sequence comes from Channallabes apus, assembly GCA_030522415.1. NCBI lineage: Eukaryota > Metazoa > Chordata > Actinopteri > Siluriformes > Clariidae > Channallabes > Channallabes apus. The sequence continues at coordinate 59,654,234 of CM060107.1, forward strand.
TAGTAGCAGTCATGCACCCTGCCAGCCAATCAGAAGGCGGGGGCGGGACACTCACTGATCTGCAGGCCGAACAGCGTGACGGAGGCGACGGTGGAGAGGACGATGGCCGCCGCCGCAGAGAAGCCCTTCATTATGTTATCTGTGTACTTCACCACCACAGACGTGTAGAGACCGCCCACGCTGGCTAAAACTGCACACACACACACACACACACACACACACACACACACACACGTCAGAATGACCTGATCACTGTGACGGTCCCTCAGACAAAAGACACTCTCTGTCAGTGCACAGGAAGTCAAATCTAATTCAAAATTCACACAGTACGATATGCAGCGAGATGATTACACCAACACCTGTGACCTTAAAGATTATTAATAATAAATAAATTATAGCTATAGAGGATCAGAACTAAATATTTAAAAACTTTCATTTTTTTTTAAACTTTAGTTGTGGAAATGTAAATAGAATTGAAATAGAAATGTCCTAGGAGTGTGAAAAAATCAAATAGAAGTGGATAGTGAACTGAACATTCTAGTGCGAGTGTGTGTGTGTGTGTGAGACTCACAGACGACTAAGCAGACCCATGTCGTGTAGCCGAAGAAGAACCCTTTCTCCATCACCTGCGCTCCGTCCGTGATGAACACACCCAGCAGTGTGATGGTGATCCCCGACAGGTACA
>CM060107.1:59659918-59679918 GCA_030522415.1 Channallabes apus
CTACGAATTACTTGACGGCTCTCTCAATCTATGAATCAGGCAATGGAAAGGGATGATTAGAAGATCAGGAGGGAAAATTACACTCCCACATGACCCCCCACATGACCGAACGTCAGCGACGCACTGCCTAATATCTGGCTATATCCAGAGACAGGGTATATCTGACTAAATCGTTCAAAAAATGGAGCGTAAACGCAAAGGAGGAGCAGAGAGAGAGAGAGAGATAGAGCGTATAAAAAGAAAAAAAGCCCCGGTCGCAGACGCAGCAAGCTGCTGCAAAATCCCAGCCATGTTCGCCAGTAAGGGAACAGGTCGGTCAAGATTACATTTACATTATATTTATAATAATTTGGCAGACGAACACTTTCATCCAAATCACTTAGATAATCACAATAGATAAAATTAAACCAACAAACGAGCAACAATATGTAAGTGCTGCTGTGCTGTGTCAAGTCTCGTTTCGTCTACATGTAGCATATTTTTAATATAATAAATAAAAATGAATAAAAAGTTGACAAAATAGTGTTAGTGGGTCAAATTGTTTAAAATAATAAATAAATCAAGTAGATTTGGTATGGAAAAGAATACAGTATTAGTTATTTAGATTTTTCATTTCTAGTCTACAATATGCAGCCTACAATGTTTGTTTGTTTATTTATTTATTTAGAAAAGGTGAGGAAGGAAGCAGCAGTAGCACTAGTGCTGCAAATGCTCCTGCTGTTGAGCTACAGTAGAGGTGGTGGACAGTCCAGCGTTAGAGTCAGAGCAGGAACCTTCAGGTAAAGTTTAAGATAAGCAAAACTAAACATGCAGGCAGCAGCCTATACTTCTTAAACAACATGTGCTTTTTATGATTTATAAGATCAGTAGTAGGACTGTGATTTTGGGGACATACAACTGATGGCTGCACAATTATAAATACAGATTATTGAACGCGCTTATTTCATATCGCAGAGCAACTAGAGAGAGAGAAGGATTCAGGGAAAGATGAAGGAGACAGTGAAAGCCTTGATATCCCTTTTGATTATTTTGCCCGTCCACAGTCTAAGGATTTAGATTTATTTTTTTACGTATCACCCAATTCAAACATCTGAAAGAGCCATTCCTGATGTATTCCATTCAAACGATGGCACAAACAGAAAATGGCTGACATACAATGAAAGTAATCACTCCCTATTCTGTTCAGTATGTCTTGCATTTACAAAACCTTTAAGCAGTGACAGTGCATTTGTCAAAGGAGGTATGCAGGCCTGGAAACATCAGAGAGTGCAGGAACATGAGAGAAGCAGTATCCATAGAGAAAGTGCTGAAGTCAACAAAGCGGATATCCATACCCTTCTGACTGATAAGCAAATGACCATCCATCGAGACCAGGTTAGAAAGAGAAGACAGGTCTTGGAACGTGTGATTGATGTAGTGAAAGTTATTGGTAAATGTGGGCTAAGCTACAGAGCACAGTCATGAAGCTACTAATGACCTTGAAAACATGGCTATCAATCATGGTAATCGCCTTCCAAGATGGCGCCGGTGAGGTCGGCTGCCGTCACGACTGCTCCGACCACCTTTTCTTTGTTTTTGTTTTTTAAGTTAGTTTTCAGTGTTTTAAAATCGGCAAAATCACCACCATTGAGTACATTAGGTATGATAGAGACACTCTTGTTTCTATTGGTATACAATGTACTCACAATTCGACGGTTTTAACTCCGGATCCGAGCTGGCCGAGTGAGACCCTGAGGGAGAACAATGGACGCGACGCGAAGCGACGGACCCGAGGGAAACGAGCTGGCGTGAGGAACAGGCTGAGAGCCCGTGCACACCGCACACCTCTGCCTAGCATCCTGCTCGCCAACGTCCAGTCACTGGAGAACAAACTGGATGACCTCAGGGCCAGGATAAAGTTCCAGAGAGACATTCGGGACTGCAATCTCCTCTGCTTCACCGAGACATGGCTGAACCCAGCGGTGCCAGACCACGCCATACAGCCGGCCGAGTTCTTCTCGGTTCACCGCATGGACAGGACGCGGGACTCGGGGAAGTCAAGAGGAGGCGGCGTGTGCTTAATGGTGAACAACAGCTGGTGCAACAGCGCGAGCGTTGTTCCTCTTACACGCTCCTGCACACCAAACCTGGAACTACTGTCCATCATGTGTCGTCCATTTTATCTTCCACGGGAGTTCACATCGGTCATAATCAGCGCCGTTTACATACCTCCACAAGCGGACACTGAAACTGCCTTATGCGAGCTGCACGAGGCGCTCACACAGCACCAGACACAACACCGGGACGCTGCGCTCATTGTGGCGGGGGATTTTAATAGTGCCAACCTCAAACGCGCAGCGCCGAACTTTTATCAGCACATCACCTGCCCCACCAGGGGCGAAAGGACACTGGACCATTGTTATACCACGGTCAAAGACGGTTACAAGGCACAATCTCGTCCAGCGTTTGGTAAATCCGACCACGCCGCCATTTTCCTCATGCCAAAATATAAACAGAGGCTGAAACAGGAAGTTCCGGTCCAGAGGGAGGTCGCGCGCTGGACGGACCAATCGGTGGCCGCGTTACAGGACGCACTCGATGACGCAGACTGGGACATGTTTAGAAACAGCTCCGATGATGACGTCAGCGTGTTTACGGAAGCGGTTGTGGGATTTATTGAAAAGCTGGCAGACGATACGGTAGAGAAAAAGACTATCAGAACGTTTCCCAACCAGAAGCCGTGGGTGGATAAAACCATCCGCGACGCTCTGAGATCTCGCACAGCTGCCTACAACACGGGACTTGCGTCGGGGGACATGGAACCGTACAAGGCTGCGTCATATAACGTCCGGAAGGCGGTGAAAGAGGCGAAGCAGCGCTACGGGAGAAAACTAGAGTCACAGCTTCAACAGAGTGACTCTAGGAGCCTCTGGCAGACGAGCTGAACACATTTTACGCTCGCTTCGAGGCTGCAGCTAAAGACGCTAGCAATGCTAATGCTAACGGCGCTAATGCTAACGGCGCTAATGCTAGCGGCGCTAACGGCTGCAGACAGGAAGACACAGTCAGCACCGGGAACGCGCTCATCATCTCCGAGCACGACGTGAGGAGAGCCTTCAAGAGAGTGAACACCAGGAAAGCAGCAGGACCAGACGGCATCTCAGGTCGTATTCTCAGAGCCTGCGCAGACCAGCTAGCACCTGTGTTCACTGAGATATTCAACATCTCTTTATCTCAGTCGGTGATCCCCACATGCTTCAAAGAGTCCATTATTGTTCCTGTTCCAAAGAAACCACATCCTGCTTCTCTCAATGACTATCGCCCTGTAGCTCTCACCTCAGTAGTGATGAAGTGCTTTGAACGCCTTATCAGAGACTTCATCATTTCTTCACTACCCGACACACTGGACCCACTACAGTTTGCATACCGTCAGAACCGCTCCACAGACGATGCAATCTCTCATCTCCTCCACACATCACTCACTCACCTGGAAACTAGGAAAGGGAATTATGTTAAAATGCTCTTCATCGACTACAGCTCTGCTTTTAACACAATAATTCCTTCCACACTCACCACCAAGCTGGAGCACCTGGGACTGAGCTCATCTATATGTCAGTGGATCTCCAATTTTCTGACTGGCAGACCACAGGCAGTAAGGATGGGCGGACATGTCTCAGCTACACTCACTCTCAGCACTGGAGCCCCCCAGGGTTGTGTTCTGAGCCCCCTGCTGTACTCTTTGTACACCCACGACTGCGTGGCCACTACCAACTCCACCTCCATCATCAAGTTTGCTGATGACACCGTCGTGGTCGGACTGATCACCAACAATGATGAGTCGGACTACCTAGAGGAGATTGGAAATCTGGAGAACTGGTGCCAGAGGAACAATCTCCTCCTGAACGTCAGTAAGACAAAGGAGCTGATAGTGGACTTTAGTACAAAGCAGGAGAGGAACTACCAGACCCCCGTCATCAACAGGAGCCCAGTGGAGAGAGTGGACAGCTTCAGATACCTCGGTGTTCACATCACGCAGGACCTATCATGGTCCTGTCACATCAACACCGTGGTGAAAAAAGCCCGGCAGCGTCTCTACCACCTCAGACGCTTGAGAGACTTTAGACTGCCCTCCAAGGTGCTCAGGAACTTCTACTCCTGCACCATAGAGAGCATCCTGACGGGAAACATCACGACCTGGTTCGGGAACAGCACCATGCAGGACAGATGAGCTCTACAGAGGGTGGTGCGATCAGCCGAACGCATCATCCGCACTGAGCTCCCTGACCTGCACTCCATCTACAGCAAGCGGTGCTGGACTAAGGCCAGGAAGATCATGAAGGACCTCAGTCACCCCAGTAATGGACTGTTCTCTTTGTTGCGGTCTGGGAAGAGATTCCGCTCCCTAAAGGCCAACACAGAGAGACTGAGGAGGAGCTTCTTCCCGCAGGCGATAAGGTCTCTCAATCACACCTCCACACAGGACTAATAACATCTTTTAAGCTCACAACACTGACTGGACAATCATGGACACATTCATACACACTTGCACTAAATACTCATACATCTGGATAATTGCACATGTCACCTTTCATGCATATTTGCACAACCACGGACACTTTAATACCATATTTATACCATATTTCTATATTTTTGCAATATTTTATTATGCCCTTATGCACAGTTAATTTTACAAATTTTACTAGTTAAAATTATTTCTTAGTATTTCCTTTTTATTGATTATTTATTTTACGTACAAGATTTTATTTTCTTATTTTCTTTTTTTTTAAGGTCACTGGCGGTCGTATAAAAGCATTTCACTGCATATTATACTGTGTATGATTGTGTATGTGACTAATAAAATTTGAATTTGAATTTGAATTTGATTTGGTAACTTTCTTGAGCTCATACTTTTGCTGAGCAAGTATGATGTCTGCCTACAGGAACATGTTAGTGATTGTATTGAGAAGAAAAAGAAGCAGGTGAGAACTAAAGGAAGAGGGTCCATGGTAACTTTGATGTCCAAAACAACAGTAAATAAAGTAGTTGAATTAATAAGAAATATGATTCAACAGACAATTGCTGTTGAAGTGAGAAAGGCAGGGATGTTCTCAATACAAATTGACACAACACAGGATTTAACATCCAAAGACCAGTGTGCAGTAGTTCTGCGATATGTTACTGATGTTGTCCACCAGAAACTCATTGCAGTCATTGACTATGAGTCATCAACTGGACAGTACTTTGTGGAGCTTGTGAAACAGACCCTAGAGAAGATGGACATAGACATCAAAAAGTGCATTGGTAATGCAACAGACGGAGCTGCAAACATGCAGGGACAATACACAGGTTTCTCTGCATTGCTCACAGGAGCATCACCTAAGCAAGTACACATATGGTGTTACTCACATGTCCTCAACCTTGTTCTAGCTGACACTACAGGGGTTGTTGTGGCAAGTGAGTCCCTTTTCTCACTACTGAATGACAATCAAGTTCAAGTTCAATTTATTTGTATAGCACATTTACAACAGCCGTCAGGCTGACCAAAGTGCTTCACATAAAACATACTCATAAAACACACAATAAAACACAAATAGCACACCTAGCGGAATTAAAATGCTAAGGAAGAAAAATAAGTTTTGAGCAAGGACTTAAAAGAGGATAGAGAAGGTGCCAGTCTGATCTCTAAAGGCAAAGTATTCCAGAGTTGAGGTCCTGCTACCACAAACGCCCGTGCCCCTCTGCGCTTGAGCCTCACGCGTGGGACTACTAATAAAGCCTGATCACAAGATCTTAGAGTTCTAGAAGGAGAATAAGGGTGAAGAAGATCGGAGAGGTAAACTGGTGCTAGGTTGTGTAACGATTCATACACAAACAGGAGGATTTAAAATGAATTCTCTGAGAGACTGGCAGCCAGTGTAGATCTTTCAGAATCGGAGTGATGTGACCATGTTTACGACTTTTACGAAGGAATCTTGCTGCTGCATTTTGGACAAGCTGTAAGCGAGCAATTTGAGATTTGGAGATACCGCAGTATAATGAATTGCAGTAGTCCAGACGAGCCGTAATGAATGCATGAACCACCATTTCTAGAGTTTTGGGGGTGAGGAAGTGTTTCATTTTGGCGAGTAGTCGAAGCTGATAAAAACTGGATCCAATAACGGAGGCGATATGTTTATCAAATTTTAGGTGCTGGTCAATGAGAACACCCAGGTTACACACCTGTGATGATCTGAAGACAGATAAACTGTCCAGATCAGGGCTGAAACTCTGAGAGTTCTCATTAGGACCAAAAACAATTACCTCGGTCTTGTCTTCATGTAGAAAGAGAGAGTTTTGAGCTAGCCATGATTTAACCTCCTCTAAACACTGCAAAAGATTAGTGGTAGCAGTAACGTTCTTTCTTTTGATAGGAAGATAAATTTGAGTATCATCTGCATAGAAATGAAAAGATACACCATGTTTCCGTAAGATAGAACCCAGAGGTAGCATATAGAGAGAGAACAGAGATGGAGCTAAAATAGAGCATTGTGGAAGACCACAGGTCAGAGGTGCCCGGGAAGAAGTGAAATTACCCATCTTTACTAAAAACTTTCTATCAGACAAATATGACAGAAACCATTTCAGAACATTCGCCTTTAGACCCACCCTAGACTCTAATCTAGATAGTAGTATAGAGTGATCAATAGTATCAAAGGCCGCCGATAGATCCAGGAGAAGCAGAATCACAGAGTCTCCAGAGTCAGTGGAGACATAATGATCATTTAGCACTCTCAGAAGGGCGGACTCTGTACTATTAGCAGACTTAAAACCAGATTGAAAGACCTCGTGAATACCCATGTTAGTCACAAAACATTGTAGTTGGTCCATCACAATTTTCTCCAAAACCTTAGAAACAAAAGGTAAGACAGAGATAGGCCGAAGATTCTTTAGGGCAGAGGAATCCAGTGAAGGCTTCTTGAGCAGAGGAGTAACAGTAGCTACCTTAAGATTGCAGTGTTCATTCGTGATTCCTACAAGCGCATGAAGCTATGGGAGGAAAACAGTGAGGACAAGAGACACAGACGGCTTGGTGTAATTGGTGAAACGCGCTGGTGGGCCAAAGATGAGGCCTTGAGGAAAGTATTTGGAAGGTTTGCAAAGCCTGACAATGCACTTTACACAGATCTGGTCATCACTATGGAAAACATTGAAAAGGATGTGACCATGAAATCTGTTAATCTAACCCTAACCCTAACACGGCCACACATGCGACGGGTGGTTGCTAGGCAACCCCGTAGCATTGGCAATCAACGGAGACGGGCTACACCTGGCCAGTAGGATATTTAAGTTCCCAGAAACCAGCGCACGCTGTGCGAACATTAGATAGCACCAGGTACGAGAGCGTGGCTCTGGTATAGGGAAAAAGAGAAGTGAAAAGATAGAAAAGAAAAGAAATAGAAAGATAGAAAGAAGTGAAAAGATAGAAGGAAGTGAAAAGATAGAAAGAAAGAGAAGAGAGAAGGGGAAAAAGAAACGAAGGTGAAAAGAAAAGTGAATCATAAAGCACTAAATAATTTACCTACTTTTAAGGACGAGAAGTACGGTGGCACGCGCCGACATAAACGTGCCTTCATTCCTGTAAGAGCCATATCGTACTTGTTATGAATTTGTTGTTGTGTTTATTTTATTTTATTTGTTGTTATTTCATTTATTCTACCTTGTTCTATTCATTAGTAAAGCATTAAGCATTAAGTTTGTTACATAAGCCATAAGCTTTAAATTTCTAAGTCATGCATCCATTTTGACAATCGTAAGTTGGTCTGTGATGTCATTCCACTATTACATGCATTTGTGTGACTGTCATATGTTAGAGAGTTCAGTATAGATTTGGAAGGCTACGGAAACACAAGCTTTTGACCGTAAGCTAGTGAGCTCCCGGTAAGCTAAGAATGTAAGATACAGCAACTAGGTTGTTGTAACCGTAAGCTCCCGTAAGTGGATATATACAGCAAGAGTGTTGTTATATACGTAAGCTAAGACTGTAATTTACAAGATACAGCAAACAGGTTGTTGTAAAAGTCAGAGATTTGCAAGATGCAGCAACTGGTGTCTGTAATCACAGTGGATTTACTCAAGACGACTGTATGAAGTGTTGATTCTTTGATGCTGACAAAATAAACTACAAGAGACAAAGAGATCGGACTTCTGTAGTGTGAGTGAAACTTTGAGACAAAGCTACGCGTCAAAACTAGTGAAATAATATGACCGCATCTACAATTCCCTTCATAACACTGCGTGGTGTTCACGCGAACCAACCAGTCCCCGGCGAAATAAACAATCCACGGCCCAACACCCACTCCGAGTCCTGCGTTGGGGCTCCCATATGTGTTAGTATACCGAGGGGCGCCATATTGAAGCACCCCCTTATAACACCTGTCATCCGAAACAAGGCCCAAGGGTACAAGGCTGCTCTCCTAAAGTATGAAACCATACTGACAGCTGAGATGTTCCTCAGGATTTTTGAGCAGACAACCCCTCTCTCTAAATATTTACAAACAAGTGGCATGGATATTGCTTCAGCACAGCACTTGGTGACAGGAACAGAGGAGAGCTTGAGAAAGTGTGCCCGGGACTTTCAGGGTGTAAAGAGGACAGCAGATGACTTTGTTGAATGGGCCAATGGCATTCTGGAGGAGCTTGAGGACAGTGAGGCTGAAGTTCAGACTTCTCTCCCAGAGAAGAGAATTAGAAAACACAAGAGGCAACCAGGTGAGCTGGCACAAGATGAGCCTATTGCTAATGCAGACACTGACTACAAAATCAACATCCACAATGTGATCTTGGACACTGTTACTGAAAGCTTTCATAGCCGTTATGCAGAAAATGCAGTGCTGTGTTCAGATGTCTCCTGCATGGATCCTAGGAACTTCCCTGAAATCAGAGAAAAAGGCCTTCCAGGGACAGCCATGAAGGAGCTCAGCAAATGCCTACTGCAATTTGATGAACGTGCCAGTCTTGAGACATTGCAGGCTGAACTGATCAGCCTTGCACAGCACTGGGAAAGATTGAAACAATCACTAATGGAGAACTACAACATTAGGGGTGCTGCGTCTAATGATGAAGCAGGGGAAGGCTCTGAGGTTCCTAATGAAAGTGTGGAGTTTGTAAGCAGAAGTTGTTCCACATGCAAAAACTGTCCAATATGCTGCTATCTCCTCCTGTCTCAGTACAATCTGCTTACTGATGCTTATCACATCATTGGTTTGGGCTACAAGTTCCTCCTCACACTATCTATTACTCAAGTTGCCTGTGAGAGGACCTTCTCCACCCTGAAGTTAGTGAAGAGCCGTCTGAGAACCTCCCTGAGTCAAGATAACCTTGAAGCGTTCCTTTTGATGGCAACTGAGAAGGAGATTCTTATGGAACTTGATAAAGATGACGTTGTAGATGCGGACATATTATTTCACTAGTTTTGATGCGTATCTTTAATTTGAAGTTTCACTCACACAACAGAAGTCCGATGATCTCTTTGTCTCTTGTACTTTATTTTGTCAGCATCAAAGAATCAACACTTCATAAATCCACTGTGGTTACAACACCAGTTGCTGTATCTTGCAAATTTCTGACTTTTACAACAACCTATTTGCTGTATCTTACTGAGATCTTGGATTATGATTAGCTTACGCATATAATAACACTTTTGTTGTACAGTATATATCTGCTTACGGGAGCTCACGGTCCAAAGCTTGTGTTTCCGTAGCCTTCCGCATCTAAACGGAACTTTTCTATCATGTGATAGTCAAACAAATACATGTCATAGTGGAATGACATCACAGACCAACTTACGATTGTTAAAATGGATGCTTAACTAACAAATTTAAAGCTTATGGCTTATGTAATAAACTTAATGCTTAATGCTTAACTAATGAATAGAATAAGGTAAAATAACATGAAATAAAAACAAATAAACACAACAACAAATTCATAACAAGTACGATATGGCTCTTACAGACATAACTGACAAGATGGCAGAGAGCAGTGAGCTACTGCGCCACCTACTGGTGTACTATTAGTGCTATTTACTTACTGTTTACTCTTACTGGTCTGTTCCACATAATGCCATAATTGAGTAAACATTGTTATCTGTTACTTACGCTGTCATAGGTTTTGTTAAGTTTATTTGTGTTTCTGATACATTTGGTATACTAGAGTTGAGCACTGAAAATACATAAAATATAAATATTTCAACATGTGAATGTGTCTCTTATTATCTCTTTTAAAAAGCCAATTTTCTATTTGTCATTGGTTCGGTAGTATAAATAGTGTATTCCTAGTGAGTTGTTAAGGGTTATTTTTTTATTCATTTATATTGCATCTGGTAGTCTAACCCTAACCCTAACCCTAACCCTACCTGTTACAATAATAGTGTTGGGCTACAAGTTTATCAGTCCAGTAGATTACATGAATAGGGTGGTGGTGACTGCAGCAGCAGAGGTGGCCTGGGAGTGGAGTCAAATTCCCCGCCTGAATTATTGTCCCAGTCCGCCACTGGGTGTCAGAGTGTGTTTTACTCTCATTAAGCCTTTCTGCGGTCCAGGTTTCATCTCTCAGGAGTGTGGAGTGGGACGGGGCTGTGTCCTCAGAGATGAGACTCCAGCAGGACAAAGATGGGACAGTCCTAACACCAGTTTCTGGAGGTCTTAGCATGCTCTGGGCGTGGCTCTGGGAATTCACATGGAGATTTCTTCATACGCGGTACTGACAAGCAGCCTGCATCCTTTGATCAAAGTAGGCGTGGCGGATCGTGATTCATTAGCAGTTCACTCAGATACTCGGCGCGAGACCATTTAATGCTGTATACATCAAGAGTAGTATTTTAAAATCAACCATCTTGACTTGCAACTATTATTATTATTATTATTATTATTATTTTCAGTATTTATCAGTAGGGGTGTTTAGTTGAAGGTAAATGTGTGACACTTTGGCAGTCACACCAATAACACTCACTGAACCGAACTGAAAATCACACACACACACACACACACACACACACACACACACACACACACACACACACAGACTAGTTAACCTGCTGATGTATATATTTATATATACATGTGTATAAAAGGGAAGGCTTGTGTGTGTGTGTGTGTGTGTGTGTACACTAAGAGAAGGGTGTGTTTATGTGGAGCACAGAGAAGACCTTTGTAGACCCCGTCTCCCTCTCTCTCTCCCTCTCTCTCTCTCTTTCCCTAGTCTCTCTCCCCCTGTATCTCCTCCTCTCTCTAGCCTTGTCTCTGTCTCTCTCTCTCTCTGTCTCCTGTATCTCCTCCTCTTTATATCCTTTTGTGTCTCTCTTGCCCCATCTCTCCGTCTCCCTATCACCCCTTAGTCCTCTCTCCGTCTCCCCGTCTCTCACCGCTCCCCCCTCACCCCCCCCCCCCATCCCCCGTCTGTCTGTACTGTCGGTGCTGCTGTGAGCGACAGTGTGGAAGATGTTGGTGCTGCTGTGCTGCTGTTTACTGCTTCAGGTAAGAAAAGTCTCTCCTTCTTTCTCTGTCTTTTTCAGTTCTGCAGTTGTACGTGTGTTGATCTGGATAGACAGCAGCAGGGAGACCAAACCTCAATAACTGCTGAGTGTGTGTGTGTGTGAGTGTGTGTGTGTGTGTGTGAGAGAGAGAGAGAGACAGAATGAGTGAGTGTGTGTGTATCATGACTTTATTAGGATATAGTAAAATCCTTGTGATTAATAACTCCAGGGTTGTTCACTAATTTATGGAATTAAAGCGACTACATGAACTTCCTCTGTAAAACTGATTGAACTAACTGAAACTGATTTAGGGGCGGAGCTATGTACCACCTCAGCTTGTGATGTCACTAATGAACTTCATGTTCGATATTTTAATTAATCCACGGGAGATGACATGATGACTGAAATATTATTAAATGAATATTAATGAGGTTAATCTGTCAGGTAGGGGAGATTGACAGGGTGAGGGGAGGTTCCCTAATTAGCATATTCATAGATTAGTGCATTTTAATTAAGGGAGGCGGTGCAGTGATGTCACACTGGCTTAAAAATGTACAGAACAGATGTATTAATGCACACAGACAACAACAAACGAGGTAATCTCTGTGTGTGTGTGTGTGTGTGTGTGTGTGTGTTACTACATTGTACAGTACACACAGTATGAAACTGTACACACCCCGAGGAAAAATCTCACTCTGCAAAAATCTAACAAAGAGGTATTGAATTTGTCTTTGGCGTGACCCCTTGTGACCCTGGAAGCACATTTGTGTGAAGTTTATACACACACACACACACACTCACGTTATGTGTTGAACTAAAACGTTAATGTTTAGGTTTAGATCTACATCGAATGCGAGTCGATGACGTTTATCTGTAATAAAGTCCTCTCTGAAGCTCTCCATCTTTCCTCCTGTGGTGTTTACATGCCGAAGCACGCTAGCAGTGTAGGAAAGCTAAAGGCTAAGCCTGATTAGCATGGCTCCAGACACAGGCTAATGAGGTGATGTGAACAGGAATCCTGTAGTGCACTGCTCATGACTGGGCCCTGAAAATTGTTTGTTTGGTGTGAATCAGTTAATAATAATAATAAGTTTGTTTTATATAGCGCCTTTCAAGAGACTCAAGGTCGCTTTACAATAACAAAAATCTTTACACATAGAAAGAGGCATCTGAAAGACGTCAGAACATTCATTCATTCATCTTCTATACAGCTTACTCCTGTGTTCAGGGTCGCGGGGGGCCTGGAGCCTATCCCAGGAGACTTCGGGCACTAGGCGGGGTACACCCTGGACAGGGTGCCAATCCATCGCAGGGCACACACACATACACACACTCACACACCCAATCACACACTACGGGCAATTTAGGAACGCCAATTAGCCTAACCTGCATATCTTTGGACTGTGGGAGGAAACCGGAGTACCCGGAGGAAACCCACCAAGCACGGGGAGAACATGCAAACTCCATGCACACAGAGACGGGAATCGAGCCTGGCCGGGGAATCGAACCCAGACCCTGGAGGTGCAAGGCGACAGTGCTAACCACTACACCACCGCGCCGCCACGACGTCAGAACAAAATATAGATAATCATGAAAACCGGTAGTTTTTATCTAACACATATTCAAAGAGTGGAAAAACAGGACGAGAAAAGATATGTTTTAAGGTGGGTTTTGAAATTCTGTAATGAAGAAAGTTCACGGATGTGTTTGGGAATAGAATTCCAGAGTGTGGGGGCAGAAATGCTAAATGCTCGTCCTCCAAATGATGCTAATCTATGACGAGAAATTACCAGTAGACCATCATCTGCAGATCGGAGTGTGCGAGCAGGGGAGTAAGTATGAATAAGATCCGAGATATGTGGAGGCGCAAGACCATGGAGTGCTTTGAAGGTGATAAGGAGAATCTTGTATTGGATGCGGAAGCGAACGGGTAGCCAATGAAGTTTGTGTAGCATGGGAGTGATGTGTGAGGATTTCTTTGAATAAGTGAGGACTCTAGCAGCAGAGTTCTGAATGTATTGGAGCTTATTTAATGTTGTATTTGGTAGACCATAAAAAAGAGAATTACAGTAGTCAAGTCGAGTAGTAATGAAAGCGTGGACCAGTGTCTCAGCATCCTTGATGTCTAAGAAGGGCCGTAGACGAGCTATATTACGGAGGTGATAGAAGGCAGATTTATGTAAGTGAAGAAATGTGAGGTAGAAAAGAAAGATGGGAGTCAAAAGTTATACCCAGATTTTTAACGGTGATGCAAGATCTAACCAAGGTCCCGGAAATGTTAACAGTATCAGTACAGAGAGCTGCAACGGTTTTAGGAGAACCAACAAGTAAAAAATCAGTTGTATCAGTATTGAGCTTGAGAAGGTTACTAGTCATCCAAGCATTTATGCCATCAACACAATCTGAAATGGAGTTAGTGGGAAAGGGATGGTAGTGTCGAAAACTGATATAGAGTTGAGTGTCGTCTGCATAACAGTGGAAATTGAAACCATGACGGCGGATGATTTTACCTAGACGAAGCATGTAGATGATGAACAGTAGTGGGCCTAGAATAGAGCCCTGCGGAACACCATGAGAAACAGGAGCGGTAGAAGATTTAGACTGGCGGATAGTAATATAGTGTTGACGGGCAGACAGAGAAGAAGCGAACCAGGATAAGGCAGTTCCAGAAATACCAAGAGCAGAGAGTCGTGAGATGAGAATACTGTGAGAGATAGTATCAAATTCAGAAGAAAGATCTAACAGAATCAAAATGCTAGCAGAGCCAGCATCAGAAGCCATAAGAAGGTCATTGACAACCTTAAGAAGCGCTGTCTCTGTACTGTGGTGAGGGCGAAAACCGGATTGGAAACATTCATACAGATCATGAGATGACAAATAGGACTGTAGTTAAACAGCAACGACTTTTTCAAGTATTTTTGAGAGTAGCGGAAGATTTCCAGTTGACACAGGGGCGACACCGAATCTTGAGGGATACCCTGAGAGGACCAGGCTAGATGGAGCACTGTATGTATGTGTGTGTGTGTGTGTATGTGTATTGGTGTGTGTATGTGTGTGTGCATGAGCATGAATCTGAGAGCCTGTTAGTGTGTTTTTGGCTAAAGTGGAATTTCAGAGTGAAGATCATAACACACACAACACACAAAGACTGAACTTTATTCACCCTGAAACACTGCCACGACTGTGCTGCAGGGTGTGTGTGTGTGTGTGTGTGTTTCATTCATACTGGCTGCTGGATGAAGGGCCCATTTAGTCGAACCTGCACACACCTAGTTTAACAAACAGGAAGTACTCCACTCTGCTTGAGTTTGTGTGTGTGTGTCCTATTCATATGGGAATAAATATTCAGACTTGTATGATGTAATGACTTCACTTGACCAGTGATGGTGCTGCACGTGTTTTATTCCCATTACTCCGCATGTACACGCGGTTGTTATGGGATGTTGTAGGTGCTAGGACATGGTTGTGTGTGTGTGTGTACTGTATGTGTGTGTTTGTCTTTCAGTATGTCTCCTGAATGAAGGACCTGTTTTGTTGAACCTGGACACACCCAGTTTAACAAACAGGAAGTACACACTCTGTTTGCGCTCTGTCTGTGTGCGTGTATTACAAATACGACTTCAAAGCCTTATTTCTTTACATTTTGTAACACATGTCTTTGAAGTGCTTGTACTGCTGGTGGCAGTTTGATCTCCTGAGCGGGTGTCCTGAGCAGGGCCTGAAGGGACATTTAAAGACACACCACCCGCCTGAGCACCTTTTCACCTCTCGGCTCGTCACACCGGGGCCAAAAACGGAGAACAGGAAGACGCCCACCTGGTTGGAGTCCTTACAGCTCGGGAACGTCGTCAAACCCCTCGCCACTGTCCAGAAAAAACAGAATACACACACACACACCAAGAAGGAGCAGTGCTTCAAGTCTGGAAAGGTGTGGCAGGGCACATCCACGTCCGCTCCAGGTGGAGGAGACACCGAGGAAATCGAGCTCTACCTCTCTGCCCCTCTCATGGGGTTCCCCATTCAGGGGATTTCCTGCTAGCTCCTGAATCATGACTTTGATCCAAGTGGAAGCCGCTAATGTCCGCCTGATTCAGCTCAAAAGGTCCCCGGCTTCAGGATTATGAAGGATCGGTTGTACCAAGTGCCGTCGATTACAGATATACACCTGTGAATGTTATTCAGGAGGCTTGTTATAACCCAGTGGCGGCGCATCCGGGGGAGATAGATATTCAGAATTGCGATAAACGGGTTAGAACCCTTTTAATTCCCACAAGCGGCCATGACGCTCTCTCTGCTTAAACCTCATAGTGTCCTAGATGACATCAAGGGAAAATTAAGGTGGAGGGGCCTTCTTCTAGTAAAAGTGAATTTAACCGATCTTACTGAAAACGGGGCACCAGAACGGGTCGAGTGAGTACGGCAGGACGGCTCGGGCATCAAGTGGGCGGAGCTCACCCTCTGCTACTACCTTCTCAGGAGAGCCTGGCACATGGTGTTCAGTGTCTTTGTGGACCTCAAGGATGTTGCAGAACTCCATGGGTTTATCACTGATTCAAATTCTCTCTCTCTCTTCCGCTCCCATCATGTCTCCCCCTGTCTCCCCCGTCTCCCCCCTGAGCAGCAGGTCAGCAGTGGTGAGGGCAGTAAGGTGGCGGTGGGGAAGACAGGCAGAGTGAAGTCTGGTAGGGTCCAGGTGGGAAACACGGCGCTGGTGGTGCATGATGGAGGAGGAAGACGAGGAGGAGGAGGAGGCTCTGAGCGCGTGCAGTTCTGCACGTGGCCGTGTGCGTGCGGTCCGAGGCCGCGGTGTGCCCCGGGGGTCAGTGCGGTGCTGGACGGCTGCGGCTGCTGTAAGAGCTGCGCGCGACAGATCGGGGAATCCTGCAACGAGCGCGACGTTTGTGACCCACACAAGGGCATGTACTGCGACTTCTCCAGGGACAAACCACGCTTCCAGCTCGGGGTGTGTGCCTGTGAGTGACCGCACACACACACACACAACCCTCTCTCTTTATTTGTCTTTCTCACTTTGTGTCTCTTCCTGTCTCTCTCTTTCTCTCTCCATGTATCTGTCTGTAACACTCACTCTGTCTCTCTCTGTGTGTGTGAGTAGACATGATGGCAGTGGGCTGTGATCTGAACGGACTTCACTATGAGAACGGTGAGGCGTTCCAGCCCACTCCTCTGTATAAGTGCACGTGTATCGGTGGAGCCATCGGCTGCGTTCCCGTGTTCATCCAGAAACCGGCGGCCATGTTGGGACCCGCGGCGTTACGGAGCAACGTGGCCCCTGCTGGGTTACGGGCGGGAGCGCCACAGGACACGGCGTACAGGAGGGGCATGTCAGGTGAGACAGGCACATTCATTACATCATCACCTCACAGTGAGTGACCCAGCTGTCCGTCATTCTGTACAGGGGGAACAAGGACACGGGTTCCATCCCAAACCGTTTAACACCTCGTTTAGGTAGCGGTACACCAGTGCGCCCCCTACAGGGAACCAAAACTGAGCTCTGCTGCAAAGGAGACGTTCATTTACAGTCACCAGCCTCAGAAATCACCAATTAACCACCAGCACCTCAGATTAGAGCCGTTATGAAGCTTCACAGAGCAGAAGTAGCAGATAAACATCTCAATATCAACTGTTCAAAGGAGATTATTGTGTGTTTTGGATAATAAACGCCTTCAGTATTGTTTTACAGTGTAGAGAGAAATAAACATCAGGAACGACCCTGGAGTTAGAATAAGGGGTGTACAAACTTTTGACTGGTAGTATATGTCTGGTTCTATGAGACTTGAGCAGGTGTGTAAGTGATCTCCCGTCACCCTCATTCAGGATGTTAATCCAGTTCCTCTCAGTGTGTGTGTGGAGTCGCTCCCTCACCAGCCTCACGTTTTACTCCTTAAACAACAAGTTCAGAGACGTGTAAACTAAACTCCTCTCTCACACACACACACACACACACAGAGTTGAGTGTTTGTGTTAAAGGTGCGACTGTGGCGTTGGGAAGCTTACAGGACTCCTCCTTTAGTGAAGACGGGAGGTTGTGTGGTCCAGACCACGCCCTGGTCCCCGTGCTCACGCTCCTGTGGCTTCGGCATCTCTGTCCGCATCTCCAACCACAACCCCAAGTGTGACATGAGGAAAGAGCGCCGCCTGTGTCTGCTCCGCCCCTGCGACAACAAGAGCCCGAAGAGCCCGAAGGTACCGCCCACATCACATGGTGCAGACACGCCCCCTGTGTGCTAGAGTGTGTACGGGTTAGAGTGTGCTTTAATAAATATTTATCAGTGCCATGTGTGTGTGTGTGTGTGTGTGTGTGTGTGTGACTCCGCCCAGATCCCGGTGGGGACGTCCTGCAGGCCAGAGTTCCAGGCGAGGACGGCGGAGAAGTTCAGACTGTCCGGCTGCACGAGCAGTAAGAAGTACCGGCCGCACTACTGCGGAGTGTGTAACGACTGCTGCGTCCCACGGAGCTCCACCCTCATGAGGGTGGAGTTTAAGTGTGTGGGCGGAGCCAGCGTGGTGTGGAAGATGCAGTGGATCACGTCGTGTGTGTGTGAGAGGAAGTGCAACGACCCGGGAAACATTTTTTCTCAGATGTACTTACTGTGACATACACACACACACACACACTGACTAGTGTAAAGGATGTTAATGTTCCAGGTGATTAGTTTCCTGACAGGATGCAGCACTGCAGTGATGGATCCCCCTGTGTGTGTGTGTGTGTGTGTGTGTGTGTGTGTGTGTGTGATGTATCTGACTGGAGATTGGTTCTCAGAACATCAAGGGATTATTATTATTCATATTTTCTCTTTATGATTAAAGTTATTAAATTGTGACTCTCACTGTGGTTTACACACACACACACACACTGCAGATTTATTCCCATCACTTTATTTCCTTTAATAATATCTACATATAAATAAAGAGAGACAAATGTACAGAGACACACACAGTGTGCGGCGACGCCTATGTGGCGATGGACAGGCGTGGTGCAGCGTGGGTGGGCGTGTCAGTGGGCGTGGTCAGGGAGTGGTACTGCTCTATGAGGTCAGAGAGAGAGTGTAGAGCCTCACTGAACCCCGACACCTCCATCCCGTCCACACACACATAGTGGTGCAGGTGAGCCTGGACACACACACACACACACACAGGGATTATTATTATTATTATTATTATACAGTCAGAGAGGGAGTGTGTGTGTGTGTGTGTGTCACCTTCTTGCGGTACAGGCGTGTGAAGCGCTCCCTCAGCTCAGTGAACGACGCCCTCACACACGTGTTGTTGGACAGGGCCAGGAGAGAGTGGGCGTGGCCTACAGGGGGAACCGAACACACTCCGGTCTTCCAGCCTTCCTGATTCCACGGCACGAACGACAGCGTGGGCCTGAGTCTGACACACAGTGTGTGTGTGTGTGTGTGTGTGTGTGTACATGACTTATATAAACAGTTAAAGCATATTGATATTATTTGACTAAAGATCTAACAGGAGCTACACGGCTACACTCTGTGTAAACACTTCTACTCTAATCACGTTGTTGTTCAGGACTGAACTTTGTACAAATATTAAATATTAAACGTCTCCACCATCACTGACTCTCTGTGAAATGAAGAGGCGTGAGCGCCACCTGCTGTGTGTGTGTGTGTGTGTGTGTGTGTGTGTGTGTGTGTACCTCTGAATGTTCCTGCGCAGGTCAGACACCTGGACGTTCCCCCTGAGCATGAGCGCACACGCCAGGTACACCGCCCGCCTGGGGTCAGAGGTCATCAGCTGGTGCTCTTTACTGAACGCATCACTGAACATCTGATCAAGTCTGAACACACACACACACACACACACACACACACACACACACACACACACACACACAGTGTAATAAATATACAGTATATATACATACATAGTGTGTGTGTGTGTGTGTGTGTATACACACCTGCGTGTGGGGATGTTCACATCAGCGAGTGTGTACAGGGGTGTGAGGCTGGACACCAGGTAGTGTAACCGTGGAAACGGGACCAGGTTCATGGCGATCTCACTCAGATCCACGTTGAGAGAACCTTCAAACCGCGAGGAGCTACACACACACACACACACACACACACACACACACACACACACACACACACACACACACACACCACCCGCTGCTTAGCATCACACTGACTCACTGTGTGTGCGTGTGTGTGTGTGTACCTGGTGATGCTCAGTAACAGATTAGCTACGATGTTGTTCATGGCATCAAACGGTTTCTGTGACGAGGCCACGCCCCCTCTGCCTGACATCACACTGCAGTCCTTCTTCACCGCGCAGCCGCGACTCATCAGCTCGATCTTACTCACAATGTCCATCAGAGACTGAACACACACACACACACACACACACTTCATAAGTAATATAAACACTGCCAGATTGATTGATTGAAAAGCATCAAATTGGACACGGTATAAAAACATTAGATATTTCATGAAAACTTAAGCGTGATCATCGTACTGTGAAGACATTTGTGTCT
>CM060107.1:59684918-59717418 GCA_030522415.1 Channallabes apus
GTGTCTTTACACAGCGTAATAAAAGGATGACTTTATAATATTCTAATGTAATTACTCACTAAATAAGGTTCTATTGGACTCATTACTCAAGAATCACATGTTGGTTTTCTATTGGCTGATAAATGAAATGCTTAAAAAAATCTGCCAACTATTTAAGCTTATGTTTTATTTATTTCCAGCTGCTAAAGTGTATATTGGGCAGCACGGCGATGTAGTGGCTACCACTGTGGCCTTACACCTCCAGGTCATGGGGTCGATTCCTGCCTCGGCTCTGTGCACATGGAGTTCGCATGCTCTCTCCGTGCTTGGTGGCTTTCCTCCCACAGCCCCAAAACAAGAAGATTAGGCTAACTGGTGTTCCCAAATGGCCCGTAGTGTGTGTGTGTGTGTGTTGGCCAGAGGTCCTACCAGGGGTGTAAAAACAGGAATAATTACAGTTATTACTGGCCTCCACGGCCGCTGGTTAGTGCCTGGATGGATGGAAAATGTATTTTATTGTCTTTAGAATGTTAAACACACACACACACACACACACACAGATTCCAGATAGTTTCTTTTTAAGATGCACTTATTTATTTGAAAAAGGGACATTTGTTTAAGACACACAACACACAGTATGAACATGTAGTAACACTGTGAGCGATTAATGAAGTGATAAGCAGACCAGAACGTCAGGGGTGTGATGACTGTGTGGTCCAGGTGATTAGGTGTGTGATGACTGTGTAGTCCAGGTGATTAGGGGTGTGTGATGACTGTGTAGTCCAGGTGATTAGGGGTGTGTGATGACTGTGTAGTCCAGGTGATTAGGGGTGTGTGATGACTGTGTAGTCCAGGTGATTAGGGGTGTGATGACTGTGTGGTCCAGGTGATTAGGGGTGTGTGATGACTGTGTGGTCCAGGTGATTAGGGGTGTGTGATGACTGTGTGGTCCAGGTGATTAGGGGTGTGATGACTGTGTGGTCCAGGTGATTAGGGGTGTGATGACTGTGTAGTCCAGGTGATTAGGGGTGTGTGATGACTGTGTAGTCCAGGTGATTAGGGGTGTGTGATGACTGTGTAGTCCAGGTGATTAGGGGTGTGATGACTGTCTGGTCCAGGTGATTAGGGGTGTGATGACTGTGTAGTCCAGGTGATTAGGGGGGTGATGACTGTGTAGTCCAGGTGATTAGGGGTGTGATGACTGTGTAGTCCAGGTGATTAGGGGTGTGATGACTGTGTAGTCCAGGTGATTAGGGGTGTGATGACTGTGTAGTCCAGGTGATTAGGGGTGTGTGATGACTGTGTAGTCCAGGTGATTAGGGGTGTGTGATGACTGTGTAGTCCAGGTGATTAGGGGTGTGATGAATGTGTGGTCCAGGTGATTAGGGGTGTGTGATGACTGTGTAGTCCAGGTGATTATGTGTGTTGATTTTCACCTGAGAGTCTCACAGTGAAGACTAGAACCTCAGCAGGTTAATAATAATCAATAATACTGACAGGGTTATTGCGTGTCTCATTATATCCACTAACAGAGTGTAGTGGATATGGAACACAGCCCTTAGACACTGCTTAGTGTGTGATTATTGTGAAACATGTGTTGTAGTCATGTGACCATGCTCTCTGTCTGAATAAACAAATATCACTAGTGTATACTCCAGGTGTAGGGCAGGCTGGAAACTAGAGAGGAAGTGGACTTGAGAGGAAGTGGACTTGAGAGGAAGGGGACTAGAAAGGAAGTTCCAATATCTTGTGATGACATCATTTCCTGCGAGCACATGGTCAGGCCGCAGGACAGCCGTCCAGACTGACGACCCCGTTAACGAGCGCTGTGTGTTTGAAGTTAACAGAGTGCTGGTTGATGGACAGGTTCCTCACACAGCCCACGTAGCTACTCCTCATCCTCATGCTAACAGGAAGTGTGTCTTCTGGAGGTCACACACACACACACACACACACACACACACACACACACACACACACACAGCATGTAATCATGTTAAAATACATTTCAGTACAATATTTTATTTGTGTGTGTGTGTGTGTGTGTGTGTGTGTGTGACACTGACCTGGTGCTCCACCGATGAACACTGGCACTAACACTCTGTGCTTCTGCTTTGGAAATCTCACTCTGATTACACGCCTCTGCTCCCCGTCCACATCCAGCCTCAGTCCACTGCTGTCCCTCACCACTACACACACACACACACACACACACACACTCACTGTCAGCTTTTTAAATGCACTATACAATACATAGTAATGAGCAAAGAGTGTGACGTCTAACCTTTGACCCTGTGCCAGTTGCCATCACACACGTTGTGTTGGGGGGAAACGTCCACACTGCCTGTCTCATTGTTCACCTGCACAAACACCTGAGTGCGCACACACACACACACACACACACACAGATATCAGGAGAGAAGTGAGAGAGGAGGGTTTGTCTGAATGGGAGTGGGCGTGGCTCTTACCTGGCCATGCTGCAGGTAGACGCTGAGGTTCTCCTCAGGTGCCATGTAGAAGTGCAGTAACAGTGCTGAGGCCACACGGGGGCGGAGCTCCATAACCACTTCTAACTGACTGCCCATGCTCAGAGAGTGATCTGTGGATCAGAACAGAGTGGGCGTGGTCAGGAGAAGAGAGTGGGCATGTTGAGGAAAATAAAGGGTGTGGCAAAGGATATGAAGTGGGCGTGACAAGGGAAATACACCATGTTCCAAATTATAACACAAATGATATCTTTCTCTGATTTTCATAATTAGTAAATGCAAATGACAATCAGTATAATTTTCTAGTCATCAACTATTAGGGTATAAATTGAATTTTACTGAACAAACCTCCTAATGATAACAATATTTATTTTAAAAATAAAAAACTGAAAAGGCACTGTTCCATATTATTATACACAACAGAGTTAAAACATTTTATAGGTTGTAAAGAGCTGAAAATAGGCTTTTGTTGAATTTGCAGCATTATGAGGTCATATTTACTGAAATCAAAAACTATTTCAATCAAAAACATCCTAACAGGGCTACATGTTACATCTTAACATACGACCCCTTCTTTCATATCACCTTCACAATTCTTACATCCATTGAACTTGTGAGTTTCTGGACAGTTTCTGCTTGAGTTTCTTTGCAGGATGTCAGAATAGCCTCCCAGAGCTGCTGTTTTAATCAAACTGCCTCCCACCCTCATAGATCTTTAGAGGATTCTCCAAAGGTTCTCAATGGGGTTGAGGTCAGGGGAGGATGGTGGCCACACCATGAGTTTCTCATCTTTTATCCCCATAGCAGCCAATGACACAGAGGTATTCTTTGCAGCATGAGATGGTGCATTGTCATGCATGAAGATGATTTTGTTACGGAAGGCACGGTTCTTCTTTTTGTCAGTATACTTTGCCGAGGTCATTTTCACACCTTCAGGGACCCTACAGGGGCCGACCAGCTCTCTCCCCATGATTCCGGCCCAAAACATGATTCCGGCACCTCCTTGGTGACGTCGTAGCCTTGTTGGGACATGGTGGCCAGCCACCAACCATCCACTACTCCATCCATCTGGACCATCCAGGGTCGCACGACACTCATCAGTAAACAAGACTGTTTATAAACTTGTCTTCATGTATGCCTGGACCCACTGCAACCGTTTCTGCTTGTGAGCATTGATTAGGGGCCGAATAGTAGGTTTATGTACAACTGCAAGCCTTTAAAGGATCCGACACCTTGAGGTTCGCGGGACTCCAGAGGCACCAGCAGCTTCAAATACCTGTTTGCTGCTTTGTAATGGCATTTCAGCAGCTGCTCTCTTAATCTGATGAATTTGTCTTGCAGAAACCTTCTTCATTCTGCCTTTATCTGCACGAACCTGTCTGTGCTCTGAATCAGACACAAATGTCTTCACAGTACGATGATCACACTTAAGTTTTCATGAAATATCTAATGTTTTTATACCTTGTCCAAGGCATTGCACTATTTGATGCTTTTCGGCAGCAGAGATCCTTTTTCTTTCCCATATTGTTTGAAACCTGCGGCTGTTTAATAATGTGGAACAACCTTCTTCAGTACTTTTCCTTTAATTGTCCTCATCTGGCAACCTAATTATCACACGTGTCTGAGATTAATTTCAGTGATCCAAAGAGCCCTGAGACATGACACCATCCATGAGGTTAATTTATAAACTAAACATTTAATGTTTATGACACTTACATCTAATTTGCATAATAATTTGGAACACAGTGTAAAGTGGGTGTTGTGAGGAAGATAAAGGGGGTGTGGTTAAGAAAATAGCATTGGCGTGGTATAAAGAGCAGAGTATATGTGTGTGTGTGTGTGTGTGTGTGTGTGTGTGTTACCAAGCACTGTGTATCCTCCCTCCTTAAAGAAAAACATTCCAGCTTCAGTCTTTCCCTCTAAACACGGCGACACCCCGAAACTCAGTGGAACAGACGAGAGGAAGTGGCCGTTCAGACGCAGGTCTCTCACACACCCTGAGAACCCGGACTTCACCTACACACACACACACACACACACACACACACACACACACACACACACAAGTACATATTATTTCTGAGTTTTAGGGCACAGAACCGAAGATACACAAGATACTCTTCATTATTCATTATTACAGGTGTGTGTGTGTGTGTGTGTGTGTGTGTGTACCTTTATGTGCTTGTTGGCGTGTCCTGCTGGAAGGCTGCCCACATACAGTGCCCCCTGCAGGTTCAGGGAGAAGTCCTCGATCTGAACTTCATCCTCCATCAGCGTGAGACCGTCCACAAGCAGCAGCCCTCTGTTACCGTCTCTCCTGAACACCACCTGCAGACACACGGCCGATTCAGCACATCACCTCACACTGTGTGCATGTGTGTGTGTGTGTGGGTGTGTGTCTCACCTCATGCCAGCGTCCGTCGTTGTGTGTGTGTTTGGTGTGGAGCTGCAGTGTGTGTTGCGCGGAGCCGAACGTGAAGACGAGTTTCCCGTTAGACAGGAAGAGCGCCATGAAGTCTTCATCACCCTCACCACACACACACACTACCATCCCCTGCGCCGAGTGTGTCCTTAGTGATACTGAGAACTCTGACCTGCACACACACACACACACACACGTGCCTTCATTTGTTCCTATTCTAGCTTGAAGTCTGTCATTGTGTGTGTGTGTGTGTGTGTGTGTGTCACCTTTCTCTAATAACCTCAGCAATGCCATCATACGCATGCCAACTGTCACCCCTAAAATAGTGGGCGTTTCTCACTGCCGGTGGGCGGGGTGAGAGGTAGCAGGGTGTGGCCTCCCTTTCTGCAGTAGTCTGAGGATCATCCTGTCCTTCCAGGACGCTCCGCAGCAGCGCAGGTTCGGTCCTGCTCACCTGACGAACACATGATAACACAAGTAACATGAACATTATCGCGGTGGAAAGGATTAAAGGATGCATGGTGTGTGAGAAAGGAGTCAGGAAATGAGTCAGGGGGATATCTCTCAATTAGATACATTAACATGACTCTGTGCATGACTCTGTGTATGACTCTCTTATATGATTCTCTATATGAGTCTTTATATGACTCTGCATATTACTGTATTAAAAAAGAAATTCAGGTGAAGATGATTTTGTGTGTGTGTGTGTGTGTGTGTGTGTGTGTATGTTGTGGGGTTACCTGGTGTAAAGCTGCAGGTGTGTTTGGAGCAGGGTGTGTTTTGAGTGAAGCGTGTCGTATAGAGCGTGTGTGCCGAAGAATAGTGGGAGGTCTCTCCACAGGACAATCCTGCAGGGACACGCCCACATTCTCAGTGTAGCGCTGGAAATCCTCCGCCTCGATATCACGGTCTTGTCTACAGACAGACAGACAGACAGACACTCAGACAGACAAACAAAGGGACACTTAGACAGAGAGACACTCAGACAGACCGACAGAAAGACAGTCAGACAGACAGAGAGACAGACAGGACAGGCACTCAGTCAGACAGAAACACAGACAGACAGTCAGACAGAGGGACAGACAGACACTCAGTCAGACAGACAGACAGACAGACAGACACTCAGTCAGACAGACAGACAGACACTCAGTCAGACAGACAGACAGACAGACACTCAGTCAGACAGACAGAAAGACAGTCAGACAGACAGAGAGACAGACAGGACAGGCACTCAGTCAGACAGAAACACAGACAGACAGTCAGACAGAGGGACAGACAGACAGACAGACATTCAGTCAGACAGACAGTCAGACAGACAGACACTGAGTCAGTCAGACAGACAGACACTGAGTCAGACAGACAGACAGACACTCAGTCAGACAGACAGACAGACAGACACTCAGTCAGACAGACAGACAGACAGACACTCAGTCAGACAGACAGACAGACAGACAGACAGACATTCAGTCAGACAGACAGTCAGACAGACAGACACTGAGTCAGTCAGACAGACAGACACTGAGTCAGACAGACAGACAGACACTCAGTCAGACAGACAGACACTCAGTCAGACAGACAGTCAGACAGACAGACACTCAGTCAGACAGACAGACAGACAGACACTCAGTCAGACAGACAGACAGACAGACACTCAGTCAGACAGACAGACAGACAGACAGACAGACAGACATTCAGTCAGACAGACAGTCAGACAGACAGACACTGAGTCAGTCAGACAGACAGACACTGAGTCAGACAGACAGACAGACACTCAGTCAGACAGACAGACACTCAGTCAGACAGACAGTCAGACAGACAGACACTCAGTCAGACAGACAGACAGACAGACAGACACTCAGTCAGACAGACAGTCAGACAGACAGACACTGAGTCAGACAGACAGACAGACAGACACTGAGTCAGACAGACAGACAGGCACTCAGTCAGACAGACAGACAGACACTGAATCAGACAGACAGACAGACAGACACTGAGTCAGACAGACAGACAGACAGACAGACAGACAGAGGACCGTGTACCTGCTGATGTAAGCGTAACTGATACAGCCGGTGAAGTTGAGGATGTTGCTCTGAGGAGATCCTCCGTAGTAGAACTCCTTCACTCCCTCTGTATGTGGTGCAGAAGCCGAGTTCTTCTTGTCCTGCTTGTCTTTATCATCCACCACCAGCTGGTACCTACACACACACACACACACACGAGCAGAAATATGTGAGTTAGTGAAGCCAGCAGTCACGTTGCTCCTCTGTGTCTTGGTGTCTTCTCAAGCTTCTTACTTCTGCTTGGTTACGGAGGCGACCAGGAAGTGAGGTCGTCCATCACTGTAGTGCTTCTTGGATTTAACTTTAGTTCCTCTGGAGTGAAGGACGACTGCACCGTTCTCCAGAGACAGAGAGAACTCCTCCGTCTGTCAGACAGCACAGGGACAAACGGGCAGGTGTGATTGATCATGTGACATCAGCACTAGTGTGTGTGTGTGTGTGTGTGTGTGTGTGTGTGTGTGTGTGTGTGTGTGTGTGCTCATACCCCGTCTCTGTGGTAGAACAGAAGTCCAGATGGCTCAGTTGTTCTGAAGCTCATTCCTCCTTCAAACGAGCTGAATGGAGAGATTCTTGCTATGGAACTCAAATATCCATCACCTGCAAAGTAGGCTTTACGTGACATCTGACACACACACACACACACACACATACACACACACGCACGCACGCACACACGCACGCACGCACACACACAGAATTAACACGATACCTACAGTCTGGAACAGGGCACCCAAGCGTTAGGGTGTGTGTGTGTGTGTGTGTGTGTGTGTGTGTGTGTGTGTGTGTGCATTACGTACAAAGGACTCCTCTGGACAGCCGCTGCTGATGCCGATGGTTCCTGGTTCCTCCAGCAGGTTAAAGTCTTTTTTCTGGAACTGAAACCCTTTTACACATCCTTTCAGTCCAATCAGAGGTGAGAACTCAGACCTGAACACACACACACACACACACACACACACACACACACACACACACACACACACACACACACACACACACATTAGTGTTGATCTGAATCCCATGGTGCCTTGTTGCATGAACGCAGCATTCAGCATGGTTTATTAACTGGTCTTAACTGTGTGTGTGTGTGTGTGTGTGTGTGTGTGTGTGTGTGTGTACCGTGACTTCAGCAGGTCTGTTGGTGCTCCTCCGATGTAAATATCGTTAAAGGGCAGAGTTTTCTTCTCATTATCTGTGGATTTTACAAAACTCCTGTCTACCAGGAGGATAACCTTCTTAGACTGGTGGTAGATCACTGACACCTGGGACACACACA
This sequence comes from Channallabes apus, assembly GCA_030522415.1. Classification (NCBI taxonomy): domain Eukaryota; kingdom Metazoa; phylum Chordata; class Actinopteri; order Siluriformes; family Clariidae; genus Channallabes; species Channallabes apus. The sequence goes on from CM060107.1 coordinate 59,693,142, forward strand.
CACACACACACACACACACACACACACACACACACACACACACACACACACACACACACAAAACAGGTAAGCTGGGGGAACAGGTGTGAGTTAAGAGGTGAAGGCGAACCGGTGAGCAGGTGGAGGAGGTGTATACTCACCTCATGGTATCTGGCATCATTGATCTGCAGTTTGGTCAGGTTCCCTTCCAACACAATGGGACCGTTACTAAACCCAAAGTCGTAAACCAAGCGCAGAAACCCATTCTTCATCTCCAGCACAAAGAAATTATCCTAAACACACACAGAGTGAACTAGGTGTCAGTATCTACGAATGAGGTGTGGCCTGCTCAACATAACACTGTGTGTGTGAGTGTGTGTGTGTTTACCTCGTTAACCATGAGCAGCAGAACCCCGTTCTGAGCCACTGTGCGAACTTCTATGTCAAACCGCGTGACCACGCTGATCCGGGCCCGCCTCTCAATGTTCCTCACCAGTGCATAACCTGAACCATCGAACAGGTAACTTGCCACCCGGCCCTGAGAGAACGCCAGCTTATACCTACAGAGAGGGGTGGGGTGGGTACAGCGATACAGTGAATTATACTGTACAATCCAAATTCCATAAAAGTTGGAAGAGTTTTTCTGTCGTGCATTTCGGTTAATAATACTTTTTAAGCCATTGGTAGAGTGACTGGAGTGGTGCTTCCCCTTTTCAAGAAGGTGGACCAGATGGTGTGTGTCCACTACAGGGGCAGTACAGTACTCAGCATCCCTAACTAAGTTTACTCTAAGGTGCTGGAAATAAGGGTTTGAGTTACTGACGAACCTCAGATTGAAGTGGACCAGCTTTTTACTCTTGCAAGAATCCTGGAGGGGGCTTGGAGATAAGCCCATCTGGTCTACATGTGTTCTGTGGATTTGGAGAAGGCATAAAGTTCCACTCTACCATGAAGACGGTTCTGTCCTCGGCTGCTACAGACAGCTGTTTCTCTGAGGACTCTATAGTTCAGGACTGGAGTTTCCTACAGTCTACCTGATCCTCCAATAACGAACTGGACTCCATATGAACTTCTCCACATCTCCTGTTACACTGAACTTCCAGCCTCCTAAGTTCCAGCCACACAGTATGAGTGCAGATCAATCCCTGCTATCCGTTATCACCCAGATGAGGATGGGTTCCCTGTTCAGTCTGGTTCCGCTCAAGGTTTTTCCCTCAGAACCGTCAAATTCGGCTTGTTCATCAAGGACAATCTGATCATTCTGATTCAAACACCTTCACATCTCATACAAACTTCCATAGATTCTTTTGATTGTGTAAAGTTTCTTTGCGACAATGAAAGATAAATCTGTTGACATGGTTCTCTGCAGGAAAACAATGGATTGTCTACTCCAGGTAGGGAGTGTGTTATTACCCTAAGTAAAGGAGTTCAAGTATCTCTGGGCCTTGTTCTTGTACTGCACCATTGTGACAAAAAGAGAGTTAAACCAAAAGGCAAAGCTCTCGATCTACCAGTCAATCTTCCTTTCTACCCTCACCTGTGCACATAAGTGTTGCCGTTCATGACTGAGAGGACAAAATCATGGATCTAAGCAGCCGAAATGGGTTTTGTCAGGAGGGTAGCTGGCGTTTCCCTTACAGATAGGTTGAGAAGCTAAGTCACCCGTGGGGACATTTGGAAAAGAACCACTACTGCTTTGTGTGGGAAGGAATCAGTTAAGGTGGTTCAGGCTTCTGGTAAGGATGCCACCAGGGTGCCTCCCTAGGGAGGTGTTCTTGGCGCGTCCAGCTTGGAGAAGGCTAAAGGGCAGACCGAGGACTAGGTGGAGAGATTATATCTTCACGCTGGCCTAGGAGAACCCTGGGATCCCCAAGTTATAGTTGGTTGAGGTGGCCCGAGGAAAGGGACGTCTAGGGTTCCCTGCTGGAACTGCTACCCCCCAACCAAGTGTTTTATGATGGATGGACGGATGGATATAAAATGTTTGTTTAATATTAATGATTAATTACATTTTTGTGTGTGTGTATATACCTGGGACAGGGCGTGGACACGTCAACACTCATGTTATGCAGCTTTTTGAAGTTGTACAGACTGATGACCTCGTTATTGAGAGAAGCAAGTTCAATACAGCCAACAAATGGAGCTAAACTTAGAGCAGGGGGGAGCTACACACACACACACACACACACACACACACACACACACACACACACACATGTAATTCATGACAATCATTAAATTAACAGGCAATATCGTTTGATATGAGTTAATCAGAGAAACAGATGAGCACTGACAGTGGCAGTGTGTGTGTGTGTATGTGTGTGTGTGTGTTTGTGTGTGTATATGAGGAACCTTAATGTCTGCCGGAACTCCTCCTACAATGAACACCGTGTCTCTGGGGTCCAGGTGGAAGAGAGATTCAGTCCCATCCCACTCCCCTTTCTGTATAAACTTCTGCTCAGCCACATTGCCCTGACTGGGGACTGTTAGATACACCTTACCATGACGACCCAGTCTGAGCATCAGACAGGGAGAGAGTGAGACAGGGAGAGAGTGAGACAGAGACAGGTATCAAGGCACACATTATAGGCATTGCATCAGTGACGGCTGCTCTAAGACTACAAGGGAAGCTCCGCCTCCTGTACTATGTCAGAAAATAAATGGCCATGACCCTGTTGCCACATGTGCAGTGTCGTATTTATATTGGTTTTAATAAAAGTGCACTAGAACGCGTTCAGCTTCATGACTAGCTCGTTCAGAATCAGGTATTTATTGTAGATTGTTTGAGGTGATTTTCTTGTCCTACATTTCCGTGCAGCACAGCACGTTAAACCCTCCTGAAGCCCAGCTTCACTGGAGCTCTATAGCGAGGCACAGAGGAGCTTTTTCACTGCAGTAAAGCTGGACGGTAATTAGATAAACGCACCAAAATCGTCACTTCCAGGGACACTGAGCTTACAAATGTCATGAGGGATTAATCAGTTACATCTTCACTGTGTTCACCCTCATCACACCAGCTGTTTCCTCTAGTGAACATGAAGCCCCTAATACAGACTCTCTGACCCTACAGTCTACTTTATACATCAATCATGCTGCTGCTGTTTTAATAGTAAAACCTAACTGTCTATATAAAACATTACACAGTGCATATGGCATTAACTACACTAGAGTTATGCAGATAAATGATTAAACATAGTGACAGACAGCATTCAGTGCCTCGTTTAACTGTACAGCAGTGTGACTTACAGAGATAGAAAATTCCTGTTTAATGTAATAAATATTGTATTAAATAATCTCCCAAATCGTAAAATACATTTATTAGCCTTAGAGTCGGGTTTCTGTCACTTTGATTTAGAAAAAGTTACTTTTTTACTGAATAGAAACAAACAAACAAAAAAGAATGATATTAAAAAGATGCTTTGTTTATTTACATTAAAACAATGTTTGTTTATATTAATGAATTAGAATAAATAGCCGAGTAGTTATGAAATGTTAAGGGGTTGAATAGAGAACCTACTGTCTTATTTATGTAGCTAAAACACTCCATTAAACTAGATCACATGATCAAAGTTTTAATATTTATATTTAACTGTAGATGGAAGGTTTTTCAAGTCACATAAAATAAACGATGTTTCTATTCTTCAGGCCTGCTGCTCATCTGGAGACCCACAACCATGTCACCTGAAAAACCTTCCATCTACAGTTCTGTGTTCAGTTCTACAGTTCAGTTCTACAGTCCAGTTCTACAGTTCAGTTCTACAGTTCAGTTCTCTGTTCAGTTCTACAGTTCAGTTCTACAGTCCAGTTCTACAGTTCATGTCACGGACGCAGGCAGAACGGTATGAATCCAAGCGCGGTTACTGACTGTATAGAGATGTGGGGGCGTGGTCGGGGGCGTGAGCAAGGGTCGAAAGCCGTGAGTCCGTCAGCGAAGCGTCCAAAGCAAAAACACTAGACTAGAGCCGTAATCAAAAAGGGAAAGCGTGAGGTCAAAACCGAGAGATCAAAAGGGCAGGTGAACAATCCAAATCGGCAAGCAGAAGATCAAAAACGAGAAAAAACAAAGCGAGGTCGTAACGTGAAAGCTAGAGAAAAGAAAACGCGAGAGAATCGAGGTAAAACACACACAATAATCCAGCGATCTGAGCAGCGCGCCGCGCATGCTTAAATCGCTGGAGTAATCAGTCAGGGAATGAGAAACAGGTGAGCAGACGGGGCGAAAACGGGAGCGTGAGAGCGCACGTGATGGCTAGACAAAAACATGAGCGCGTGGGGGAGTGACAGCGTGGGAAAAAGACGGCCGGCAGACCGTGACTCGTGACAGTTCAGTTCTACAGTCCAGTTCTACAGTTCAGTTCTACAGTTCAGCTCTACAGTTCAGTTCTCTGTTCAGTTCTCTGTTCAGTTCTACAGTTAAGTTTGTAGCGCAGCCACACAAAAGGGACACCTTCAACAACAGGGAAATGGTTGTGGAGCTAATGCTGCTCACCTGTAGCCTGAGGTGTGCCCTAGCGGTTTCTCTTCCCCCATTGACAGTGGTTTGGTCACCGGGCAAGTTCCCGCGCATGCGCGATCGCAAGGGAACCCGGAAGTGACGTGGGTCACGTGAGCCGGCATAAAGCCGGAACCGGTGTAGAAGCCGGCACGGAGAGATGAGGACAGCGCGCTGCATGTTTTTCGAAGCTGAGAGCCTGTTTGCGGATTACCTTGCGATAATTTCATTCAGTACCCAGCTCCTTCCGTTTCTCGATCTCCCAGACCTACCATCGTCATCTGGTGAGATCGAACCATCTCTCCAACTCACCATTTTCATACCTTTTGCCATTTTTCAGACTCTGGACTATCACACACACACTCACACACCCGCATACATCACACACACACTATTTATAGTTGTATTATATTTGTATATATTGGTTTTGGTGCACGTTGTTTGTTTATTTATCTGTTTGTCGCTGTATAATACACTTGGTTTAAATTATTACAGTTGTTTTGTGTCGCGTCGTATTTTGTCCTGCCGCGATTACGCAATACCGGAAGTGTGGTTTTCAAGCCCCTATTTAGATTCCCGAATCCGTTCTTTTGTAACCAAGCGGTTAATAAAATCCAAGCGTTACATAGTGGTGGCCCGTACGTACGGGGAATCTGTATTTTGGGGTATTTTCTGGTTTTGTGTGACGTGGCTGAACAAGATGGACGCCGCTAATGCTAAGGCTAATGCTAATAGTGCTGTTAAGGCCAACTTGGTTGTAGCTAATAACATGCTGGTTGATGTAGAAGATGCTTTTGTTACACGCCGTAACCCTACAGCTGAATTAACTTCATTGATTAGTTCATTATATATATCTGATAGCCATGATGATGATGATGATGATGATGATATTATTGTTCATGGGACTGATATTGGGGTAGTGCACACACTACGTACTGAACTTAATCAATGCAAGATGGACATGGTGGCGCTTCCTGATAAAGTGAGCTCTATAGAGCAGGATTATAGACAATCCCGGGACAGCAGTCTCAACAGGGAAATCAGTCTTCGTGACGCAGTGGATGCGAGCTTGGAAGGGCTGCAGCGCTACTGCCAGGAGGTTCTCGAAAAGATGGAGAGAGCCATCGTTGACTGCTTTCTACGGCGTGACGTCATCTGGGAGAACCGGATGAAGAGACTGCGTCCCACTTGTACGCCCACCGCCCACAGGTTACAGGCCTACACCCCTACACCATCTCCTACACAACATCTGCCCAGCACTCCAACCACTACAGCCACGGCCAAGGTAAAGCCACCAAGCACTCCTAATGGCAACGAGGTTTCTCCTGGTGTTCCAGCTCACTCCTCGGCTCTGCTCTCCTCCCCACTCTCTTCTTCTCCTCTTCATGCTCGAACATCCATCTGTGTGGAGTTTCCAACCTTCTGCGACGCGTCAGAGACAGCTGAGGTGAGGAACTTCATCGAGCAAGCAGAGAAGTACATAGCAATCAGACCCCTGACCCGACCAGAGCTGCTGGGAACCCTCGGCTCGGTGCTACGAGGGCCTGCGCTGAGTTGGTGGAAGGCGGAGAAGGGCAAGGTGAAGGACTGGCAGTCATTTAAACAGGCTTTCACGGCGGCGTTTATACTGGATGACGACCTCGACGAAGAGAAAGACAACCTGAGGTCTCCGGTACAGCAGCCAGGGCAATGCCAGAGAGACTTCGCTGATGACCACCCCGCCCTCTGTCTCATGGGGAAACCTGATATCTCCGAGGAAGAACCAGTGAGGCGCACCAGGGAGAATATCCACACGAGAGTGGACGGAGGGTTAAGAGGAGTGGCGAGCACCGTGATAAAACAGGTGGAGAGACGCGCTAGGGGAGAGAAAGACAACAAGGACCGCCCTATTCCAGGTCCACATGCCATACCCCGAGCACCCCCGCCACGGAAGGGAGCTGACACCCCACGTCTACCCACCACGTCCACTAAAGAGGCCTCCTACTTCCCGAGCGACCTGAGCGAGATCATCAGCGCCCAACAGAACGACCCAACTATCACGAAGCTGCTCTCTAAAGATCACCCAAGAGGCACACAAGATCAGAGGGTCACCTTCGAATGTCATCAGGGCGTGCTGTATCGCCGGGTACCAGTAAGGCACGGGGAGAAAATCCAGCTCGTTGTCCCCCAGTCTCTAATAAAGATTTTTCTTTATTACTACCACGACAATCCACTGGGAGGACACTGGGGACAACTGAAGACCCTGCTGAGGTTACTAGAGGTGGCGTGGTGGCCGACGGTACGGAAAGACGTCTGGCATTACACTAGAGCTTGCAGCATGTGCCACCGACACAAGACAGGACATCCATCGCCACCCCGACAAAGACTTATCATGGAGGAGGGCAAACAAAGAGCAGAACACCGGAGATCCAGACAAGCCAGATGTCACAATACCCGGGGGGAAGCAGCGCACTTCCAACTGGGAGAACTGGTTTGGATCCAAACTCGACCTCCCTCCTCCACAGCAAAAAGATGTTCTGCAAAGCGAGTGCCGAAGTGGGAGGGTCCAGCAGAAATACAAAGAGGTAAAAGACCAATTAAATACACAATGTCTTGGGGCTACCCACAAAAAGCCGAGGATTACAGTGTGGCGAATCTCAAGCGCTTGTGCGGACGTTCTCCTCAGACGCCGGAAGCTTGGGGGGGGGGGTCTATGTAGCGCAGCCAAACAAAAGGGACACCTTCAACAACAGGGAAATGGTCGTGGAGCTAATGCTGCTCACCTGTGGCCGAAGGTGTGCCCTAGCGGTTTCTCTTCCCCCATTGACAGTGGTTTGGTCACCGGGCAAGTTCCCGCGCATGCGCGATCGCGACGCAAGGGAACCCGGAAGTGACGTGGGTCACGTGAGCCGGCATAAAGCCGGAACCAGCGTAGAAGCCGGCACGGAGAGATGAGGACAGCGTGCTGCATGTTTTTCGAAGCTGAAAGCCTGTTTGCGGATTACCTTGCGATAATTTCATTCAGTACCCAGCTCCTTCCGTTTCTCGATCTCCCAGACCTACCATCGTCATCTGGTGAGATCGAACCATCTCTCCAACTCACCATTTTCATACCTTTTGCCGTTTTTCAGACTCTGGACTATCACACACACACACTCACACACCCGCATACATCACACACACACTATTTATAGTTGTATTATATTTGTATATATTGGTTTTGGTGCACCTTGTTTGTTTATTTATCTGTTTGTCGCTGTATAATAGACTTGGTTTGATTTATTACAGTTGTTTTGTGTCGCGTCGTATTTTGTCCTGCCGCGATTACGCAATACCGGAAGTAGTGTTTAACAGCCCATATTTAGATTCCCGAATCCGTTCTTTTGTGACCAAGCGGTTAATAAAATCCAAGCGTTACAAGTTCTACAGTCCAGTTCTACAGTCCAGTTCTACAGTTCAGTTCAGTTCTGTGTTCAGTTCTACAGTCCAGTTCTACAGTCCAGTTCTACAGTTCTACAGTTCAGTTCTCTGTTCAGTTCTACAGTTCAGTTCTACAGTTCTATGTTCAGTTCTACAGTTCAGTTCTACAGTCAAGTTCTACAGTTCAGTTCAGTTCTGTGTTCAGTTCTACAGTCCAGTTCTACAGTTCAGTTCTGTGTTCAGTTCTACAGTCCAGTTCAACAGTCCAGTTCTACAGTTCAGTTCAGTTCCGTGTTCAGTTCTACAGTCCAGTTCTACAGTCCAGTTCTACAGTTCTACAGTTCAGTTCTCTGTTCAGTTCTACAGTTCAGTTCTACAGTTCTATGTTCAGTTCTACAGTTCAGTTCTACAGTCCAGTTCTACAGTTCAGTTCAGTTCTGTGTTCAGTTCTACAGTCCAGTTCTACAGTCCAGTTCTACAGTTCTACAGTTCAGTTCTCTGTTCAGTTCTACAGTTCAGTTTTACAGTTCTATGTTCAGTTCTACAGTTCAGTTCTACAGTCCAGTTCGACAGTTCAGTCCAGTTCTACAGTTCAGTTCTGTGTTCAGTTCTACAGTCCAGTTCTACAGTCCAGTTCTACAGTTCAGTTCAGTTCTGTGTTCAGTTCTACAGTCCAGTTTTACAGTTCAGCTCTCTGTTCAGCTCTACAGTTCAGTTCTCTGTTCAGCTCTACAGTCCAGTTCTACAGTTCAGTTCTGTGTTCAGTTCTGTGTTCAGTTCTACAGTCCAGTTCTACAGTCCAGTTCAGTTCTCTGTTCAGTTCTACAGTTCTGCTCTACAGTTCAGTTCTCTGTTCAGTTCTACAGTTCAGTTCTGTGTTCAGTTCTACAGTTCAGTTCTGTGTTCAGTTCTACATTCCAGTTCTACAGTCCAGTTCTCTGTTCAGTTCTACAGTTCAGCTCTACAGTTCAGTTCTACAGTTCAGTTCTCCAGTTCAGTTCAGTTCTACAGTCCAGTTCTACAGTTCAGTTTTACAGTCCAGTTCTACAGTCCAGTTCTACAGTTCAGTTCAGTTCTACAGTCCAGTTCTAAAGTCCAGTTCTACATTTCAGCTCTCTGTTCAGTTCTACAGTTCAGTTCTCTGTTCAGTTCTACAGTTCAGTTCTACAGTTCAGTTCTCTGTTCAGTTCAGTTCTACGTTCAGTTCTACAGTCCAGTTCTCTGTTCAGTTCTACAGTTCAGCTCTACAGTTCAGTTCTACAGTTCAGTTCTACAGTTCAGTTCAGTTCTACAGTCCAGTTCTACAGTTCAGTTTTACAGTCCAGTTCTACAGTCCAGTTCTACAGTTCAGTTCAGTTCTACAGTCCAGTTCTACAGTCCAGTTCTACAGTTCAGCTCTCTGTTCAGTTCTACATTTCAGTTCTACAGTTCAGTTCTCTGTTCAGTTCTACAGTTCAGTTCTACAGTTCAGTTCTCTGTTCAGTTCTACTGTTCAGTTCTCTGTTCAGTTCAGTTCTACGTTCAGTTCTACAGTCCAGTTCTACAGTCCAGTTCTCTGTTCAGTTCTACAGTTCAGCTCTCCAGTCCAGTTCTACAGTTCAGTTCTCTGTTCAGTTCTACAGTTCAGTTCTACAGTTCAGTTCTGTGTTCAGTTCTACAGTCCAGTTCTACAGTTCAGTTCTCTGTTCAGTTCTACAGTTCTGTGTTCAGTTCTACAGTCCAGTTCTACAGTCCAGTTCTACAGTTCAGTTCTGTGTTCAGTTCTACAGTTCAGTTCTCCAGTTCTCTGTTCAGCTCTACAGTTCAGTTCTCTGTTCAGTTATACAGTCCAGTTCTACAGTTCAGTTCTACAGTTCAGTTCTGTGTTCAGTTCTACAGTTCAGTTCTACAGTCCAGTTCTCTGTTCAGTTCTACAGTCCAGCTCTACAGTTCAGTTCTGTGTTCAGTTCTACAGTTCAGTTCTACAGTCCAGTTCTACAGTTCAGTTCTACAGTTCTCTGTTCAGCTCTACAGTTCAGTTCTACAGTTCAGTTCTACAGTTCTGTGTTCAGTCCTACAGTTCAGTTCTACAGTTCAGTTCTCTGTTCAGTTCTACAGTCCAGCTCTACAGTTCAGCTCTACAGTCCAGTTCTACAGTCCAGTTCAGTTCTGTGTTCACTTCTACAGTTCAGTTCTACAGTTCAGTTCTACAGTCCAGTTCTCTGTTCAGTTCTACAGTTCAGTTCTACAGTTCAGCTCTACAGTCCAGTTCTACAGTTCAGTTCTACAGTCCAGCTCTACAGTTCAGTTCTACAGTTCAGTTCTACAGTTCTGTGTTCAGTTCTACAGTTCAGTTCTACAGTTCAGTTCTACAGTTCTGTGTTCAGTTCTACAGTTCAGTTCTACAGTTCAGTTCTGTGTTCAGTTCTACAGTTCAGTTCTACAGTTCTGTGTTCAGTTCTACAGTTCAGTTCTACAGTTCAGTTCTGTGTTCAGTTCTACAGTTCAGTTCTACAGTTCAGTTCTGTGTTCAGTTCTACAGTTCAGTTCTACAGTTCTGTGTTCAGTTCTACAGTTCAGTTCTACAGTTCTCTGTTCAGTTCTACAGTTCAGCTCTTCAGTTTAGTTCTACAGTTCAGTTCTGTGTTCAGTTCTACAGTTCAGTTCTACAGTCCAGTTCTACAGTTCTGTGTTCAGTTCTACAGTTCAGCTCTACAGTTCAGTTCTACAGTTCAGTTCTGTGTTCAGTTCTACAGTCCAGTTCTACAGTTCTCTGTTCAGTTCTACAGTTCTGCTGTTTTCTGGTTATATATATATATGCTGTTTTCTGGTTATATATTTTGATTGTACCTGTACATAGAAAAAGGTTTATACAGTAAACAGTGTGTGTGATCAAGAAGACTCACTTGAGTTCTGATTCTGTGTTGAACATCTATGGGGCTGAGACCCCCTTACCTGAAAATCCTAGAAACGCCCCTCAATCCGCATGGGACTGAACTTGAATCTCACAGAGCGTCACCATGATTTTTTATGATGAAAAATTTAATTATAATAAATAAATTTATGATGAAGGCCTAATATGAGCTTCCCCTGTTTCAAAAGCTACTGCATTGTATATATTTTAATATGTCTATTAGTGCATCTGTGTGTGTGTGTGTGTGTGTGTGTTTACCTCTCCACTCTCACATGGTTAAATACAGGAGGCCAGGAACTCACAGGTTTGGAGCTAAGTGGAATTTCTACATCTTCTCCACCCAAATTATACACAAACACCAGGTTGTCATTCTTTATAGCCACACCCATGTAGTCCTTATTACCCTGCACACACACACACACACACAAAACACACTATAGTTTGTAGATACAGATTATACACTATATTGTCAAAAGTATTGGCCCTCCTGCCATGCATATGAACATCATATTATAGGGTTCAATATGACGTTGGCCCTGCCCCCTGTGCAGCTACAACAGCTTCAGATCTTCTGTGAAGGCTTTCCACAAGGTTTAGGAGAGTGTTTATGGGAGTTTATGACCGTTCTTCCAGAAGCGCATCTGTGAGGTCAGACACTGATGTTGGACGAGAAGGCGTGGCTCACAGTCTCTGCCCCTAATTCATCCCAAAGGTGTTCTATGGGGCCGCGCTTTGTGCACAGACGGACAGTCATGTTGGAACTGGAAGGGGTCATCATTGGGCTCGGCCCCTTACCTCCAGTAAAAGGAACTCTTAATGCTACAGCATACACTACCAAGACATTTTGGACAACTTTGTGGGAACAGTTTCAACATGACTGCATAGTTGTTACTAGAAACCTAGTAAGCAGTGGAAGGATGTATCCATCGACAGAAACTTCAGAGCAATTTCGTGCCTAAATGTAAATGTATGTTTATGACGTGTGAGTCAGTGGTCTTAGGTACTGTCAGTGGGGTGTGTAGGGGGTGTGGTTTTAGGTCCTGTAGATGAGGTGTGAGTCAGTGAGTTGTGTGTCAGTGGGCGTGGTGCAGTGTAGTATAGTGGGTGTGGCCAGCTCACGTTCTTGTTTCCAAGGTAGAGCAGGAAGCGTTCCTCGATGCCGTCCAAATCGGGGTCCACGCGCACGTAAAGGTTAATGGAGGTCACAGCCTTCAACTCGTCCAGATCAGCAGGTGGGTAGAGCTCCACTGAGGACTCCCCATTAAACTTCATTGATACCTGCACCTACACAACAACGCAACACAGAACACAATGTTACACACAACGTACAGTGGGGTAAAAAAGTATTTATTCAGCCACCAATTGTTCAAGTTCTCCCACTTAAAAAGATGCGAGAGGCCAGTAATGTTCATCATAGGTGAACCTCAACTATGAGGGACAAAATAAAGAAATAAATCTAGAAAATCACATTGTAGGATTTTAAAATAATTTACATGTAAATTATGGTGGAAAATAAGTATTTGGTCAATAACAAAATTTCATCTCAATACTTGACGGAGGTCAAACATTTCCTGTGAGTCTCCACCAGGTCTTCACACACTGTTGCTGGTATTGTGGTCCGTTCCTCCATGCAGATCTCCTCTAGAGCAGTGATGTTTGTGATGGCTGTCGCTGGGCAACACAGACTTTCAACTCCCTCCAAAGATTTTCTATGGGGTTGAGACCTGGAGACTGTCTCGGCCACTCCAGGACCTCGAAACGCTTCTTACGTAGCCACTCCTTCGCTGTTGAAAGACCCAGACACATTTCATCTTCATGCTCTTGCTGCTGGAAGGAGGTTTTCACTCAAAATCTCACGATACACGGCCCCATTCATTCTCTCCTTTACACGGATCAGTCGTCCTGGTCCCTTTGCAGAAAAACAGCCCCAAAGCGTGATGTCTCCACCACCATGCTTCACAGTAGGTCTGGTGTTTCCAAACACGACTTTGTTAATTTGGTTCCGGCTCTCTGCAGGTCATTCACTAGGTCCCCCCGTGTGGTTCTGGGATTTTTGCTTGTGATCTTTTTGACCCCACGGGGTGAGATCTTGCGTGGAGCCCCAGATGGAGGGAGATTATCAGTGGACTTGTATGTCTTCCATTTTCTAATAATTGCTCCCACAGTTGATTTCTTCACACCGAGCTGCTTATCTACTGCAGGTTCAGTCTCCCAGCCTGGTGCAGGTCTACAGGTTAGTTTCTGGTGTCCCTTGACAGTTCTTTGGTCTTTTGGAGTTTGGAGTCTGACTGTTTGAGTTGGAGTGTGACTTTATACTGATAACAGACACCATTAAAAAAGGTGGAGTGGAGGACAGAGGAGCCTCTGAGAGGCTCTGCTTAAATCTACACTGACGAATTTCATGGCTCGGATCAAACATTACACGCGCCTCATACTGTAAAGCGACCTTGGGTATTTTGAAAGGCGCTATATAAAACTGAAAAAAAAAAAAAACGCTCAAACTCTCGCGACTATGGCTCATCTGCAGGCGCTACTCTGACGGGTCTCTCGGTTCTGACTCAACCCCGACCATGGCTTTTCTCCATGCCTCGGCACTGACGCCATGCTGACGGATTTCACGGAGTGTGTGTGTGTGTATGTGTGTGTGCACTCTGATGTGCTGTGCTGTACCTTGCTGGCGATGCTCCATTAATGGAAATACTGAACCACTGAAATACAGAAATACTGAAATACTGAACCACTGAAATACTGAACCACTGAAATACTGAACCACTGAAATACTGAACCACTGAAATACTGAACCACTGAAATACAGAAATACTGAAATACTGAACCACTGAAATACTGAACCACTGAAATACAGAAATACTGAAATACTGAACCACTGAAATACAGAAATACTGAAATACTGAACCACTGAAATACTGAACCACTGAAATACTGAACCACTGAAATACAGAAATACTGAAATACTGAACCACTGAAATACTGAACCACTGAAATACTGAACCACTGAAATACAGAAATACTGAACCACTGAAATACTGAACCACTGAAATACTGAAGCAGAAAGAGTTACGAGAGATTGTGGTGTTTAATGTGTTAAAGTAGGTTTTAGCCGAACATTATTTATCACCATGGTAACATCATTGGTGTTCATCAAATCAATAAGTGTAGATGTATGTTTATATTTTACTTAAATCACTTTGATAGTGGTGAAGAACAAGATGTGTGTTTGTGTGCGTGTGTGTGTGTGTGTGTGTGTGTGTGTGTGTGTGTGTGTGTGTGTGTAAATGTCTACAGAAGCCTGAACAGCTGGATGCAGGACAACAGGGATTTCCAGAGCGAAGGATCGTGGGAAACTGGACGGATTCTGGGTTTGAGTCATCAGGGTCTCTGTTCTGCCGTCAGGAAGTGTGTGTGTGTGTGTGTGTGTGTGTGTGTGTAACCACAACGCTAACGGTCAGCTAAACACAACGCCAAACAATACACAAGAAAAATACACAAGCTTAACAGCTAGCAGTGGAACACACACACTGGTCCTCGAGCAACAAAGCTAACATCTGGAGTTACAGACGGCTAGGAAGAAAGAATCATCAACACACACACACACACACACACACACACACACACACACACACACACACACACACTCACACTCACACACTTACAGTGTAAATGTGATCCTGTAGGGCGAAGAGCATGGAGAACATGCAGAAGAAAATCAGGAGGAGAACCAACGAGGACATGTCTCTCCCTCTGTCCATCTGTCCGTCTGTCTGTGAGTCTTTGTGTGACTCTGTCTATTTCTGTTCTTTTTCTCTCCCTCGCTTTCCCTCTGTTCTTTTGCCCTCTGCCTCACTCACTGCCTGGATCGCTCTCTGGAAACCCAGCCCAAGTTCTGTAAAACAAACTCTCCCTGCTTCCTCCCTCCCCTCCGTCCCCTCCGTCCCCTCTCTCTCCCTCTCTGTGTCTCTGTCTCTCTCTCACACACATACAGCCAGGAATTAAATCACATACAGATGGGAACAGAGAGAGAAATAAAGTACAGAGAGGAAAAACAAAGAGACAGAGAAGCACATAGAGAGTGAGACAGAAGGAACGATGTAGAGTGAGTGAGACCATACAGAGACCAGGAACAGAAATATTTATAGAGACAAAGAGACAGAAATATGAAGACCAATGAGAGAAAAACCCAGAAATGAGACAGGGACAGAGAAAAGACAGAGAGACTGACTGCTCAGGGTTCATGACCCTATAACCTAAACACACACACACACACACACACACACACACACACACAAGTTTAGATGTTGTTAAGTATGCCTGTGTTAGTGGATGCTAAAGTGAGTGTAATTTTAATTGAATGGAGTTTAGGCTTTAGTCTCAGTCATTATTATTATCAGTGTTTTAATATCAGTCTTTAGTCTCAGTCATTATTATTATCAGTGTTTTAATATCAGTCTTTAGTCTCAGTCATTATTATTATCAGTGTTTTAATATCAGTCTTTAGTCTCAGTCATTATTATTATCAGTGTTTTAATATCAGTCTTTAGTCTCAGTCATTATTATTATCAGTGTTTTAATATCAGTCTTTAGTCTCAGTCATTATTATTATCAGTGTTTTAATATCAGTCTTTAGTCTCAGTCATTATTATTATCAGTGTTTTAATATCAGTCTTTAGTCTCAGTCATTATTATTATCAGTGTTTTAATATCAGTCTTTAGTCTCAGTCATTATTATTATCGGTTTTTTAATATCAGTCTTTAGTCTCAGTCATTATTATTATCTGTGTTTTAATATCAGTCTTTGGTCTCAGTCATTATTATTATCGGTGTTTTAATATCAGTCTTTAGTCTCAGTCATTATTATTATCGGTTTTTTAATATCAGTCTTTAGTCTCAGTCATTATTATTATCAGTGTTTTAATATCAGTCTTTAGTCTCAGTCATTATTATTATCAGTGTTTTAATATCAGTCTTTAGTCTCAGTCATTATTATTATCGTTTTTTTAATATCAGTCTTTAGTCTCAGTCATTATTATTATCGGTTTTTTAATATCAGTCTTTAGTCTCAGTCATTATTATTATCAGTGTTTTAATATCAGTCTTTAGTCTCAGTCATTATTATTATCAGTGTTTTAATATCAGTCTTTAGTCTCAGTCATTATTATTATCGGTTTTTTAATATCAGTCTTTAGTCTCAGTCATTATTATTATCGGTGTTTTAATATCAGTCTTTAGTCTCAATCATTATTATTATCAGTGTTTTAATATCAGTCTTTAGTCTCAGTCATTATTATTATCGGTGTTTTAATATCAGTCTTTGGTCTCAGTCATTATTATTATCGGTGTTTTAATATCAGTCTTTAGTCTCAGTCATTATTATTATCGGTGTTTTAATATCAGTCTTTAGTCTCAGTCATTATTATTATCGGTGTTTTAATATCAGTCTTTAGTCTCAGTCATTATTATTATCGGTTTTTTAATATCAGTCTTTAGTCTCAGTCATTATTATTATCAGTGTTTTAATATCAGTCTTTAGTCTCAGTCATTATTATTATCAGTGTTTTAATATCAGTCTTTAGTCTCAGTCATTATTATTATCGGTTTTTTAATATCAGTCTTTAGTCTCAGTCATTATTATTATCTGTGTTTTAATATCAGTCTTTAGTCTCAGTCATTATTATTATCGGTGTTTTAATATCGGTCTTTAGTCTCAGTCATTATTATTATCAGTGTTTTAATATCGGTCTTTAGTCTCAGTCATTATTATTATCGGTGTTTTAATATCGGTCTTTAGTCTCAGTCATTATTATTATCAGTGTTTTAATATCGGTCTTTAGTCTCAGTCATTATTATTATCGGTGTTTTAATATCGGTCTTTAGTCTCAGTCATTATTATTATCAGTGTTTTAATATCGGTCTTTAGTCTCAGTCATTATTATTATCGGTGTTTTAATATCGGTCTTTAGTCTCAGTCATTATTATTATCGGTGTTTTAATATCAGTCTTTAGTCTCAATCATTATTATTATCAGTGTTTTAATATCAGTCTTTAGTCTCAGTCATTATTATTATCGGTGTTTTAATATCAGTCTTTGGTCTCAGTCATTATTATTATCGGTGTTTTAATATCAGTCTTTAGTCTCAGTCATTATTATTATCAGTGTTTTAATATCAGTCTTTGGTCTCAGTCATTATTATTATCGGTGTTTTAATATCAGTCTTTAGTCTCAGTCATTATTATTATCTGTGTTTTAATATCAGTCTTTGGTCTCAGTCATTATTATTATCTGTGTTTTAATATCAGTCTTTGGTCTCAGTCATTATTATTATCAGTGTTTTAATATCAGTCTTTAGTCTCATTCATTATTATTATTATTATCGGTGTTTTAATATCAGTCTTTAGTCTCAGTCATTATTATCTGTGTTTTAATATCAGTCTTTGGTCTCAGTCATTATTATTATCTGTGTTTTAATATCAGTCTTTGGTCTCAGTCATTATTATTATCAGTGTTTTAATATCAGTCTTTAGTCTCATTCATTATTATTATTATTATCGGTGTTTTAATATCAGTCTTTAGTCTCAGTCATTATTATCGGTGTTTTAATATCAGTCTTTAGTCTCAGTCATTATTATTATTGGTGTTTTAATATCAGTCTTTAGTCTCAGTCATTATTATTATCAGTGTTTTAATATCAGTCTTTAGTCTCAGTCATTATTATTATCAGTGTTTTAATATCAGTCTTTAGTGTCAGTCATTATTATTATCAGTGTTTTAATATCAGTCTTTAGTCTCAGTCATTATTATTATCGGTGTTTTAATATCAGTCTTTGGTCTCAGTCATTATTATTATCGGTGTTTTAATATCAGTCTTTGGTCTCAGTCATTATTATTATCGGTGTTTTAATATCAGTCTTTGGTCTCAGTCATTATTATTATCGGTGTTTTAATATCGGTCTTTAGTCTCAATCATTATTATTATCGGTGTTTTAATATCGGTCTTTAGTCTCAGTCATTATTATTATCGGTGTTTTAATATCAGTCTTTAGTCTCAGTCATTATTATTATCGGTGTTTTAATATCAGTCTTTGGTCTCAGTCATTATTATTATCGGTGTTTTAATATCAGTCTTTGGTCTCAGTCATTATTATTATCGGTGTTTTAATATCGGTCTTTAGTCTCAATCATTATTATTATCAGTGTTTTAATATCGGTCTTTAGTCTCAGTCATTATTATTATCGGTGTTTTAATATCAGTCTTTGGTCTCAGTCATTATTATTATCGGTGTTTTAATATCAGTCTTTAGTCTCAGTCATTATTATTAGCGGTGTTTTAATATCAGTCTTTGGTCTCAGTCATTATTATTATCGGTGTTTTAATATCAGTCTTTGGTCTCAGTCATTATTATTATCGGTGTTTTAATATCAGTCTTTGGTCTCAGTCATTATTATTATCGGTGTTTTAATATCGGTCTTTAGTCTCAATCATTATTATTATCGGTGTTTTAATATCGGTCTTTAGTCTCAGTCATTATTATTATCGGTGTTTTAATATCAGTCTTTAGTCTCAGTCATTATTATTATCGGTGTTTTAATATCAGTCTTTGGTCTCAGTCATTATTATTATCGGTGTTTTAATATCAGTCTTTGGTCTCAGTCATTATTATTATCGGTGTTTTAATATCGGTCTTTAGTCTCAATCATTATTATTATCAGTGTTTTAATATCGGTCTTTAGTCTCAGTCATTATTATTATCGGTGTTTTAATATCAGTCTTTGGTCTCAGTCATTATTATTATCGGTGTTTTAATATCAGTCTTTAGTCTCAGTCATTATTATTAGCGGTGTTTTAATATCAGTCTTTGGTCTCAGTCATTATTATTATCGGTGTTTTAATATCGGTCTTTGGTCTCAGTCATTATTATTATCGGTGTTTTAATATCAGTCTTTGGTCTCAGTCATTATTATTATCGGTGTTTTAATATCAGTCTTTGGTCTCAGTCATTATTATTATCGGTGTTTTAATATCAGTCTTTGGTCTCAGTCATTATTATTATCAGTGTTTTAATATCGGTCTTTAGTCTCAATCATTATTATTATCAGTGTTTTAATATCGGTCTTTAGTCTCAGTCATTATTATTATCGGTGTTTTAATATCAGTCTTTAGTCTCAGTCATTATTATTATCGGTGTTTTAATATCAGTCTTTAGTCTCAGTCATTATTATATATATCTCAGTCTGACCAAACATCTCTCCTAAAGCTGCTGCATGTCACCCAGACCCTGAAAGACTACAGTCCCCTCCATCAGCTTGTTCATCCTTTCCAGCACATCCTTTCCAGCGTCTGCTCCCTAGACAATAAACCGAACACACCATCCAACCACACACCAACCACTGCCCCCTAAATTCCTATCGCTATGTGGACTTGTTTACACAAACAGCCCCGGTGTATATCGGGCAGAGCCCCGCCCCCACCTCAGCTACGCACACCACATCTCTGTTAGGCTAATTACAGCATATACAGGAGAAACTCGAAAAATTAGAATATCGTGCAAAAGTTCGTTTATTTCAGTAATGCAACTTAAAAGGTGAAACTCTTCACCCTCCTGCCATCTGGAAAAATGTTCCGAAGCATTCGGGCCTCACATCCAGACTACGCTACAGTTTTTGTCCACTGGAGTATTGGATTGTGCCATGTTGTCGTCGTGTTGTCGCTCTTATTTGCATTTATGGTGTTCATTTGTTTTGTCTCAGCTAATGAGGTTCTTTAGTTAACTCGTTAGGTTTTTATTGATTATATTGTATGTATGTAGAACCTTGGTTCAGGAGAAACGTTTTGTTTTACCGTTAACTGAACTGTATGTGGTTAAATGACAATAAAAGCCGACTTGACTAGACTAGTCTCATGCTTTAGTCTTTAGTCTGAGTCTTTAGTCTGAGTCTTTAGTCTGAGTCTTTAGTAATCATTAGTCCGAGTCATTACTCTGAGTCTTTAGTCTGAGTCTTTAGTCTGAGTCTTTAGCAGTCATTAGTCCGAGTCATTACTCTGAGTCTTTAGTCTGAGTCTTTAGTCTGAGTCTTTATTCTCTGGCCATGCTGTGAGATTAAGTTCTTTGGTCTTTTGGAGTTTGGAGTCTGACTGTTTGAGTTGGAGTGTGACTTTATACTGATAACAGACACCATTAAAAAAGGTGGAGTGGAGGACAGAGGAGCCTCTGAGAGGCTCTGCTTAAATCTACACTGACGAATTTCATGGCTCGGATCAAACATTACACGCGCCTCATACTGTAAAGCGACCTTGGGTATTTTGAAAGGCGCTATATAAAACTGAAAAAAAAAAAAAAAACGCTCAAACTCTCGCGACTATGGCTCATCTGCAGGCGCTACTCTGACGGGTCTCTCGGTTCTGACTCAACCCCGACCATGGCTTTTCTCCATGCCTCGGCACTGACGCCATGCTGACGGATTTCACGGAGTGTGTGTGTGTGTATGTGTGTGTGCACTCTGATGTGCTGTGCTGTACCTTGCTGGCGATGCTGCGAGCCTGAGCAATGAGTTCTCGGACCCTCATGATGCTGGTGGACACGTTGGCTGGTTTCTTTTCTTCCACAACCTGCAGCTTTGTTAGCAACCTGGGTACGATCTCTGACAGACCCTCCACTAACACACACACACACACACACACACACACACACACACACGCTCTGTGCTTATTTTTAGTCTTAATTTTAGACGTGTGTCTTTAAGGTCCTTGAGTTTGTATGTGTGTGTGTGTGTGTGTGTGTGTGTGTGTGTACCTGTGTTGCGGGCAGAGTCTACAGCCTGTTGGTAGGCGGAGGCAGAGTACTGATTGTTCCTCATGTTCCTGTCCCATTCTTCCACTTTTTCCTTAATCGGGGTGATGACCCCCAGAACCTCAGCCGAGTGATTCAGGGCGCGCTGTGCTGCCTCCTGAGTGGACTGCAGCTTCTGGACTACACACACACACACACACACACACACACACACACAGATTAAACCTATGAACAGAAAACTTGCTAAACAGAATCCATTTTGTTTTTTAATCTAGTTCAGATTAGTCTAATTTCTGTGTGTGTGTGTGTGTGTGTGTGTGAGAGTCACCTCTCTGCAGTGTCTTCATGCTGTTTCCGAGCTCCTCCAGGTTGGAGCGTGATGTCTGCAGCATGTCTCTGGTCTCCTCGATGTATTTCTTGTTGTCAGTGACCGACGTCTCCACCTCTACAATCAGACACGTTATTCACGGCTCCGTCTCAAATCTCATCACTCACTAGTGTTCCAACTACAGCTACTGACTCATACTCAGTCTGTGTGTGTGTGTGTGTGTGTGTGTGTGTGACACTAATGAGCACACGTCTGCCTCACCTTCGTACTCGGAGTGGAGCGTCTCAGTCTCCTTAAAGACGTCACCGCTTTGTCTCTTCACGAAGTCCAACTGCGGCGCCAAACCGTCCAGAGCCTGAAAGCGCGGGGACACCAGTGTGAGTGTCAGGGGGTTACAGGTGTGTGTGTGTGCGTGTGTGTGTGTGTGTGTTTGTGTGTGAGAGAGACTCACGTCCTCTGTCCTGGCGGACATGTTCACTGCGTTCCCCCCGATCACGTCGGCCTCGTTGATGTATTTCACAATGTTATCGTAGACGTTCGAAGCCTCCAAAGCTTTCTGAACAAACCCATGTGTATCACTGCGCTTCAGATTCCTGACACACACACACACACACACACACATTAGATTACTGACACAAAAACACCAATGTTTTGTAGTGTTTTAGCATTGTGGTGTTCAGTGTTTAGTGTTGTCTTTTCATGTTTGGTATTTTTATGCTTCAGTGTTTAGTTTTGTTGACATGGTCTTTAGTGTTTTCTGGTTAGGTGTTGTGTAATAGTGTCTCAGAGTTTAGTGTTTAATGTTTTGGTATTTTGATGCTTCTGTGTTTAGTGTAGTATTGTTTAGGTGTTGTGGTGTTTGGGGTTTTGGTGGTTTAGAGTTGTAATGTTTCAGTTGTTGTTTCAGTGTTTGATGTTTTGGTGTTTCAGTGTTTGATGTTTTGGTGTTTGAAGTTTTGGTGTTTCAGTGTTTGGTGTTTCAGTGTTTGGTGTTTAGGTTTTTGATGTTTTCGTGTTTCAGTGTTTGGTGTTTGAAGTTTTGGTGTTTCAGTGTTTGGTGTTTGAAGTTTTGGTGTTTCAGTGTTTGGTGTTTGAAGTTTTGGTGTTTCAGTGCTTGGTGTTTGATGTTTCAGTGTTTGATGTTTTGGTGTTTCTGTGTTTGATGTTTTGTTGTTTGATGGTTTGGTGTTTCAGTGTTTGATGTTTGCTTTTTTGGTGTTTCCGTGTTTGATGTTTTGTTGTTTGGTGTTTTGGTGTTTCAGTGTTTGGTGTTTCAGTGTTTGAAACACCAAAACGTCAAACACCAAACACTGAAACACCAAAACATCAAACACCAAACAATGAAATGCGAAACCATCAAACACCAAAACATCAAATACTGAAACACCAAAACATCAAACACCAAAACATCAAACACCAAAACATCAAACACCAAAACATCAAACACCAAACACTGAAACACCAAAACATCAAAACACCAAACAGTGAAACGCCAAACCATCAAACACCAAAACATCAAATACTGAAACACCAAAACATCAAACACCAAACACTGAAACACCAAAACATCAAACACCAAAACATCAAACACCAAACACCAAAACACCAAACACCAAACACTGAAACACCAAACACTGAAACACCAAATCATCAAACACCAAACACTGAAACACCAAAACGGCAAACACCAGTGTTTGGTGTTTGATGATTTGGTGTTTGATGTTTTGGTGTTTCAGTGTTTCATGTTTTGGTGTTTCAGTGTTTGGTGTATTGGTGTTTGATGTTTTCGTATTTCAGTGTTTGGTGTTTGATGTTTTCGTGTTTGATGTTTCAATGTTTGATGTTTTGGTGTTTCAGTGTTTGGTGTTTCCGTGTTTGATGTTTTGTTGTTTCCGTGTTTGATGTTTTGTTGTTTCCGTGTTTGATGTTTTGTTGTTTCCGTGTTTGATGTTTTGTTGTTTCCGTGTTTGATGTTTTGTTTGATGTTTTGGTGTTTCAGTGTTTGGTGTTTGATGTTTGCTTTTTTGGTGTTTCCGTGTTTGATGTTTTGTTGCTTGATGTTTGGTGTTTCAGTGTTTGGTGTTTTGGTGTTTCAGTGTTTCAGTGTTTGTTGTTTTGGTGTTTCAGTGTTTGGTGTTTCAGTGTTTGGTGTTTGATCGTTTGGTGTTTCAGTGTTTGGTGTTTTGGTGTTTCAGTGTTTGGTGTTTTGGTGTTTCAGTGTTTGGTGTTTCAGTGTTTGGTGTTTTGGTGTTTCAGTGTTTGGTGTTTCAGTGTTTGGTGTTTTGGTGTTTGGTTGACCGGTGTTTAGTTTTGTAGTGATGAGTGTTGTAGGGTTTTGGTTATTGATCTGTACAGTGATTTACTGATTTGGTGTTTACTCTTTGGGTTATTTGTTGTTTACTGTTTAACAACAAAACAGTCAGTTTTCCGGCGCTTATCTATACACCCGTGGGTGGACCGCCTCCCGCTCAGGGGTACGAGGTGTTGGGGTGGTGTAGGGATGGGGGTGGTTGTTGTGGGGTACATGTGGATTGCACTTCAGGTCTACTCACTGGAAGCCTGAGTCTAGGTCTAGTCTTCTCCATGTGTGTATTGATCGTGGTTTTAAAAAGCCAGTCATGTGACCTCATATAAAGAAGAGCCCCTCCCCTGGGTTGTTGATCAACTCTGCTGCGCTCTAGGGGGTGTGGCTCAGCTGGAGCTCATTTACATAGACACTGAAACAATGTGTTTGGAGGAGGAGTGACACAGAAACACTTAGGTATGACGAAATCTGAGGAGCAGTAACACACACACACACATTCTGGGCGAGGTCTGAGCCCTGTGTTAACTTGTTACAGAGACAGTACTACTGTATATGGGACCTTTAAAGTGTGTAGTGTTGTGTATGTGTGTGTGGGTGTGAGTGTGTGTGAGTGTGTGTGGGTGAACTCACTGCTGCAGTTCGTGGGCGTGTCTCTGCAGCTCGTGAGCATGCTCAGTAGCTCTCTGCACTAAACTCTCGTCAGCCTTCGAGAGCTGGTCGG
Organism: Channallabes apus; assembly: GCA_030522415.1. Classification (NCBI taxonomy): domain Eukaryota; kingdom Metazoa; phylum Chordata; class Actinopteri; order Siluriformes; family Clariidae; genus Channallabes; species Channallabes apus. The sequence continues at coordinate 59,717,060 of CM060107.1, forward strand.
TTTTACGCTGTATCTCTACTGCAGCGCCGTCGACCTCCGCATGATGCTCTCTCACGCTCTACACACACACACACACACACACACACACGTATCAGGTTTACATCAGTGAAGAGAGAGAGAAGACGCTACTGAACAATACCAACAGAAAGATTTTACCGTAACCATGGTGCCCAAGTCTGCCACGCCCTCAGTCGCCTCCTCTAAGACATCATTGGCTGACGTGACAGTCTGATTGACAGCATTATAGTTCTCCAGTAGACGCTGTTTGTGAGCCTGACACACACACGCACACACACACACACAGGGTTGTGTAAAGGAGGTAGGATATTATCCAGACTAACTATGTTTCGGTGGAGTGT
>CM060107.1:59722418-59752418 GCA_030522415.1 Channallabes apus
GTGTGTGTGTAGACTCACTCTTACAGCCGGTGTGTGTGTGTGTGTGTGTGTGTGTGTAGACTCACTCTTACAGCCGGTGTGTGTGTGTGTGTGTGTGTGTGTGTGTGTAGACTCACTCTTACAGCCGGTGTGTGTGTGTGTGTGTGTGTGTGTGTGTAGACTCACTCTTACAGCCGGTGTGTGTGTGTGTGTGTGTGTGTGTGTGTGTGTAGACTCACTCTTACAGCCGGTGTGTGTGTGTGTGTGTGTGTGTGTGTGTGTGTGTGTGTGTGTAGACTCACTCTTACAGCCGGTGTGTGTGTGTGTGTGTGTGTGTGTGTGTAGACTCACTCTTACAGCCGGTGTGTGTGTGTGTGTGTGTGTGTGTGTGTGTGTGTGTGTAGACTCACTCTTACAGCCGGTGTGTGTGTGTGTGTGTGTGTGTGTGTAGACTCACTCTTACAGCCGGTGTGTGTGTGTGTGTGTGTGTGTGTGTGTGTGTAGACTCACTCTTACAGCCGGTGTGTGTGTGTGTGTGTGTGTGTGTGTGTGTGTGTGTGTGTGTAGACTCACTCTTACAGCCGGTGTGTGTGTGTGTGTGTGTGTGTGTGTGTAGACTCACTCTTACAGCCGGTGTGTGTGTGTGTGTGTGTGTGTGTGTGTGTGTGTGTGTGTGTGTGTAGACTCACTCTTACAGCCGGTGTGTGTGTGTGTGTGTGTGTGTGTGTAGACTCTCTCTTACAGCCGGTGTGTGTGTGTGTGTGTGTGTGTGTAGACTCACTCTTACAGCCGGTGTGTGTGTGTGTGTGTGTGTGTGTGTAGACTCACTCTTACAGCCGGTGTGTGTGTGTGTGTGTGTGTGTGTGTGTGTAGACTCACTCTTACAGCCGGTGTGTGTGTGTGTGTGTGTGTGTGTGTGTGTGTGTGTGTGTGTGTGTAGACTCTCTCTTACAGCCGGTGTGTGTGTGTGTGTGTGTGTGTGTAGACTCACTCTTACAGCCGGTGTGTGTGTGTGTGTGTGTGTGTGTGTGTGTAGACTCACTCTTACAGCCGGTGTGTGTGTGTGTGTGTGTGTGTGTGTGTGTGTGTGTGTGTAGACTCACTCTTACAGCCGGTGTGTGTGTGTGTGTGTGTGTGTGTGTAGACTCACTCTTACAGCCGGTGTGTGTGTGTGTGTGTGTGTGTGTGTAGACTCACTCTTACAGCCGGTGTGTGTGTGTGTGTGTGTGTGTGTGTGTGTGTGTGTGTGTAGACTCACTCTTACAGCCGGTGTGTGTGTGTGTGTGTGTGTGTGTGTAGACTCTCTCTTACAGCCGGTGTGTGTGTGTGTGTGTGTGTGTGTAGACTCACTCTTACAGCCGGTGTGTGTGTGTGTGTGTGTGTGTGTGTGTGTGTAGACTCACTCTTACAGCCGGTGTGTGTGTGTGTGTGTGTGTGTGTGTAGACTCACTCTTACAGCCGGTGTGTGTGTGTGTGTGTGTGTGTGTGTGTGTAGACTCACTCTTACAGCCGGTGTGTGTGTGTGTGTGTGTGTGTGTGTGTGTGTGTGTGTGTGTAGACTCTCTCTTACAGCCGGTGTGTGTGTGTGTGTGTGTGTGTGTAGACTCACTCTTACAGCCGGTGTGTGTGTGTGTGTGTGTGTGTGTGTGTGTGTAGACTCACTCTTACAGCCGGTGTGTGTGTGTGTGTGTGTGTGTGTGTGTGTGTGTGTGTAGACTCTCTCTTACAGCCGGTGTGTGTGTGTGTGTGTGTGTGTGTAGACTCACTCTTACAGCCGGTGTGTGTGTGTGTGTGTGTGTGTGTGTGTAGACTCACTCTTACAGCCGGTGTGTGTGTGTGTGTGTGTGTGTGTAGACTCACTCTTACAGCCGGTGTGTGTGTGTGTGTGTGTGTAGACTCACTCTTACAGCCGGTGTGTGTGTGTGTGTGTGTGTGTGTGTGTGTAGACTCACTCTTACAGCCGGTGTGTGTGTGTGTGTGTGTGTGTGTGTGTAGACTCTCTCTTACAGCCGGTGTGTGTGTGTGTGTGTGTGTGTGTGTAGACTCACTCTTACAGCCGGTGTGTGTGTGTGTGTGTGTGTAGACTCACTCTTACAGCCGGTGTGTGTGTGTGTGTGTGTGTGTGTGTGTGTAGACTCACTCTTACAGCCGGTGTGTGTGTGTGTGTGTGTGTGTGTGTAGACTCACTCTTACAGCCGGTGTGTGTGTGTGTGTGTGTGTGTGTGTAGACTCACTCTTACAGCCGGTGTGTGTGTGTGTGTGTGTGTGTGTGTGTGTAGACTCACTCTTACAGCCGGTGTGTGTGTGTGTGTGTGTGTGTGTGTGTGTGTGTGTAGACTCACTCTTACAGCCGGTGTGTGTGTGTGTGTGTGTGTGTGTGTGTGTGTGTAGACTCACTCTTACAGCCGGTGTGTGTGTGTGTGTGTGTGTGTGTGTGTGTGTGTGTGTGTGTGTGTAGACTCACTCTTACAGCCGGTGTGTGTGTGTGTGTGTGTGTGTGTGTAGACTCACTCTTACAGCCGGTGTGTGTGTGTGTGTGTGTGTGTGTGTGTGTGTGTGTGTGTGTAGACTCACTCTTACAGCCGGTGTGTGTGTGTGTGTGTGTGTGTGTGTGTGTGTAGACTCACTCTTACAGCCGGTGTGTGTGTGTGTGTGTGTGTGTGTGTGTGTAGACTCACTCTTACAGCCGGTGTGTGTGTGTGTGTGTGTGTGTGTGTGTAGACTCACTCTTACAGCCGGTGTGTGTGTGTGTGTGTAGACTCACTCTTACAGCCGGTGTGTGTGTGTGTGTGTGTGTAGACTCACTCTTACAGCCGGTGTGTGTGTGTGTGTGTGTGTGTGTGTGTGTAGACTCACTCTTACAGCCGGTGTGTGTGTGTGTGTGTGTGTGTGTAGACTCACTCTTACAGCCGGTGTGTGTGTGTGTGTGTGTGTAGACTCACTCTTACAGCCGGTGTGTGTGTGTGTGTGTGTGTGTGTGTAGACTCACTCTTACAGCCGGTGTGTGTGTGTGTGTGTGTGTGTGTGTGTGTGTGTGTGTGTGTGTGTGTGTAGACTCACTCTTACAGCCGGTGTGTGTGTGTGTGTGTGTGTGTGTGTGTGTAGACTCACTCTTACAGCCGGTGTGTGTGTGTGTGTGTGTGTGTGTGTGTGTGTGTGTGTGTGTAGACTCACTCTTACAGCCGGTGTGTGTGTGTGTGTGTGTGTGTGTGTAGACTCTCTCTTACAGCCGGTGTGTGTGTGTGTGTGTGTGTGTGTGTGTAGACTCACTCTTACAGCCGGTGTGTGTGTGTGTGTGTGTGTGTAGACTCACTCTTACAGCCGGTGTGTGTGTGTGTGTGTGTGTGTGTAGACTCACTCTTACAGCCGGTGTGTGTGTGTGTGTGTGTGTGTGTGTAGACTCTCTCTTACAGCCGGTGTGTGTGTGTGTGTGTGTGTGTAGACTCACTCTTACAGCCGGTGTGTGTGTGTGTGTGTGTGTGTGTGTAGACTCACTCTTACAGCCGGTGTGTGTGTGTGTGTGTGTGTGTGTGTGTGTGTGTGTGTGTGTGTGTGTAGACTCACTCTTACAGCCGGTGTGTGTGTGTGTGTGTGTGTGTGTGTGTGTGTGTAGACTCACTCTTACAGCCGGTGTGTGTGTGTGTGTGTGTAGACTCACTCTTACAGCCGGTGTGTGTGTGTGTGTGTGTAGACTCACTCTTACAGCCGGTGTGTGTGTGTGTGTGTGTGTGTGTGTGTAGACTCACTCTTACAGCCGGTGTGTGTGTGTGTGTGTGTGTAGACTCACTCTTACAGCCGGTGTGTGTGTGTGTGTGTGTGTGTGTGTGTGTGTAGACTCACTCTTACAGCCGGTGTGTGTGTGTGTGTAGACTCACTCTTACAGCCGGTGTGTGTGTAGGTGTGTGTGTGTGTGTGTGTGTGTGTGTGTGTGTGTGTGTGTGTGTGTGTGTGTGTAGACTCACTCTTACAGCCGGTGTGTGTGTGTGTGTGTGTGTGTGTGTGTGTAGACTCACTCTTACAGCCGGTGTGTGTGTGTGTGTGTGTGTGTGTGTGTGTAGACTCACTCTTACAGCCGGTGTGTGTGTGTGTGTGTAGACTCACTCTTACAGCCGGTGTGTGTGTGTGTGTGTGTGTGTGTGTAGACTCACTCTTACAGCCGGTGTGTGTGTGTGTGTGTGTGTGTGTAGACTCACTCTTACAGCCGGTGTGTGTGTGTGTGTGTGTGTGTGTGTGTGTGTAGACTCACTCTTACAGCCGGTGTGTGTGTGTGTGTGTGTGTGTGTAGACTCACTCTTACAGCCGGTGTGTGTGTGTGTGTGTGTGTAGACTCACTCTTACAGCCGGTGTGTGTGTGTGTGTGTGTGTGTGTGTGTGTGTAGACTCACTCTTACAGCCGGTGTGTGTGTGTGTGTGTGTAGACTCACTCTTACAGCCGGTGTGTGTGTGTGTGTGTGTGTGTGTGTGTGTGTAGACTCACTCTTACAGCCGGTGTGTGTGTGTGTGTGTGTGTGTGTGTGTAGACTCACTCTTACAGCCGGTGTGTGTGTGTGTGTGTGTGTGTGTGTGTGTAGACTCACTCTTACAGCCGGTGTGTGTGTGTGTGTGTGTGTAGACTCACTCTTACAGCCGGTGTGTGTGTGTGTGTGTGTGTGTGTGTGTGTGTGTAGACTCACTCTTACAGCCGGTGTGTGTGTGTGTGTGTGTGTGTGTAGACTCACTCTTACAGCCGGTGTGTGTGTGTGTGTGTGTGTGTAGACTCACTCTTACAGCCGGTGTGTGTGTGTGTGTGTGTGTAGACTCACTCTTACAGCCGGTGTGTGTGTGTGTGTGTGTAGACTCACTCTTACAGCCGGTGTGTGTGTGTGTGTGTGTGTGTGTGTGTGTGTGTGTAGACTCACTCTTACAGCCGGTGTGTGTGTGTGTGTGTGTGTGTGTAGACTCACTCTTACAGCCGGTGTGTGTGTGTGTGTGTGTGTGTGTGTGTAGACTCACTCTTACAGCCGGTGTGTGTGTGTGTGTGTGTGTGTGTGTAGACTCACTCTTACAGCCGGTGTGTGTGTGTGTGTGTGTGTGTGTGTAGACTCACTCTTACAGCCTGTGTGTGTGTGTGTGTGTGTGTGTGTGTGTAGACTCACTCTTACAGCCGGTGTGTGTGTGTGTGTGTGTGTGTGTGTGTGTGTGTGTGTGTGTGTGTGTGTGTGTAGACTCACTCTTACAGCCGGTGTGTGTGTGTGTGTGTGTGTGTGTGTGTGTGTGTGTAGACTCACTCTTACAGCCGGTGTGTGTGTAGACTCACTCTTACAGCCGGTGTGTGTGTAGACTCACTCTTACAGCCGGTGTGTGTGTGTGTGTGTGTAGACTCACTCTTACAGCCGGTGTGTGTGTGTGTGTGTGTGTGTGTAGACTCACTCTTACAGCCGGTGTGTGTGTGTGTGTGTGTGTGTGTGTGTGTAGACTCACTCTTACAGCCGGTGTGTGTGTGTGTGTGTGTGTGTGTGTAGACTCACTCTTACAGCCGGTGTGTGTGTGTGTGTGTAGACTCACTCTTACAGCCGGTGTGTGTGTGTGTGTGTGTGTGTGTGTAGACTCACTCTTACAGCCGGTGTGTGTGTGTGTGTGTGTGTAGACTCACTCTTACAGCCGGTGTGTGTGTGTGTGTGTGTAGACTCACTCTTACAGCCGGTGTGTGTGTGTGTGTGTGTGTGTGTGTGTAGACTCACTCTTACAGCCGGTGTGTGTGTGTGTGTGTGTGTAGACTCACTCTTACAGCCGGTGTGTGTGTAGTCCCAGTATCCGTCTAAGCAGCGTTCGCAGTGACGTCCTCCGGCCCCCAGGCGGCACTGACACGACTGAGTTAGTGTGTTACAGGTTATGTGCAGAGCTGCATCTGCACACACACACCTCCTACAGCCCATACAGTCACTGAACCCAGAGTGACCATCCTGCACACACACACACACACACACACACACACACACAGGAATCAGTAGTCAGGTGTGTCAGTGCTTTCCTGGTTACAGTGACAACCTTCTACTTCCTGCATCCCAAAGGTGTGTGTGTGTGTGTGTGTGTGTGTGTGTGTGTGTTTCTCACCTCACAGCGATCACACAGCTGTCCTGTAACTCCGGGTTTACAGTGACACACTCCTGTCCTGTCATCACACGATGCCGTCCCACACTGATTACACTCACACTCTGACAGACACAAAGTTCATTATGGTAAGCCATGGCGTGTGTGTGTGCGCGTGTGTGTGTGTGTGTGTGCGCGTGTCTGAACACTCACTGTGACAGTCCTTGGCACTGATGGCGTCGCCGTGGTAACCAGGTGCGCACCTCTCGCAGTTGTCCCCGGCGGTGTTGTGGTAACAGTGTAAGCACCGCCCCGTTACATTGTGACACTCGTTGAAGATCAGGTTCGGGTCTGAGTTCCCGTTGCAGTCGCACTTCTTACACGAGTCACCTGCGCGGATGGGGTTGCCATAGTAACCAGGAGCACACCTGGGGGGAGGAGGGGGATTTTGAGCCAAACCTGCCAATCATTAGACACGTAACCAATCACGTGGCTGCTGTGCTGTGGTACTGACCTCTCACAGTAATGTCCAGCGTAACCGACCTGACACACACACCGCAGAGCCACGCCCCTCACCTCACAGTGTGTGGCGAAGCTACACACACACACACACACACACACACACATAGTGGAAACACACCAAGACACAGATGTATTTTCTCATTTTAGACCTGGAGGATGGGGGATTATGGGTAAAGGAGTGGGGGATTGTGGGTAACCGTACTTGTTGGTCTCCGTGGCGACAGGGCATGCACATGGTCGACACTCGTACCGTCCGTCCGGAGACACCTGGAGCACGTAACCATCCTGACATCTCTCACAGAAATCACCTGTACTGTGGTTCCGACAGCTCTGAACACACACACACACACACACACACACACACACACACACACACACACACATGTATAACTGCATGAAGACAAGCAGGAAGTGATGTAATGAAAGAGGAAGTGGCGTACAATGCAGATCCCAGTGATGTCCTCACAGTCGAGGGCGTGGCCTTTACAGTTACACGGCAAACAGACGTCCTGTTCACTCAGGAAGAACCCGCGCGCGCACACCTGCAGGAGAACATCAGCACACACACACACACACACACACACATACACACACACACACACACACACATTTAGTTACAGCGTTTCTTGTGTGTGTGTGTGTGTGTGTGTGTGTGTGTGTGTTGTGTTTGTCTGTGTTGTGTTTAGAGTCGTTTGGTAGCCGCAGTTTGTTACAGGTTCAATCCTTTCATGTGTGTGTAGCAGTGTGTGGTTGTGTATGTTGTTGGTCTGTTGTGGACTTGCATCAGTGTGTAGTTCTGTTGTGTTCTGCTCTACACGACACACAGCGGCGCTACACGACACACAGCGGCTCTACACGAGACACAGCGGCTCTACACGACACACAGCGGCTCTACACGACACACAGCGGCGCTACACGACGCACAGCGCCTCTACACGACACACAGCGGCGCTACACGACACACAGCGGCTCTACACGAGACACAGCGGCTCTACACGACACACAGCGGCTCTACACGACACACAGCGGCGCTACACGACGCACAGCGCCTCTACACGACACACAGCGGCTCTACACGACACACAGCGGCTCTACACTACACACAGCGGCTCTACACGACACACAGCGGCTCTACACGACGCACAGCGGCTCTACACGACGCACACCGGCTCTGCACGACACACAGCGGCTCTACACTACACAAAGCGGCTCTACACGACACACAGCGGCTCTACACTACACACAGCGGCTCTACACGACACACAGCGGCTCTACACTACACACAGCGGCTCTACACGACACACAGCGGCTCTACACGACACACAGCGGCTCTACACGACACACAGCGGCTCTACACGACACACACCGGCTCTGCACGACACACAGCGGCTCTACACGACACACAGCGGCTCTACACGACACACAGCGGCTCTACACGACACACAGCGGCTCTACACGACACACAGCGGCTCTACACGACACACACCGGCTCTGCACGACACACAGCGGCTCTACACTACACACAGCGGCACTACACGACACACAGCGGCTCTACACTACACACACCGGCTCTACACGACACACAGCGGCTCTACACGACACACAGCGGCTCTACACGACGCACAGCGGCTCTACACGACACACAGCGGCTCTATACTACACACAGCGGCTCTACACGACGCACAGCGGCTCTACACGACGCACAGCGGCTCTACACGACGCACAGCGGCTCTACACGACGCACAGCGGCTCTATACTACACACAGCGGCTCTACACGACACACAGCGGCTCTACACGACACACAGCGGCTCTACACGACACACAGCGGCTCTACACGACACACAGCGGCTCTATACTACACACAGCGGCTCTACACTACACACAGCGGCTCTACACGACACACAGCGGCTCTACACGACACACAGCGGCTCTACACGACACACAGCGGCTCTACACGACACACAGCGGCTCTACACGACACACAGCGGCTCTACACGACACACCATGTGAAAGGTAAAAACAAAGTGTTAATAAAGGTGAATTATTATCTACACAGTATATAGATTAGTAGGTTTCATGTGTTGGTTATGTTTCACACTTTGTGGGTTTTGTGTTTAGTTTATTCTATAATTCAGTGTTGTGTGTTAATAGTTTTGTGGTTGTGCAGTTGTGTGTTTGTGTTGTAACAGGTCATAAAAGTGGAACACACAATACGACTCTGTTCCTGTGGTCTGAGCCCGCTCTGTGTCACACACTCAAACGAGCATTTGTACTCTGTCACACACACACACACACACACACACACACACACACACACACACACACACAGAGCTGTGATGTGTTTTTTCCACTGTGCTGGGTGTGTGAACAGTACTGCAGCTGTGAGGCAAGAAATATGGACGTCTCAGAGCGGACACACACACACACACACACACACACACACACACACACACACGTCATACTAGTGTTACTACTGACCTCCAACCTCTCTCTCTCTCACGCACACACGCATGCACGCACGCACACACACACAGCTGTTGTATCTGGACGTCCTGTCTCAGGGGTCAGACAGGAATGAGCAGCTGAATTTCAGACTTTCAGTGAAACACACACACACACAAAATCATCCTTCAAAGGACCTTCTGAAATTTTCACCCAGGAGTGTAAAAATATTGTGAAGAATAAATACTTCTGATTTAAAATCAGAACACAGAAGTACAAACTACCACACCAGCACCCAAGTCAGAACATACAGAAATACTGAACCACTGAAATACTGAACCACTGAAATACTGAACCACTGAAATACAGAAATACTGAAATACTGAACCACTGAAATACTGAACCACTGAAATACTGAACCACTGAAATACTGAACCACTGAAATACTGAACCACTGAAATACTGAACCACTGAAATACAGAAATACTGAACCACTGAAATACTGAACCACTGAAATACTGAACCACAGAAATACTGAACCACTGAAATACAGAAATACTGAAATACTGAACCACTGAAATACTGAACCACTGAAATACAGAAATACAGAAATACTGAACCACTGAAATACTGAACCACTGAAATACAGAAATACTGAAATACTGAACCACTGAAATACTGAACCACTGAAATACTGAACCACTGAAATACTGAACCACTGAAATACAGAAATACTGAAATACTGAACCACTGAAATACAGAAATACTGAAATACTGAACCACTGAAATACTGAACCACTGAAATACTGAACCACTGAAATACAGAAATACTGAAATACTGAACCACTGAAATACAGAAATACTGAAATACTGAACCACTGAAATACTGAACCACTGAAATACAGAAATACTGAACCACTGAAATACTGAACCACTGAAATACTGAACCACTGAAATACAGAAATACTGAAATACTGAACCACTGAAATACAGAAATACTGAAATACTGAACCACTGAAATACAGAAATACTGAAATTACAGAAATACTGAACCACTGAAATACTGAACCACTGAAATACAGAAATACTGAACCACTGAAATACTGAACCACTGAAATACTGAACCACTGAAATACTGAACCACTGAAATACAGAAATACAGAAATACTGAACCACTGAAATACTGAACCACTGAAATACTGAACCACTGAAATACAGAAATACTGAACCACTGAAATACTGAACCACTGAAATACTGAAGCAGAAAGAGTTACGAGAGATTGTGGTGTTTAATGTGTTAAAGTAGGTTTTAGCCGAACATTATTTATCACCATGGTAACATCATTGGTGTTCATCAAATCAATAAGTGTAGATGTATGTTTATATTTTACTTAAATCACTTTGATAGTGGTGAAGAACAAGATGTGTGTTTGTGTGTGTGTGTGTGTGTGTGTGTGTGTGTGTGTGTGTGTAAATGTCTACAGAAGCCTGAACAGCTGGATGCAGGACAACAGGGATTTCCAGAGCGAAGGATCGTGGGAAACTGGACGGATTCTGGGTTTGAGTCATCAGGGTCTCTGTTCTGCCGTCAGGAAGTGTGTGTGTGTGTGTGTGTGTGTGTGTGTGTGTGTGTGTGTGTGTGTGTGTGTAACCACAACGCTAACGGTCAGCTAAACACAACGCCAAACAATACACAAGAAAAATACACAAGCTTAACAGCTAGCAGTGGAACACACACACTGGTCCTCGAGCAACAAAGCTAACATCTGGAGTTACAGACGGCTAGGAAGAAAGAATCATCAACACACACACACACACACACACACACACACACACACACACACACACACACACACACACACACACGCACACACAAGGTCACAGACATTTCTACATACACTATCAGGGCCAGAGGGAGAGAGACAGACAGACAGAGACATGGACAGATAGACAGACAGTGAGACGATCAAAGAGCGGGCTGAGAGACAGACAGAGAGTTAGAGGGACAGACAGTCACAAGCACAGCAAGAGAGATAGACAGACGGGTGGATATCCAGACAGAAAAAGGGGAAAGACAGACAGACAGACAGAGAGACAGACAGATGGGTTTGAAGGTATAAACAGCATTGTTCTAAACATCACAGTGCAGGACAAAATCACACACACACACACACACACACACACACACACACACACACACTCACACTCACACACTTACAGTGTAAATGTGATCCTGTAGGGCGAAGAGCATGGAGAACATGCAGAAGAAAATCAGGAGGAGAACCAACGAGGACATGTCTCTCCCTCTGTCCATCTGTCCGTCTGTCTGTGAGTCTTTGTGTGACTCTGTCTATTTCTGTTCTTTCTCTCTCCCTCGCTTTCCCTCTGTTCTTTTGCCCTCTGCCTCACTCACTGCCTGGATCGCTCTCTGGAAACCCAGCCCAAGTTCTGTAAAACAAACTCTCCCTGCTTCCTCCCTCCCCTCCGTCCCCTCCGTCCCCTCTCTCTCCCTCTCTGTGTCTCTGTCTCTCTCTCACACACATACAGCCAGGAATTAAATCACATACAGATGGGAACAGAGAGAGAAATAAAGTACAGAGAGGAAAAACAAAGAGACAGAGAAGCACATAGAGAGTGAGACAGAAGGAACGATGTAGAGTGAGTGAGACCATACAGAGACCAGGAACAGAAATATTTATAGAGACAAAGAGACAGAAATATGAAGACCAATGAGAGAAAAACCCAGAAATGAGACAGGGACAGAGAAAAGACAGAGAGACTGACTGCTCAGGGTTCATGACCCTATAACCTAAACACACACACACACACACACACACACACACACACACACACAAGTTTAGATGTTGTTAAGTATGCCTGTGTTAGTGGATGCTAAAGTGAGTGTAATTTTAATTGAATGGAGTTTAGGCTTTAGTCTCAGTCATTATTATTATCAGTGTTTTAATATCAGTCTTTAGTCTCAGTCATTATTATTATCAGTGTTTTAATATCAGTCTTTAGTCTCAGTCATTATTATTATCAGTGTTTTAATATCAGTCTTTAGTCTCAGTCATTATTATTATCAGTGTTTTAATATCAGTCTTTAGTCTCAGTCATTATTATTATCAGTGTTTTAATATCAGTCTTTAGTCTCAGTCATTATTATTATCGGTGTTTTAATATCAGTCTTTAGTCTCAGTCATTATTATTATCGGTTTTTTAATATCAGTCTTTAGTCTCAGTCATTATTATTATCAGTGTTTTAATATCAGTCTTTAGTCTCAGTCATTATTATTATCAGTGTTTTAATATCAGTCTTTAGTCTCAGTCATTATTATTATCGGTTTTTTAATATCAGTCTTTAGTCTCAGTCATTATTATTATCGGTGTTTTAATATCAGTCTTTAGTCTCAATCATTATTATTATCAGTGTTTTAATATCAGTCTTTAGTCTCAGTCATTATTATTATCGGTGTTTTAATATCAGTCTTTGGTCTCAGTCATTATTATTATCGGTGTTTTAATATCAGTCTTTAGTCTCAGTCATTATTATTATCAGTGTTTTAATATCAGTCTTTGGTCTCAGTCATTATTATTATCGGTGTTTTAATATCAGTCTTTAGTCTCAGTCATTATTATTATCGGTTTTTTAATATCAGTCTTTAGTCTCAGTCATTATTATTATCAGTGTTTTAATATCAGTCTTTAGTCTCAGTCATTATTATTATCAGTGTTTTAATATCAGTCTTTAGTCTCAGTCATTATTATTATCGGTTTTTTAATATCAGTCTTTAGTCTCAGTCATTATTATTATCTGTGTTTTAATATCAGTCTTTAGTCTCAGTCATTATTATTATCGGTGTTTTAATATCGGTCTTTAGTCTCAGTCATTATTATTATCAGTGTTTTAATATCGGTCTTTAGTCTCAGTCATTATTATTATCGGTGTTTTAATATCGGTCTTTAGTCTCAGTCATTATTATTATCAGTGTTTTAATATCGGTCTTTAGTCTCAGTCATTATTATTATCGGTGTTTTAATATCGGTCTTTAGTCTCAGTCATTATTATTATCAGTGTTTTAATATCGGTCTTTAGTCTCAGTCATTATTATTATCGGTGTTTTAATATCGGTCTTTAGTCTCAGTCATTATTATTATCGGTGTTTTAATATCAGTCTTTAGTCTCAATCATTATTATTATCAGTGTTTTAATATCAGTCTTTAGTCTCAGTCATTATTATTATCGGTGTTTTAATATCAGTCTTTGGTCTCAGTCATTATTATTATCGGTGTTTTAATATCAGTCTTTAGTCTCAGTCATTATTATTATCAGTGTTTTAATATCAGTCTTTGGTCTCAGTCATTATTATTATCGGTGTTTTAATATCAGTCTTTAGTCTCAGTCATTATTATTATCTGTGTTTTAATATCAGTCTTTGGTCTCAGTCATTATTATTATCTGTGTTTTAATATCAGTCTTTGGTCTCAGTCATTATTATTATCAGTGTTTTAATATCAGTCTTTAGTCTCATTCATTATTATTATTATTATCGGTGTTTTAATATCAGTCTTTAGTCTCAGTCATTATTATCTGTGTTTTAATATCAGTCTTTGGTCTCAGTCATTATTATTATCTGTGTTTTAATATCAGTCTTTGGTCTCAGTCATTATTATTATCAGTGTTTTAATATCAGTCTTTAGTCTCATTCATTATTATTATTATTATCGGTGTTTTAATATCAGTCTTTAGTCTCAGTCATTATTATCGGTGTTTTAATATCAGTCTTTAGTCTCAGTCATTATTATTATTGGTGTTTTAATATCAGTCTTTAGTCTCAGTCATTATTATTATCAGTGTTTTAATATCAGTCTTTAGTCTCAGTCATTATTATTATCAGTGTTTTAATATCAGTCTTTAGTGTCAGTCATTATTATTATCAGTGTTTTAATATCAGTCTTTAGTCTCAGTCATTATTATTATCGGTGTTTTAATATCAGTCTTTGGTCTCAGTCATTATTATTATCGGTGTTTTAATATCAGTCTTTGGTCTCAGTCATTATTATTATCGGTGTTTTAATATCAGTCTTTAGTCTCAGTCATTATTATTATCAGTGTTTTAATATCAGTCTTTGGTCTCAGTCATTATTATTATCGGTTTTTTAATATCAGTCTTTAGTCTCAGTCATTATTATTATCTGTGTTTTAATATCAGTCTTTGGTCTCAGTCATTATTATTATCGGTGTTTTAATATCAGTCTTTGGTCTCAGTCATTATTATTATCGGTGTTTTAATATCAGTCTTTGGTCTCAGTCATTATTATTATCGGTGTTTTAATATCAGTCTTTGGTCTCAGTCATTATTATTATCGGTGTTTTAATATCAGTCTTTGGTCTCAGTCATTATTATTATCAGTGTTTTAATATCAGTCTTTAGTCTCAGTCATTATTATTATCAGTGTTTTAATATCAGTCTTTGGTCTCAGTCATTATTATTATCAGTGTTTTAATATCGGTCTTTAGTCTCAATCATTATTATTATCAGTGTTTTAATATCGGTCTTTAGTCTCAGTCATTATTATTATCGGTGTTTTAATATCGGTCTTTAGTCTCAGTCATTATTATTATCGGTGTTTTAATATCAGTCTTTAGTCTCAGTCATTATTATATATATCTCAGTCTGACCAAACATCTCTCCTAAAGCTGCTGCATGTCACCCAGACCCTGAAAGACTACAGTCCCCTCCATCAGCTTGTTCATCCTTTCCAGCACATCCTTTCCAGCGTCTGCTCCCTAGACAATAAACCGAACACACCATCCAACCACACACCAACCACTGCCCCCTAAATTCCTATCGCTATGTGGACTTGTTTACACAAACAGCCCCGGTGTATATCGGGCAGAGCCCCGCCCCCACCTCGGCTACGCACACCACATCTCTGTTAGGCTAATTACAGCATATACAGGAGAAACTCGAAAAATTAGAATATCGTGCAAAAGTTCGTTTATTTCAGTAATGCAACTTAAAAGGTGAAACTCTTCACCCTCCTGCCATCTGGAAAAATGTTCCGAAGCATTCGGGCCTCACATCCAGACTACGCTACAGTTTTTGTCCACTGGAGTATTGGATTGTGCCATGTTGTCGTCGTGTTGTCGCTCTTATTTGCATTTATGGTGTTCATTTGTTTTGTCTCAGCTAATGAGGTTCTTTAGTTAACTCGTTAGGTTTTTATTGATTATATTGTATGTATGTAGAACCTTGGTTCAGGAGAAACGTTTTGTTTTACCGTTAACTGAACTGTATGTGGTTAAATGACAATAAAAGCCGACTTGACTAGACTAGTCTCATGCTTTAGTCTTTAGTCTGAGTCTTTAGTCTGAGTCTTTAGTCTGAGTCTTTAGTAATCATTAGTCCGAGTCATTACTCTGAGTCTTTAGTCTGAGTCTTTAGTCTGAGTCTTTAGCAGTCATTAGTCCGAGTCATTACTCTGAGTCTTTAGTCTGAGTCTTTATTCTCTGGCCATGCTGTGAGATTAAGTAATGGTGTGTTATGTAGGAGAAAGTGTGCATATAAAGTTGTGTCTGTGGAGACTGAAGGCAGTGATATAGATGTGAGTTATATAGCTGGAAGTTCGGTCATGTGACCTGGGCTTCTTTCTAGTTTAGGTTGTGTGTACACACCAACACGAGTGTGTGTTCCTTCTCAGCATGACAACATTGCTGTGGCTTCTGTAATGTTCTATATATAGGCTGATGGCTGATGTGTGTGTGTGTGTGTGTGTGTGTGTGTCCGTTAGTGCACCTGAAACAACAAAAAGCAAATCAAACACACACACACACACACACACACACACACACACCCTTGGACATTTATTGTTAGAGTGAGTTTCAGTGGGTTTCGCACACAGGTTTCAGTTAAGATATAATAATAATAATAAAAATAATAATAATTAATAATAATAAAATGTACTGTTAGTTAGCTTTTATGAGGTCACAGATGATTATAATTGTGGCTTATAATTGGTTTGTGTTGCTTTGACTGACAGGGACTAGCATGTGTTGTTAAATACTTTTAACCTGGAGCCCTGGACACACTGAAACATGATCTACACACACACACACAGACATCATGCATGATTGTATCATCAGCATTCCAGTGTTAATCAGTGAAATATTTATGTTAAAGAGTGAGCGTGGGAGAAAAAGAGTATAAAGTACTGGTATGTGGTGAGTAGGTCCAGATGTGTTTACATCATCCACTCCAGATGTGGTATTAACACACACACACACACACATATATATATATATATATATACACACACATATATATATGTATATATATATATATCACTATCTGTGATAGTGTGGCATCAGAGTGTTTCCTGTATCCGCCGGGAATTCTGGAAAACAAGCTGGAGACTTCCAGAGCACTGATGCAAACCAGATGTGGAGAGAAACAGAGAGAGAGAGAGAGAGGGATGGGGGGGGGGGTACAATGTGTCCATTCATTCATCATGTATGTGTGTGTGTGTGTGTGTGTGTGTGTGTGTGTGTGTGTGTGTGATAGACAGTAAGACAGTGCCTCTTGACCCAGCAGTTGCCGTCCGTCTGCCTTTGCAGTGACGTTCTGTGTTCCCCATGTACAGTAAATGCACCTCATTGTATTCCCCAGAATCATGCGTCTGACTCCTCTGAAGACCCCGAGAGTGTTATGTATTTCGTTAATGTTATTATTTAACTACATCTCCCAGTATAAGAATTTGTGGGGATTTTAAAGTCACTGTAAATCCAGTGTTGTCTGCGGAACAATACCCCTTGCCTGACATAAATGATCTCTTTGCAGGACTAACTGGAGGACAAAAATTTAGTAAAATCGATCTAAATCAAGCATATCTCCAAATGCATGTTGAGGAACAGTCAAGAGAACTCCTCACCATCAACACACACAAGGGTCTATTTCGGTATAAGCGCTTACCATTTGGAATTACTTCGGCTCCATCCCTGTTTCAGCGAGCGATGGACCAGATTCTGGCAGGCCTTCCAGGAGTAGTGTGCTACTTAGATGATATTCTTGTGACTGGTACAGACGATGAATCACACTTGCAACACCTAGACGCTACCCTCAGTAGATTGGAAGAGTATGGATTAAGAGTGCGAAAAGACAAATGTGAATTTTTCTAGTCTGCAGTTGAGTACTTTTGCCATGTTATTGATGCCTCTGGTCTTCATACGTCCCCATCCAAGGTTAAAGCCATACTGGATGCGCCAGTGCCTAAAAATGTCAGCCAGCTGCGTTCTTTTCTCGGCTTGCTTAATTATTATGGACGGTTCATTCCAAACATTTCTACCCTGCTGAAACCTCTGCACAAATTGTTGTGTCATGAGAATACTTGGAAATGGACCACCGAATGTCAGGAGACCTTCGAAAGAGCGAAAGAGACTTTGTTAAAATCAAAAGCCCTTACCCATTTTGATCCTGCTCTTCCGATTCAGCTGGCCTGTGACGCTTCCCCATACGGTGTGGGAGCTGTCTTGTCCCACATCATGCCAAACGGTCAAGAGAAGCCAATTGCATTTGCTTCAAGAAGTCTGAGTAAAGTTGAAGCAAACTATGCTCAAATTGAACGGGAAGCATTGAGTATTGTATTTGGAGTACGAAAATTTTACCAGTACATTTTTGGAAGGAAGTTCACGCTGCTGACTGATCATCGCCCACTAACGGCAATTTTTGGCCCTTACCATGGCATTCCCTCTCTTGCGGCTAGTAGGATGCAAACATGGGCTTTGTTATTATCTGCTCATACCTATGAAATCAAGTATCGGAAGTCAGAAATGCACGGAAATGCAGACGGATTGTCCAGATTGGCTCTTACTGACCAAGTAAAAGAGGCAAAAGTGACTAAAATTTTCTACTTCAGTCAAGTGGACAGAGCCCCAGTAACTGCTGCACAAGTACGCAAGCGCACGCGAAATGACCCTATGTTGTCCAAGGTCATGGATTTTGTCATGACAGGAAAAGGTGCGAACGATGACAAAGAGCTCAAACCATACATGTCACGGCGTCAGGAACTGTCGGTACAGTCAGGCTGTTTGTTGTGGGGAAGGAGAGTGATTATTCCGTCAGCGTTACGGAAATCAGTGCTGAAACAGTTACATGCAGGACACTGTGGAATGGTCCGCATGAAAGAGATTGCAAGGAGTTATTTCTGGTGGCCAGGAGTGGACAGCCAAATTGAGGAAAAGGCGAGAACATGTACATCATGTCAGAGCATACGAAATGTACCACAACTGGCACTGCTGCACCCATGGGAATATCTGGAGAAACCGTGGCATCGCATTCATGCTGATTTTGCAGCGCCAGTGGAGGACAAAATGCTGTTAGTCGTCATTGATGCACACAGTAAGTGGCCAGAAGTGGCTATCATGAAATCTACCTCAGCTGAAAAGACTATTGAGAAGTTGGGAGAAATATTCAGTAGATTTGGACCACCAGTGCAGTTTGTGTCAGACAATGGCCCGCAATTTATCGCACATGAGATGGCCACATTTCTACTAGCAAACGGGGTGCAGCATATCAAGTCATCTCCCTACCATCCTTCAACAAATGGGTTAGCTGAAAGGTTTGTCCAGACCATGAAACATGCTTTGAAAGCTTCAATCGGACAAGGCACAATTCATCAAAGACTTCATAACTTTTTGCTGTCCTATCGTAGTACTCCTCACGCAAGTACCAAACTGTCACCAGCTTATTTGTTGTTCAACCGAGAGCTCAGGACAAGTTTCAATTCAATTCAATTCAATTCAGTTTTATTTGTATAGCGCTTTTAACAATTGACATTGTCTCAAAACAGCTTTACACAATCAAAAGAATTATTTAAGTTTGTATGGAATGTGAATGTGTATGAATCAAAATGTTCAGATATTCCCTGGCGAGCAAGCCCGAGGACGACAGTGGCAAGGAAAAACTCCCTGAGACGGTAATAGGAAGAAACCTTGAGAGGAACCAGACTCGACAGGGAACCCATCCTCATCTGGGTGAAACAGATAGCAGGAAATGATCTGCATTTATACAGTGTTAAGTGTTAGGTTCAGCTATAATAGTTGATGTTAATTGATGTTATAATAGTTGATGTAAAATGGAGTCCAGTAGTTATTCGAGACTCAGATAGACTTGTAGAAAGTTCCAGTCCTGAACTATCGAATTGTCAAGTCCTCAGAGAAACAGCTGACCACATCCCCAATCATCCCCAGACACCAGACGCATCCTAAAGAGACACACGGGGCATCCATGCGACGAGACCTCCAACCAGAAACCGGGCACCAGGATGGATCAGACAGGTCCGGAGGGCAGAGGGAGTCTGGATCACTGGCAGCTCAGGAACCACATGTGTAGCTCGACAGAGAGAGAGAGAGAAAGAGTGAAAGGGGGAGACAGGGGGAGAGAGGAAAGAGAAAGAGGGGGAGGAAGAGAAGAGGAGGAGAGATTGCAATTAGGTATGGTCACAGTCACAATGTCTAATGTGAATGTATATTTACTGTAGAGTGCAAGCAGGGACTCCGGCAGGACTAACTATGACAGCATAACTAAAAGTGAGAGCCAGAAGGAAACACAAACATGAGGGCTCCCTGAGATGTAAAGCAAACAATCACCTCACCGTCAACAAACCTGAGTGATCAAATGAGACTGAGGAAGACAGCATCTAAACATACCAGTTCACCATAATACTCTACGTCCATGAGTCCCCCAGATCTGCTCCTTTACCTTATGGCAAATCTATTTCGAGCTGCTTAAGCCTGCAACCCTCAAAGAAACTGTTCTGCAACAACAGAAAAACCAGATACAGCAACGGAAACTACGAGCCAAAGACAGAAGCTTCTTGACAGGATCACCAGTGCTGGCCCGGAACTATGCAAGTGGTCCGGGTACCAGCTACCGTGGAGACTCAGACTGGTCCTGTGTCGTATAAGGTTAGAACTGCTGGAAACCTTCTCTGGAGGAGACATACTGATCAGTTGCTGAGGGGAGCTAGTGCAGGCACTGGCCTCCCTGAAAAGACTGAGATTGTTGATCAAGTATGTGACAGCTCCTCAGCTTTTGTGACCTCCACCACTGATGCTATCAAGACCCCAAATTCCCCAGTTACCAAGGAACTATCGTCACCCGTGGTTTCGACAGGGAACGGGAACCAAGTAGGCCGCCGATATCCAGTAAGGGAGCGGCGTCCACCTCAGCGTTTCTTGGATTATACTTAGTAGGAGCAACCCTTATGGTCGGGGCAGAATAATCCTCTAAGGGTAAGCTAGGGTTTGAGGTAGTCTACCCTCAATCCCAGGAATAAGTGATGTTCATACATAAGACATTTAAGGAGACTGAATGTTAAAAAAAAAAAAAAAAAAGATTTGTTTGTTTACAGAATGTAAGGTGAAACGTGTTATACGTTCATGCTACAAATGATGGTTAATGTGAAATTTATTTTTTTTACTTTAAAAGTAAGAGGGGAGGAGATGTAATGTATTTCGTTAATGTTATTATTTAACTACATCTCCCAGTATGCACCGTGTTATGTTGACCCCGGAAGTGTACTGAAGGTCGGTTGTGATAAAACAGTAAAAAGAGAGCAGTCACGCTAAACAGTCTCTGTGTCCTATATTTAAATACACATACTCCGTACAATATTACATATATATAACAGATATATATATGATATAACAGAGAGCTCAACAGCTCCTCTGAAGACCCAGAGAGCTCCTCTGAAGACCACGAGAGCTCCTCTGAAGACCACGAGAGCTCCTCTGAAGACCCCGAGAGCTCCTCTGAAGACACCGAGAGCTCCTCTGAAGACACAGAGCGCTCCTCTGAAGACACGAGAGCTCCTCTGAAGACCACGAGAGCTCCTCTGAAGACCACGAGAGCTCCTCTGAAGACCCCGAGAGCTTCTCTGAAGAGCTCTTCTCAAATTCACATTTATTTGTCACATACACAGTATAATTTATTCATTCATTTTCTATACCGCTTAATCAGGGGGACCTGGAGCCTATCCCAGGAGACGGGCACTAGGCGGGGTACACCCTGGACAGGGTGCCAATCCATCGCAGGGCACACACACATACACACACTCACACACCCAATCACACACTACGGGCAATTTAGGAACGCCAATAAGCCTAACCTGCATGTCTTTGGACTGTGGAAACCGGAGTACCCGGAGGAAACCCACCAAGCACGGGGAGAACATGCAAACTCCATGCACACAGAGACGGGAATCGAGCCTGGCCGGGGAATCGAACCCAGTGCTAACCACTACACCACCGTGCCGCCACACAGTATAATATGCAGTGAAATGCTTACATGACCGGCAGTGACCTTAAAAAGAAAATAAAAATTAAAAAAATAAAAGCTTGTATGTAAAATAAATATCAATAAAAGGAAATACTAAAGAAATAAATTTAACTAGTAAAATAAACTGTACAATAAGGGCATAATAAAATATTGCAAAATATAGAAATATGGGGGGGGGGAGTATATATATATATATATATATATATATATATATATATATATAGAATTTAAAGTGACCATGGTTATGCAAATATGCATGAAAGGTGACTAGTGAAAGCGACATGTGCAATTGTCCAGATGTATAAATATTTAGTGCAAGTGTGTATGAATGTGTCCATGAGCTTAAAAAGATGTTATTAGTCCTGTGTGGAGGTGTGATTGTGATTGAGAGACCTTATCACCTGCGGGAAGAAGCTCCTCCTCAGTCTCTCTGTGGTGGCCTTTAGGGAGCAGAATCGCTTCCCAGATCGCAACAAAGAGAACAGTCCATTACTGGGGTGACTGAGGTCCTTCACGATCTTCCTAGCCTTGGTCCAGCACCGCTTGCTGTAGATCGAGTGCAGGTCAGGGAGCTCAGTGCGGATGATGCGCTCAGCTGATCGCACCACCCTCTGTAGAGCTCGTCTGTCCTGCATGGTGCTGTTCCCGAACCAGGTCGTGATGTTTCCCGTCAGGATGCTCTCTATGGTGCAGGAGTAGAAGTTCCTGAGCACCTTGGAGGCCAGTCTAAAGTCTCTCATGCGTCTGAGGTGGTACAGACGCTGCCGGGCTTTTTTCACCACGGTGTTGATGTGACAGGACCATGACATGTCCTGAGTGATGTGAACACCGAGGTATCTGAAGCTGTCCACTCTCTCCACTGGGCTCCTGTTGATGACGGTGATCTGGTAGTTCCTCTCCTGCTTTGTACTAAAGTCCACTATCAGCTCCTTTGTCTTACTGACGTTCAGGAGGAGATTGTTCCTCTGGCACCAGTTCTCCAGATTTCCAATCTCCTCTAGGTAGTCCGACTCATCATTGTTGGTGATCAGTCCGACCATGACGGTGTCGTCAGCAAACTTGATGATGGAGGTGGAGTTGGTAGTGGCCACGCAGTCGTGGGTGTACAAAGAGTACAGCAGGGGGCTCAGAACACAACCCTGGGGGGATCCAGTGCTGAGAGTGAGTGTAGCTGAGACATGTCCGCCCATCCTTACTGCCTGTGGTCTGCTAGTCAGAAAATTGGAGATGCACTGACATATAGATGAGCTGAGTCCCAGGTGCTCCAGCTTGGTGGTGAGTGTGGAGGGAATTATGGTATTAAATGCAGAGCTGTAGTCGATGAAGAGCATTTTAACATAATTCCCTTTCCTAGTGTCCAGATGAGTGAGTGATGTGTGGAGGAGATGAGAGATTGCATCATCTGTGGAGCGGTTCTGACGGTATGCAAACTGTAGTGGGTCCAGTGTGTCGGGTAGTGAAGAAATGATGGAGTCTCTGACCAGGCGTTCAAAGCACTTCATCACTACTGAGGTGAGGGCTACAGGGCGATAATCGTTGAGGGAAGCAGGATGTGGTTTCTTCGGGACAGGAACAACGATGGACTCTTTGAAGCACGTGGGGATCACCAACTGAGAAAAAGAGATGTTGAATATCTCAGTGAACACAGGTGCTAGCTGGTCTGCGCAGGATCTGAGAATACGGCCTGAGATGCCGTCTGGTCCTGCTGCTTTCCTGGTGTTCACTCTCCTGAAGGCTCTCCTCACGTCGTGCTCGGTGATGATGAGTGCGTTCCCGGTGCTGGCAGTGTCTTCCTGTCTGCAGCTGTTAGCGCTGCTAGCATTAGCGCCGTTAGCATTAGCGCCACTAGCATTAGCATCGCTAGCGTCTTTAGCTGCAGCCTCGAAGCGAACATAGAAGGTGTTCAGCTCGTCTGCCAGAGTCGCGTCTGCGTACGTCATACCGGGTGTTGGTGCTTTATAGTCCGTTATTGTTCTCAGTCCCTGCCACAGGCTCCTAGAGTCACTCTGTTTAAGTTGTGACTCTAGTTTTCTCCCGTAGCGCTGCTTCGCCTCTTTCACCGCCTTCCGCACGTTGTATGACGCAGCCTTGTACAGTTCCATGTCCCCCGACGCAAGTCCCGTGTTGTAGGCAGCGGTGCGAGATCTCAGAGCGTCACGGATGGTTTTATCCACCCACGGCTTCTGGTTGGGAAACGTTCTGATAGTCTTTTTCTCCACGGTATCTCTGACTAGCTTCCCAATAAATCCCACAACCGCTTCCGTAAACACGATGATGTCATCATCGGAGCTGTTTCTGAACATGTCCCAGTCTGCGTCATCGAGTGCGTCCTGTAACGCGGCCACCAATTGGTCCGTCCAGCGCGCGACCTCCCTCTGAACCTGAACTTCCTGTTTCAGCCTTTGTTTATATTTTGGCATGAGGAAGATGGCGGCGTGGTCGGATTTACCAAACACTGGACAAGATTGCGCCTTGTAGCCATCCTTGACCGTTGTGTAACAATGATCTAGTGTCCTATCACTCCTGGTGGGGCAGGTGATGTGCTGATGAAAGTTCGGCGCTGTGCGTTTGAGGTTGGCACTATTAAAGTCCCCTGCCACAATGAGAGCAGCGTCCCGGTCTTGTGTCTGGTGCTGTGTGAGCGCCTCATGCAGCTCGCATAAGGCAATGTCTGTGTCCGCTTGTGGTGGAATATAAACGTCACTGATTATGACCGATGTGAACTCCCGTGGAAGATAAAAAGGACGACACATGATGGACAGTAGTTCCAGATTTGGTGTGCAGGAGCGTGTAAGAGGAACAACGCTCGTGCTGTTGCACCAGCTGTTGTTCACCATTAAGCACACGCCGCCTCCTCTTGACTTCCCCGAGTCCCGCGTCCTGTCCATGCGGTGAACCGAGAAGAACTCGGCTGGTTGTATGGCGTGGTCTGGCACCGCTGGGTTCAGCCATGTCTCGGTGAAGCAGAGGAGATTGCAGTCCGAATAGTCTCTCTGGAACTTTATCCTGGCCCTGAGGTCATCGAGTTTGTTCTCCAGTTACTGGACGTTGGCGAGCAGGATGCTAGGCAGAGGTGTGCGGTGTGCCTGTTCCTGACGCCAGCTCGTTTCCCTCGGGGCCTCCGCTTCGCGTCGCGTTCCATTGTTCTTCCTCAGGATCTCACTCGGCCAGCTCGGATCCGGAGTTAAAAACGTCGAATTGTGAGTACATTGTATACCAATAGAAACAAGAGTGTCTCTATTATACCTAATGTACTCAATGGTGATGATTTTGCCGATTTTAAAACACTGAAAACTAACTTAAAGAACAAAAACAAAGAAAAGGTGGTCAGAGCAGTCGTGACGGCAGCCGACCTCACCGGCGCCATCTTCAAATCTGAACATCTTCTGAGAAAAACTCCTTAAAAGATTTCAAGATTTCAAGATTCAAGATTTTAAAAAGTCATTAAATCATTGTGCAGCCGTACATTACGTTACTTAACACAACAGCTAGTGGATAGGTAGCTACATGCTTGAAGTTCTGACTCAGCATTAAAAGAAACTACAGTGCATTAAGCCCTCAGTGCTCCTGTTCAAAACCTGGACTTGTTAATTAACAAGATAAAGCGGATAGTTATTGAGTCTTTAGATAAACTTTGTACTTTTAATGCCATTTAATAGTTCAGCTCCTAAAAGTGTTTCCTCGTGCATGTTGTTTTAGTCAAGGCCTTTATAATTATTCTACCATCATCACTCAGTCAAGTTTGGCCCATAATCTGTTAACTACTATTTACAATGAAGATCTGTAAAGTTATTTGGATTTTTACAACATTATTGTTGAAATACACAGTCCTGAAAAAGGGGCGTTTCTTTTTTTTTTTTGCTGAGTTTATAAACCAAGGTCTGGAGAACCTCTGGTCTGATTGGCTGGTGTTGACTCTTTTTTAGACTCTGGTTAGCTGTGTTAACATTGGTGTGTGTGTGTGTTAGTATTTGTGATCGTGTGTTAGTATTTGTGTGTGTGGTAGTGTGTGATAGTATTTGTGAGTGTGTGTTAGTATTTCTGTGTGTACTAGTATTTGTGAGTGAGTGTTAGTATTTGTGTGTTTGGTAGTGTGTGTTAGTATTTGTGAATGAGTGTTAGTATTTGTGTGTGTGTGGTAGTGAGTGTTAGTATTTGTGTGTGTGTGTGGTAGTGAGTGTTAGTATTTGTGAGTGAGTGTTAGTATTTGTGTGTGTGTGGTAGTGAGTGTTAGTATTTGTGAATGAGTGTTAGTATTTGTGTGTGTGTGGTAGTGAGTGTTAGTATTTGTGAATGAGTGTTAGTATTTGTGTGTGTGTGGTAGTGAGTGTTAGTATTTGTGAGTGAGTGTTAGTATTTGTGTGTGTGTGGTAGTGAGTGTTAGTATTTGTGTGTGTGTGGTAGTGAGTGTTAGTATTTGTGTGTGTGTGGTAGTGAGTGTTAGTATTTGTGTGTGTGTGTGGTAGTGAGTGTTAGTATTTGTGTGTGTGTGGTAGTGAGTGTTAGTATTTGTGTGTGTGTGTGGTAGTGAGTGTTAGTATTTGTGAGTGAGTGTTAGTATTTGTGTGTGTGTGTGGTAGTGAGTGTTAGTATTTGTGAGTGAGTGGTAGTATTTGTGTGTGTGTGGTAGTGAGTGTTAGTATTTGTGTGTGTGTGGTAGTGAGTGTTAGTATTTGTGTGTGTGTGGTAGTGAGTGTTAGTATTTGTGAGTGAGTGTTAGTATTTGTGTGTGTGTGGTAGTGAGTGTTAGTATTTGTGAGTCAGTGTTAGTATTTGTGTGTGTGTGGTAGTGAGTGTTAGTATTTGTGAGTCAGTGTTAGTATTTGTGTGTGTGTGGTAGTGAGTGTTAGTATTTGTGTGTGTGTGGTAGTGAGTGTTAGTATTTGTGTGTGTGTGGTAGTGAGTGTTAGTATTTGTGAGTGAGTGTTAGTACTTGTGTGTGTGTGGTAGTGAGTGTTAGTATTTGTGAGTGAGTGTTAGTACTTGTGTGTGTGTGGTAGTGAGTGTTAGTATTTGTGAGTCAGTGTTAGTATTTGTGTGTGTGTGGTAGTGAGTGTTAGTATTTGTGTGTGTGTGGTAGTGAGTGTTAGTATTTGTGAGTGAGTGTTAGTACTTGTGTGTGTGTGGTAGTGAGTGTTAGTATTTGTGAGTCAGTGTTAGTATTTGTGTGTGTGTGGTAGTGAGTGTTAGTATTTGTGTGTGTGTGGTAGTGAGTGTTAGTATTTGTGAGTCAGTGTTAGTATTTGTGTGTGTGTGGTAGTGAGTGTTAGTATTTGTGTGTGTGTGGTAGTGAGTGTTAGTATTTGTGAGTCAGTGTTAGTATTTGTGTGTGTGTGGTAGTGAGTGTTAGTATTTGTGTGTGTGTGGTAGTGAGTGTTAGTATTTGTGAGTGAGTGTTAGTATTTGTGTGTGTGTGGTAGTGAGTGTTAGTATTTGTGAGTCAGTGTTAGTATTTGTGTGTGTGTGGTAGTGAGTGTTAGTATTTGTGTGTGTGTGGTAGTGAGTGTTAGTATTTGTGAGTGAGTGTTAGTATTTGTGTGTGTGTGGTAGTGAGTGTTAGTATTTGTGAGTCAGTGTTAGTATTTGTGTGTGTGTGGTAGTGAGTGTTAGTATTTGTGTGTGTGTGGTAGTGAGTGTTAGTATTTGTGAGTCAGTGTTAGTATTTGTGTGTGTGTGGTAGTGAGTGTTAGTATTTGTGTGTGTGTGGTAGTGAGTGTTAGTATTTGTGAGTGAGTGTTAGTATTTGTGTGTGTGTGGTAGTGAGTGTTAGTATTTGTGAGTCAGTGTTAGTATTTGTGTGTGTGTGGTAGTGAGTGTTAGTATTTGTGTGTGTGTGGTAGTGAGTGTTAGTATTTGTGAGTGAGTGTTAGTATTTGTGTGTGTGTGGTAGTGAGTGTTAGTATTTGTGAGTCAGTGTTAGTATTTGTGTGTGTGTGGTAGTGAGTGTTAGTATTTGTGTGTGTGTGGTAGTGAGTGTTAGTATTTGTGAGTCAGTGTTAGTATTTGTGTGCGTGTGGTAGTGAGTGTTAGTATTTGTGTGTGTGTGGTAGTGAGTGTTAGTATTTGTGAGTGAGTGTTAGTATTTGTGTGTGTGTGGTAGTGAGTGTTAGTATTTGTGAGTCAGTGTTAGTATTTGTGTGTGTGTGGTAGTGAGTGTTAGTATTTGTGTGTGTGTGGTAGTGAGTGTTAGTATTTGTGAGTGAGTGTTAGTATTTGTGTGTGTGTGGTAGTGAGTGTTAGTATTTGTGAGTCAGTGTTAGTATTTGTGTGTGTGTGGTAGTGAGTGTTAGTATTTGTGTGTGTGTGGTAGTGAGTGTTAGTATTTGTGTGTGTGTGGTAGTATTTGTGTGTGTGTGTGGTAGTGAGTGTTAGTATTTGTGTGTGTGTGGTAGTGAGTGTTAGTATTTGTGTGTGTGTGGTAGTGAGTGTTAGTATTTGTGAGTCAGTGTTAGTATTTGTGTGTGTGTGGTAGTGAGTGTTAGTATTTGTGTGTGTGTGGTAGTGAGTGTTAGTATTTGTGAGTGAGTGTTAGTATTTGTGTGTGTGTGGTAGTGAGTGTTAGTATTTGTGAGTCAGTGTTAGTATTTGTGTGTGTGTGGTAGTGAGTGTTAGTATTTGTGTGTGTGTGGTAGTGAGTGTTAGTATTTGTGAGTGAGTGTTAGTATTTGTGTGTGTGTGGTAGTGAGTGTTAGTATTTGTGAGTCAGTGTTAGTATTTGTGTGTGTGTGGTAGTGAGTGTTAGTATTTGTGTGTGTGTGGTAGTGAGTGTTAGTATTTGTGTGTGTGTGGTAGTATTTGTGTGTGTGTGTGGTAGTCAGTGTTAGTATTTGTGAGTGAGTGTTAGTATTTGTGTGTGTGGTAGTGAGTGTTAGTATTTGTGAGTGAGTGTTAGTATTTGTGTGTGTGTGGTAGTGAGTGTTAGTATTTGTGAGTGAGTGTTAGTATTTGTGTGTGTGGTAGTGAGTGTTAGTATTTGTGAGTGAGTGTTAGTATTTGTGTGTGTGGTAGTGAGTGTTAGTATTTCTGAGTGAGTGTTCATCACACACACATATACAGACTCTGGCTCGAATTGATACGGTTGTACCGCAGCCACATAAGGGTATTTTTATATATAAAATAAGGGCATTAATACACATGCTGAATAATGAAAACAGCGGTGCTTGTTTATAAAGGACCCGTTCGGTTACCTGTCCCAACGACTGTGTTTTGGTGCCGACACAAAGATAAAGACCTCTCGATTTTTGTAGCCACAGTTAATATTAAATTAGCTGGTCGTTAGATGGTAAAACCGACGCCCTCTTTTCTATGTATTGACGCGTCTCCAGAGTCGTCGTTCAGTTATGGTAACAGGCGTTTCGTTTTCCGACACACGCTGTAGCGGTAGACTGATCATAAAGGACGGAAAGGAGGGGTTTAGAAAGACTTAATCTTCAAACTGATTCACACGAGTTGTTTACGAATCATTTAGAAATGTGGTCAAATTAAATCTATTTTTGGAGAAAACTAAAGTGTTTTTTGACCTTCATACATGTAAACCTGGTTTACGAGACTCATTAAGCAACATTAGCAACCTTTAAAATGGCATAATAGGGGCACTTTAACTTTAATCATCAGTACAGAGAAAATATTCAGGCTGTACTTACCTACTCATGCTGTAGATGGCAGTGTGTACCTACTCCTCACACACCCACACACAGTCAGTACAGGTAGTCTCACACAGCCTCTAACACACACTACTACACACACACTGATACAAATACTAATATACTCACTGATACACTGAAACACACTGATACATTTACATTTACATTTAGGCATTTGGCAGACGCTCTTATCCAGAGCGACTTACATTTTTATCTCATTACACATCTGAGCAGTTGAGGGTTAAGGGCCTTGCTCAAGGGCCCAACAGTGGCAACTTGGTGGTTGTGGGGTTTGAACCTGGGATCTTCCGAACCGTAGTCCAATGCCTTAACCACTGAGCTACCCCTGGCCCCTGGCTGATACACACACTAATGCATATACTCACACACACACACACACACACACACACACACACACACACACACACACTGATACCCAGTGACACTCAGGCCTATAGTCAGCATCCATAATTATCCACATGAAACTGAAACTAAAGAGGGGCAACAAACCTCACTGCTACTGGCAGCGCATCATCACTGATCTGCAGTAAGTTCAAGCAGCTGAGGTTCCACTACCCAACCCCAAGCACATCCTTTCTACACTCACACTGCACAATGACATGGAGGCCTACCTCCAAGCGTTTGAAAGGACCACAGAACAGGGGAGATGACCATGTTGGTGGTGGAGCGCAGTCCTCCAGTCCTCATTCCGTTGCTCACTGGGGAAGCCGTTGCTAACAGTCAGGCCTATTTCTCTCTGACCTCTAGAAAAGTGGAGGATTATGAGCTAAAGTCTCTTGAGCAGGCAGAAAACTGCTGAGATCTATCAGTGGAACTCCCCCACTGGCTCAGATGGAACGCCTGCATTGGATTGTGAATCCAAACTCCAATCGACTTGAGAGGTTACAGAGAACGTTGTCTGGATGCAATCTCCTTCTTCCCTGTGGGAGATGGTCGAGGCACTGGAATGCACCCTGTCCACATTAGCTTTGGGACAAGAAAGCAA